>CM051264.1:45752789-45935289 GCA_027921565.1 Artemia sinica
ATGAATGTGCATTGTCAGTTTAATACACATATACTGATATTGAGTAATCAAAATGTTAATATTATTTGATTTATTAAAGCTATAAAAAAGTAAAAACATTTATATTTTTTCAGTAAAGTGCAAGTTATGTCCTGGCCTTGGGAAGGCATAGGGGTTTTGAGCCCTACTCATGTTAATTTCGTCTCGTTTTGAGTTTGAAAAAGTTTGCCAAGCTATAAATGGTCGTAAATGGCTGAAAAAACAACGACTATGGTTGGACTTTAGTAAAATGTTTCTGTTATAATATATGTTACTCCAAAGAATTTCTTCAAGTACTGTCAGGAGTAATGTACTGTATTAGAAGAAGAAGAAAAAAACAAAGGAATGGAGAAAGAAAGTGAATGAAAATGTATTATGCAAGATTTTTCATAGATAGTACTTTACGTCACCGACGATAAGCGTGTTACGCGAAGCGTAACATACGGAAAAAAATTTTGGATATGGTACTATTTTTTGTCTTTGGTATATTTGTCATGCAATTTTTGGAGCAATTTCTTTAGATGTGTTGGTAACACTGGTTAGGTGCGCTCTAATCGATTTAGAGCGCTACAAAAATTGTAACAGTATTCGATGGAGAAAATGGAGTGGTACTTTTCTTCAAAATACTTGATGAACTTCATGGCAGTAAATACAATTTTACGTAAGAAAAGTATACGAATAAGCAAATGCAATTTAAAGATTATTTAAAACTTATATTATTAGGTTTTATATATTTTATCATTCAAATATTCTTTGAAATCTTTATTATAATCAAAAAGTATATTTCAAATTGCTCAATAATATATTAATAGCATGTAACTGTTAAAAAACAAACTTTTTTTTATCTCCAATATTATTTAAGGCAGGTGACTTGTCCTTGGTTTCCGTATTTGCAACAAAAACCTTCCACAAATTTGTCTGATTTATATATAATAAAGTATAATAAAATCGTTGATTAACATAAGTGCATAAGATTGCTCCAGCTCTATGGAAGACACAGATTCTCAATTCATTTGAATAATAATGCCCCTCCCCATTCATTCGAAATTATATATTAAAGTTGCCCTTAAAAATCTTAGCAAAAAACTTGGCTGATAGGAAATTTTGGTACTCTTGCATTATACGGGCCTCCTAAAACCCGTTTTTGACATTTTATCGCTATAGAATAGGTATTGATAGCGTGGTTTTCATTGCGTTTACGATATTAAGCTGTGGTTTTTTAGGTTTTAGGGAGGGAAAAGGTACCTAGGTTAGGTTAGGTATCTAGGTACTCCTGTATTAAACTCACTCTTTTATATACTGCTAGTTTGGTTAATGCTAATGAAATAAAACAAAATAGGATGAATAAGTGACATATATATATATTATTCCCAATAAGACATCTCAGCAGTATCCAAAAACGACTGAGGGTATTATGTTCAAACTTTCGGGGCTACTTCTGCTCTTATTTAACCAAATCAAAATAGCGTAAGTGTATCCAAGCTATCAAAGAAAGTAAACAGATTTTTTTTGCGAATGGTATCAAGTTTTCTATTTCAGGTCAACTAGAGGAGATATGAAACTAAATTAAACACTACTATTTGTGTCTAGATTTTTAAAAGGGTGTATGTTGCTTAAAATTGCTGAAAAATTTTCTCCGGCATACCAATAGCATGCCAAACTATAAAGTCTTAAAAAAACGAAAAGATTTAGACTATTATTTTCTTTTTCCCTGAAAAGATTATGTCTTTACTGAAAAAAAAATGCAAATAAATGTGCATTGTCAGTTTAATATACATATACTGATATTGAGTGATCAAAATGTTAATATTATTTGATTTATTAAAGCTATAAAAGTAAAAACATTTATATTTTTTCAGTAAAGTGCAAGGTATGTTCTGGCCTTGGGAAGGCAGAGGGGGGGTTTTGAGCCCTACTCATGTTAATTTCTGCTCTTTTTGAGGGTGAAAAAGTTTGCCAAGTTTATAAATGGTCGTAAATGGCCGAAAAAACAACGACTTTTGTTGGCCTGTAGTAAAATGTTTCTGTTATAATATATGTTACTCCGAAGAATTTCTTCAAGTACTGTCAGAAGAAAAACAAAGGAATGGAGAAAGAAAGTGAATGAAAAATGTCTTATGCAAAATTTTCATAGATAGTACTTTACGTCACCGACGATCGCGTGTTACGCGAAACGTAACACGCGGAAAAAATTTTGGATATGGTACATTTTTTGTCTTTTTTTTTCTTTGGTACATTTTCCATGCAATTTGTGGTACATTTTGTTTTGAGGTGTTGGTAACACTGCTTGGCTGCGAGTTGGCTGCGAGACGTCTCATAAGAAAAATTTGGCTTTTTGAACGAGATTTAATTGTGAAATAACTGTCTGTTTCGGCAAAAGGGGTTGGCATTATTTTTACTTTATTGCGATTAGAGTTGCAGCAAATTTTACAACCTAGAAAACATGACAGCAGGAGGAAAGGTGAAAAGATTAGTGGAGGAATTTGAACGAATTGCAAATTTTGAAGCTGCAAAATCAAACCTCAGACGTTGGAAAAATTCAACTACCTTAGATTCTGACTCGGCCCCATTTGAAAAAGTAACTGTGTAAATTCGCAAACACCCAAATTGTACCTCACAATTTGCAAGAGGTACGAAATACCGAAAATAAGGGCCATATACTGGCGCGAGAATAATTGAAATATTAAAAAAAGATGGCACTTCTTTTAAACCTCCAAGTACAAATCTCCGGCGATGGGTAGAATTCAACTACTCTACATTCAGACCTCTAAGTTGATTTTTTCGATATCAAAAATTATTCTTTTGTTAAGCTAGTGTTTAAATTCTTGTAAGTTTGTGTTTGATATGTTCGTTTTTTTAAAGATGTTTTATTTTTCCTTTAAGCTTGGATATAAGGAGACAAAAAAAACATCTTTTGTACAGAGATTTGTTTTGACTGACGAAATGACCAAAATTTTGTGCTCCTAAATTGAAAAATTAATTTTTGTTAAAATGTGTGTGTAAATCAAGGTGGTATTTTTTGCCTATATATATTTCTTACACTAAATTGCCCAATAGCCCCTTTTTAGGGCTAAAAAAAAAAGTCATAATAACACTCGACACTTGCATAACTTTATTTCATTGTGCTATGTATTAGCATCCTAACCATTGTCCTAGCACCGTCCTAACCATCCTCCTCAAAATTGTAAGTTTCAATTTAATACCCTTAGCTGTTCCTGGATATTTTTGAAATGTTAGGATTGTGCAGAGCATGCAAATTAGCAAAGCGCATCAAAATAAGAATCATTGTAAAAATATGCCATCGGGCTGTTTGTATTTAATATCATATTTTTGCAAAACAAAAACTAGATTTTTAATCACCCAAGCAAAATATACGGAAACAAAATATTTCAAACATTTAAGTTTATCAATAAATTAACCAATTCAAAAGGGCCCCAATTAAATGACCAATTTTACTGTCCCATTATAGTCTCAGCAGCACCATATTGTATACTTTTTCCTGTCAACTGTATAAAGAGGGTCATATGAAAAAGGACCCAAAGGATAATACTTTTTGATGCGTGGCGAGGAGTCCACACTTAAGCAGTCCTCACTACCAAACATTACACTGTTGAGTTACACCCATTTTGGGGTAATCATATGGTTCAGCTAATCCGAAGTGCATTGGAAAGGCCTCACCCTGGGATTGCCTTTATAATTATCATGGCAGCTCTCTAGCCAGGTAAGTGGCAAGTAGGACTGGCTAAAAATCTAACATTTTAGTAATGTCTTTCAAAATAAATCCGGTTGTTTTAAATAAGACTCAGAAGCTCCAATTAATGAAATATATGGAGGTCTACATAAATTTTTCACATCAATTAATCAAGTCTCTAAATTATTTTTGAAAATAGCAGTGCCCCCTTTCATTTTTCATATGCAAAAGTCTTAATGGTTTGAACGGAAATTTACATTTTTAGAAAAGAAAATCGGGAATTTCTCACTCTGTGATCAACATGGCTGAATAGTTTAAACTTTAATTTCTGAGCCCCCCCCCCCTCACACGTCTTCCCGATTTGTAAAAAGCTAACAAAAATGAAAATAAACAGATATTTGATTGGTTTTTTAAAGTTTGTTTTCTGTATATGCAAAAATCTTAATGATTTGTACGCAAAATTACCTTTTTGAGAAAAGAAAATCAGTAGTTTCCCACTCTGCTATAAACACGGTTGAAAAGTTCATACTTTACGACTGAGCCCCCCCCCTGTACGCAAAAACAGCAAAGGTTTGTCTGATTTGTAAAAAGGTAAAAAATGAATATAAACAGATTTTGATGGATTTTTAAGTTATTTTCTTTATTCCCACTCCCTCTAAAAAAATTGTTTTATAAACCCCGTCCCACCAAAAAAATTTAGATATAACCCTGACAGGCTCATCAACATTAGTTTTCCCTCAAAAGGGGGTGCACACATCTCGAAGGAGTTGCGGATTGACTCCAACTCGTGAAGCAAATTCCAACATCCCCAGTTTTTCAAAAAATTATTTTAGTGTTCTGGGCCCCCTTGTAGGCACTATTTCAAACATTAAGGTAATATAAACAGATACTACAGTTTAACCTTAGTCAAATTTCGGAAAAATGTTAATTGAGTCTCAAAGACATTAGAAAATGCGAGTGGCCAACTTTGTCAAAAATTTTATTTCGGTTGTAATTCTCAAATCACACGCAATAAACTTTTAAGCTTGTCTTTAGATTTTTATATAAAGTAGAAAATAGATAGATAGATAGATAGTAGAAAAATATAAAGTAGAAAATATTTTCCATAATATGAAGCTCAACTAAATTTATTGTAATAAAATGGAAATTTTCTAATCAAGACTTGGACAAGATTGTGGCCCTAAACCAGACATGTATGAACTAGCGCTTTAGCTGACATTTGTCAGAGTTAGCAATGATAATTATCGTTAGCTCCCGAAAATTGGGGTGTGGGGGTACATTAAAGTATTTTTTCAAAATCTAGAGAGGAGAATTTTGCTGTGGGCTTAATTTCTTTAACAGAAATATCCAAGATGAAAACACGCTCATTGCTATGAGAATTTCCCCAATATCCAAGGTGATCTGAAAGGAAAAAAACGCTGATTTGTCTTTGGAATCATGGTCGATGGTTCTTTAAACGGAATTTAATTTTCAAATGAATTGCTTTTACAAAGTTCGACCTGTATTTATACAATATACAGTTCACGGAGAGTTTTGTTTTAAGAGGAACTGAAGTTTATAACAACCAGTACAAATCTGGCATAACACCATCATTTGGTTGCCAGTTGGCTGCAAGATGTCTCATAAGAAAAATTTGGCTTTTGAAAGAGATTTATTAATTGTGAAATAACTGTTTGTTTCAGCAAAAGGAGTTGACATTATTTTTACTTTATTGCGATTAGAGTTGCAGAAAATTTTACAACCTAGGAAACTTGACAGCAAGTGGAAAGGTGAAAAGGGTGTGCGTGTAACTGAACCCCCGTGTAGCTGAGCCCCAAGCAACTGAACCCCTGTAACTGAGCCTGAGCCCCCGTGTAACTGAACCACCGTGTAACTGAACCACCGTGTAGCTGAACCCCCGTATAACCGAACCACCGTGCAACTGAACCCCCGTATAACCGAACCCCCCGTGCAACTGAACCCCCGTGCAACTGAAACCCCGTGCCACTGAACCCTCGGGCCACTGAACCCTCATGCAAGTGAACCCTCGTGCAACTCAACCCCCGTGCAACTCAACCCCATGTAACTAAACCCCCGTGGAACTGAATCCCCATGTAACTGAACCCCCATGTAACCGAACCCCCGTGCAACTGAACCCCCGTATTATAACTGGACCCCCGTGCAACTGAACCCCCGTGCAACGGAACCCCCGTGCAAACTGAAACCCCCATGCAACTGAACCCCATGTAACTGAACCCCCGTGCAACTGAGACCCGTATAACCGAACCCCCGTGCAACTGAACCCCCTTGCAACTGAACCCCCGTGCAACTGAACCCTCGTGCTACTGTACCCTCGTGCAACTCAACCACCGTACTTACATTGGGTAAGACACAATAGGGTTATGAACCACAGTTATTTATCTATGGTATAGTTATTTAAACCTTTAAACTGTTTTAAATAAAATGGCCGTCCCAAAATTTAGATCGGATGTATTTGGGGAAAAATAGGGTGGGGAGGAAGCCCTCCGATCACTTTTAACTCTGAAAAAAACGCACTGGAAATTTTGATTTCCAATCGAATGAGCCATCCCCCAAAGTTCATAAAAATTTTTTCTACAAAAACCTTATGTGTTAGCAATGTGTTAGCTAGCTTAACTTACAACCCTTGCCCTAGATGCTGCTGGTGGGGTTGGTAACCCCAAAGGCATGGTTATTTGATCTTCAGACTATTTTGAAAAAAAATGTTTATTTTTATTTTGATCGGATGTATTGGGGGGGGGGGGGGGTTCGGTTAAGAGGGTAAGACTGATTGTCCTGTGATTAACTTTGATTCTTCGAAATTGAACTTGAACTTTCAATCTCCAATCGAACGAGCCTTCTTCAAAGTTTTTTACGATCATCCCTTCTATAAAAAAACTTAAATTTTAACAATTGGTAACTTGCAATAGCATACAGATTGCTTATACAGGTGTATCAGCAATTTTTTTTTTGGAACAGCTTAGCGTATCAAAATGAAACTTCTGGGGCATCTACCTGCTATTACTGCTATTAATACTGCTACTACTACTAGTAATTCAACACTATTATTACTTCTACTGCTTCTACTACGACCTCTGCTACTATTAAACTAGCACTATCAAGGCTACGCATATCAAGTTGAAAATTTGACAGAATGAGGTGTTTGAGGTGGAACTTGAACTAAATCAAAAGACACTATGTGCATGCAGATTTTCAAAAAGGCGTATCTCAAAGAGGGATTTGTGTATCAAGTTGGAACTTTCAGAGAGTACTTAAAGGGAAAGTCAATTCACCAAAAGGAAATATGTGCCCGCTCAGGCCTGGATTTACCACTAGGTCCCTAGGCCCGGACCTAGAAGCGCATAATTCTAGCGGGTGCAATAAATTATCACTGAGTAATTTTTCCTGACAAAAACTGGACTGATGTGATTGATCGTCGCCAGGTGCACTCTGCCGCCACGCTGCCTATTCACAGAAAAGTAACTTTAAAACAACACAGGAATTCCATGGTCACTTATAAACTGTCAGATGTCTCCCAAGAATGGTAGCTGAGAGTTCGGTATTACCCATCTCTTTCATCACTTTTCGCTCATCAGTTGTGTTCTGTTAACACAGAGTTACATGGTTACATGGTTACACACAGTTACGGTTACATGGGGGTTCAGTTACACGGGGGTTTAGTTAAATGGGGTTGAGTTGCACGAGGGTTCAGTTAAAGGGGGTTCAGTTGCATTAGGGTTCAGTAGCACGAGGGTTCAGCAGCACGAGGGTTCAGTTGCACGGGGGTTCAGTTGAACGGGGGTTCAGTTGCATAGGGGTTCGGTTATAGGAAGGTTCAGTTGCACGGGGGTTCAGTTACATAGGGGTTCAGTTTACATGGGGGTTCAGTTACACGGGGGTTTAGTTAAATGGGGTTGAGTTGCAGGGGGGTTGAGTTGCACGAGGATTCAGTTAAAGGGGGTTCAGTTGCATGTGGGTCCACTTACATGGGGGTTCAGTTACAGGAGTTCAGTTGCTTGGGGTTCAGTTACACGGGGTTCAGTTACAATGGAACCTAAACGGTGTGCGTATAACTGAACCCCCGTGTAACTGAACCCCAAGCAACTGAACCCCTATAACTGAACCCCGTGTAACTGAACCCCGTGTAACTGAACCACCGTGTAACTGAACCTCCGTGCAACTGAACCCCCGTGCAACTGAACCCCCGTGCAGCTGAACCCCCGTGCCACTGAACCCTCGTGCCACTGAACCCTCATGCAACTGAACCCCCTTTAACTGAACCCTCGTGCAACTCAACCCCCGTGCAACTCTACCCGTTTAACTACCCGTGTAACTGAGCCCCCTTGTATCTGAACCCCCATGTAACTGAACCCCCGTGCAACTGAACCCCTGTATAACCGAACCTCCGTGCAACTATGAACCATAGTTATTTATATATGGTATAGTTATTTAACCTTTAAACTGTTTTAAATAAAATGGCCGTCCCAAAATTTAGATCGGATGTATTTGGGGGAAAAATAGGGTGAGGTGGAAGCCCTCCAATCATTTTTAACTCTGAAAAAGTGTACTGGAAATTTTGATTTGCAATCGAATGATCCCCCCCCCCAAAGTTCATTCATTTTTTTTTTCTACAAAAACCTCATGTGTTAGCAATAAGCAACTAGCTTAACTTACAGCGCTTGCCCTAGATGCTGCTGGTAGGGTTGGTAACCCCAAAGGCATGGTTATTTGATCTTCAGACTATTTTGAACAAAATATTTTTTTTTTTTTTTTGATCGGATGTATTTGGGGAGGGGGGGTGTCGGTTAAGAGGGTAAGGCTGATTGTCCTGTGATTACCTTTGATTCTTCAAAATTGAACTTGAACTTTCAATTTCCAATCGAATGAGCCTCCTTCAAAGTTTTTACGATTATCCCTTCTAAAAAAAACATTAAATTTTAACAATTGGTAACTTGCAATAACATACAGATTGTTGATACAGGTGTATCAGCAATTTTTTTTTAACAGCTTAGCGTATCAAAATGAAACTTCTGGGGCATCTACCTGCTACTACTGCTATTAATACTGCTACTACTACTACTGTATTGGAGCTTGAACTGGAGCTTGACGTATTTGAGGTGGAGCTTGAACTAAATCCAAAGACACTATGTTCATGCAGATTTTCAAAATGGCATATCTCAAAAAGGGATTTGTGTATTAAGTTGGAACTTTCAGAGAGTGCTTAAAGGGAAAATCAATATGTGCACGCTTAGGTCTGAAATTACCACTAGGTCCTTATTCCCGGACCTGGAAGCACATAATGCTAGCGGGTGCAATAAATTATCACCGAGTAATTTTTTCCTGACAAAAACTGGGACTGATATGATTTATCGTCGCCATGTGCACTCTGCCACCACGCTGCCTATTCACAGAAAATGACTTTAAAACAACACAGGAATTCCATGGTTACTTATAAACTGTCAGATGTCTCCCAAGAATGGTAGCTGAGAGTCCGGTACTACCCCTCTCTTTCATCACTTTTCACTAATCAGTTGTGTTCTGTTAACACACAGTTACATGGTTACATGGTTACACACAGTTACAGTTACATGGGGGTTCAGTTGCACAGGGGTTTAGTTAAATGGGGTTGAGTTGCACGAGGGTTCAGTTAAAGGGGGTTCAGTTGTATGAGAATTCAGTAGCAGAAGGGGTCAGTTGCACGGGGGTTCAGTTCAAAGGGGGTTCAGCTGCACGGGGGTTCGGTTATACGGGGGTTCAGTTGCACGGGGGTTCAGTTTTATGGGGGTTCAGTTACATGGGGGTTCAGTTAAACGGGGGTTTAGTTAAATAGGGTTGAGTTGCACGGGGGTTGAGTTGCACGGGGGTTGAGTTGCAAGTGGGTTCAGTTAAAGGGGGTTCAGTTGCATGAGGGTTCAGTAGCACGAGGGTTCAGTTTCACGGGGGTTCAGTTGCACAGGGGTTCCGTTGCATGGGGGTTCGGTTATACGGGGGTTTCAGTTGCACAGGGGTCCAGTTACATTGGGGTTCAGTTACATGGGGGTTCAGTTACAGGGGGCTCGGTTGCTTGGGGTTCAGTTACACGGGGGTTCAGTTACAATGGAACTCTTTTAAACCTCCAAGTAGAAATCTCTGGCGATGGGAGAATTCAACTACTCTACATTCAGACCTCTAAGTTGATTTTTTCGATATCAAAATTATTTATTTGTTAAACTAGTATTTAAATTCTCATTGGTTTGTGTCTGATATGTTCGTTTTTTAAAGATGTTTTTTTTTGCCTTTTAGTTTTGGATATAAGGAGAGAAAAAAACATCTTTTGTTCCGAGATTTCTTTTGGCTGAAGAAAGGATCAAAATTTTGTGCTCCTCAATTGAAAAATTATTTTTTGTTAAAATTGTGAATAAATCAAGGTGGTATTTTTTTGCCTATACATGTTCTTATACTAAATGGCACAATAACCCTTTTTAGGGCTGTAACAAAAAAAAAAAAAAAAAAAAACTCATAATAACACTCGACACTTTCAAAACTCTATTTCGTTGTGCTATGTATTAGCATCTTAACCATTGTCCTAGCACCGTCCTAACCATCCTCCTCAAAATACACTGTAAGTTTCAATTTAATACCCTTAGCTGTTCCTGGATATTTTTGAAATGTTAGGATTGTGCAGAGCATACAAATTAGCATAGCACACCGAAATAAGAAATCATTATAAAAATATAATACCCAATACAAACAACCCGGTGGCGTGCCACCTGTGTTATCAGCGCGGTGGTGCACCATAGGGCTGTTTGTATTTAATATCATATTTTTGCAATGGTTTTTTATTTTGGTCTTCTATGTGTAATAATCCTAACCATTGTTCTATCAGTTTCCTAACCATTCTCCTCAACATATACTGAAAGTTTTACTTAACACCCCTAGCTGCTCCTAGATATTTTAATATGTTATGATTGTGCAGAGCCAACAAAATAGCATAGTATACCGAAATATAATTCCACGAAATATAATATATAAACCACTGAAATATAATATAATATCAAACATACTACCCTTTGTCAATGATAATACTACGAAAAGAAATTTTTGAATGGTAATAATAACAAGTTATATTGTGACATTGTTAAATTTGCTCCAAATATGGAAACAAAACTAGATTTTTAATTGCCCAAGCAAAATACAAGGAAACAAAAATATTTCAAACATGTAAGTTTATCAATAAATTTATCACTTCGAAAGGGCCCCGATGACCAATTCAGGGTTGCCATCATCAGTAGGATTTTACTAGATCTAGTAAAAAACAAACAATATAGTAAATTTAGAAGATCTAGTAAATTTCCTGAAATCTAGTAACAAGTCATGATTTGTAGTAAACAAAACTTTTTTTTATTTTCCATGAGTTTAGGGGAAAAAATTAGGGTCCATTCTTTACAAAATCTGATATAGATTACGTTAGATATTATGGCTACTATTGCTCTCCTTTATGCGATTTCACGTCAACCCTAGCACTTAAAAATCTCTACTTTTCTCTCGGCTTCTTCTTGATACTCGCTTTGAAAGGCAAACTATTTAAAATCAGGACTGGTACGCCGGCTTAATTTGTTTGCATAAAAATTTCCTAGACTCTCATAACAGCTGCTACGTTTGTTAGTTAGCCTTGTCCCTCTTTAAAGACGCTTCTGGAAACGAACTGTTTCCATAATTGCTCAATTCTTTCTGACTCTCTGCAGCTTGCCCCATTCAAGTGCTGGGAGCAGATAGACAGTTCTTGATTTTGTCGGTCAGGAAACTAAAAACTGGAATTGGCTAAATGTCTTGATGTTTCTTCCCTGATGAAAACGAAGCAACTTGTTCTCAGGTCGTCAATTGGAGTATATGGCCGGGTGATCCCCAGCGATTTTACTCGGGCTATCAAGAAATGGAAACAAGTAGATCCCTTCAGTCAGAATTTGACGCTAGTGGGATTATTTAAACACGGATGAGGCCGAGGACGATTAAAGCCTTTTAAGTGTGACTTTTTTTTAATTGTGACTAAATATTTTTCTTCTTACTTTTCAATTTGTATGAAAACTATTGGCACAATTTGGCCTTTCAATATGGCCTGAAAAGTATTGGCACAGCGTATATTTTTTAAAACTAATTACTGTATGTTATATAAGTTTTCTTTTTCTTGGCAGCCCTAGTTTAATTTGAGGTGCACTTTTTAATTTACATATTTTTACAACTAAACCGGTATCCGATTACGTCATTTCCGTTTTGAAGTGACATAGATTGTATTGGTTTTGATTCCCTCGAATACGAACGAGAGAGAATCCAGGAAAAATCAGTTTTAAAAAATCCTAAATTAATTACTTTAAAATTTAAAATTTATCAGTTTATTAAAGACCAGCCCAATTAGTGTTTTAAAAGTGGCAAATTTCCTCTTAAAATACAAAATTGAAGGGTTTAGATTTCAAACCTAAAAAGTGGAAAATGGGGGACAAATTTCAAAAGCCGTCACTTTCAAAAACACACCTCAGATTCTAAGCACTCCATTGCCTGAATTGCATCGTGAATATGATTTGTAGCTGTTTTTCCTTCGTTGATTGTTTTTTAATTTTACAATATATCTGAATTTTATGACCTGAAGACCATTGATGAATTAAAGCCACGCTTCACCAGCAGGATTTCCAGAATCTAAGATTCCAGACTATTGTTTGACGTCTTGGATACGCCGCATCTGGAATGTGAAGCCTATCCAGTAGTACATCCAAAAATAATAAAAAAAAAAGGATTTTTGAACTTATAGGTTTTCGAAAATTTACAATCATACTATGAAAAACGAAAGAAAAGAGGAAAAGAGGAAAAAAGAAGAAAAAAGGAAAAAAGATTGTGGAAATCCTATTGATTATCCTCCTATAGTAAAAAATCAATGCTTGATGGTATGCGCACAAACATTTTTTTTGACCATTTAGTAAAAACAGATGCGATTTAGTAAATTCTTCCAAGCCAGGGTGGAAAAACTGAACCAATTTTACCTGTCCCATTATAGTCTTAACAACACCAAATTGTATACTTTTTCCTTTCAACTGCATAAAGAGGGTCATATGAAAGAGGGCCCAAGGGATAAATACTTTTTGATGCAGGGACAGGAGCCCACGCTTACGCAGTCCTCACTACCAAACATTACACTGTTGAGTTACCCCCATTTGGGTAATCATATGGTTCAGCTAATCCGAAGTGCATTGGAAAGGCCTCACCCTGAGACTGCCTTTATAATTATCAAAGCAGCTCTCTAGCCAGGTAAGTGGCAAGTAGGACTGGCTAACTATCTAAGATTTTAGTAATGTCTTTCAAATAAATCCGGTTGTTTTAAATGTGCCTCAGAAGCTCCAATTAATGAAAATATATGGAGGTGTACACAACTTTTTCACATCAATTAATCAAGTCTCTAAATTTATTTTTGAAAATAATAGCGCCCCCTTTCATTTTCATATGCAAAAGTCTTAATGGTTTGAACGGAAATTACCTTTTTAGAAAAGAAAATTGGGAATTTCTCACTCTGCTAAAAAGACTGTTGAAAATTTTAGACTTTATGTCTGAGCTCAGACCCTCCTTTCCTCTTTAGAAAACCCCCCCCCCCCCGTACGCAAAACAGCAAAGGTTTGTCTGATTTTGTAAAAAGGTAAAAAATGAAATATAAACAGATTTTGATGGATTTTTTAAAGTTTGTTTTCTTTACTCCCCCCTCCCTCCAAAATAAAATGTTTTATAAACCCCGTCCCACCAAAAATCTAGATATAACCCTGACAGGCTCATCAACAGTTCATTCAATGCACCCGGAGTAGTAACATCCCTGTGCGAGCGCTGCGTAAAATTTTGCTGTGAGCTTGGGCTACAAAATATCTTGGGCGTTCGTTTATCGATCTATTTGAAAATTATTTGAAAAAAAAACTACGCCTTTTATTTTTTCTAAAGCGTTAAAGAGGCTGAGTTACAAGGTCGAACCTTAAAACGTACAGGGATTAGGAGGCACAGTTGGGGGGCTGCCGCCCCCCCAAACCCCCCGCTTTCGCAGCCTTTAAATAAAAAAAGGAAAGTTTTTTAAACTGAAAGTAAGGAGCGACATTAATCTTAAAACGAGCAGAAATTATTCCGTATATGAAAGTGGCTGTGCCCTCCTCAACGCCTCGCTCTTTACGCTAAAGTTTTTATTGTTTAAAAAAAAGAGTTGTGAGAAAGTCAAACTTTAGCGTAAAGAGCGAGGCGTTGAGGAGGGCACAGCCCCTTTCATATACGGAATAATTTCTGCTCGTTTTAAGATTTAATGTCGCTCCTTACTTTCAGTTTAAAAAAACTTTCCTTTTTTTTATTTAAAGGCTGCGAAAGCGGGGGGTTTGGGGGGCGGCAGCCCCCCAACTGTGCCTCCTAATCCCTGTACGTTTTAAGGTTCGACCTTGTAACTCAGCCTCTTTAACTCTTTAGAAAACGTAGTTTTTTTCAAATAATTTCTGCACGTTTTTGTACAGTTTATTACTTATTATTGCTTGACTAACTGTTAGCTGATCCTGTCAGGAGTTAAAGTTGGGGGGCTGCCGCCCCTCAAACCCCCCGCTCTTGAACATTCTTGTGTTAAGGCTTTTAATTCCTGAATACTCAAATCACGTCGTACAGGGTGCCTCCTAATCCCTGTACGTTTTAAGGTTCGACCTTGTAACTCAGCCTCTTTAACTCTTTAGAAAACGTAGTTTTTTTCAAATAATTTCTGCACGTTTTTGTACAGTTTATTACTTATTATTGCTTGACTAACTGTTAGCTGATTTGACAGCTTGCGGGCTCTATAGGGAAAACGAGCCCGCGTTTTTTCGCGGGCTCTTATAGGAAAACGATAAGAGCCCGCTTATAGCGGGTTCTTATAGGAAAACGAGGTTTTTCGTAAATGTAAATTCGGGGGATAATTTTTTCGGTCTGAAAATATCAAAAGGTCCTAACAGGTCGAATTCTGCTTCGAATGAGTCCTCATTCACCCGGATCAGTTGCCAACTGTGGCCTGTAGGCATGGCTAAAAAAAAAAAAAAATGTTGAACTTTAAGTGGCTATATTTGGTTTTTGGAAAACAGGGAAGGAGTGATCGGATTGAGCTGAAATTTCGAGGATAAGCTCCCGGGCCCTATGAAAGCTTAACCTCTAAATTTCAACCCAATCGGGCAACGTTAAAGGGGGGCTGTGGTCGGAGGGTCGAAACTTCCGGCCCATTTTTACCCATGAAGATAAAGTCGGAGGGGGGGGTGAAATTTTGCACGTTTTCTTAGTTTGAGCTTGGGCTACAAAATACGATTACCGCTGTCTCTCTGCGACCGCTAGGACCGGAAATCGCTTAGCATTGTGGTGGGTCGCCTCTCTATAGAGGCACAAGTGTGCCTCCTTGATTATAAACATTATTGGATAGAGAACAATACAAAAAATTATTTGATAAGTTGACAAGTGAAGTGCCTAGTGAATTATCTTGGGCGTTCGTTTATCGAGCTATTTGAAAATTATAAACATTATTGGATACCAATATGGTTAAGAAAAGTGGAAAGCGATCAAGACAAAGCGATTTGGACGAGTCTAGAGGGGTCCACGGAATCGAGTGATAATGTTTCAAAGTTGGATAAAATCCTTGCAATCGTCGAAGAAACTAAGAATGATATTTCGGAAATAAAAAGGGAAATCAGTGACATTAAGTCTGGTTTAGCGTCCCTAACGTCTTGTGTTGAAGATTTGGAATTAGCAAAAGTGACCCACGAAAATGAGTTATCCAGTATTAAGCAGGAAATATCGGCACTACGTAAACAAATTGCAAAGGAACCCGGTTTTGGTGAGTTAGCTACGAGAGTCCTTGTGGTAGAAAACATGGATAAAAGAAGGAATATTATTCTATGGAATATTAAAGGTGAATCTAAGTCAAAAGCTAAGGAGCATGTTAACGCCTTACTTTCCCAGCATCTTGGGATTAATACCCAATTCGAACTACTTGAGTTTACGGATCGATTTATCAAAATCCAGCTCCAGGATGATAAGGACAAATTCTGTATCCTTCAGGGAAACAAGAAATTGCGTGAAAACCCGTTCAGAAGAGTAGCCGGAAGTGAATCTCCCTATGTCTAACAGATGATGTGACAAAAGATGTTCGTGACATTCGTAACTCCCTGAAAATCAAACAGAAAGAATTGAGAGAAAAGGGAGTCAGTGCTTGGATCCCCCCAGTCGTCCCACCTGTATTATGCTTGATTGAGAATGAGCAAAAAGTGAAGTTAAATGGTATAATGTCGTATAAGTCAAATGCATAAGAAATGTATCGGAAGTGGATTAAAGTGGTTTTTTAGTATGTTTCAGTGGATTTATGATTGTAGTTAGTTGTGATTTAGCTCAGGTATCCGTGATTAAATTGCGCTCGCCTTCGGGTGATGATAAGGATAATGGTTAGAGTGAGTATGATGTCAAATATTGTTTATGTATTACTTTTTTGTTCTTATTTTTTTATTTTCGAAATTTTTGTTGCCTTTTATTTTTTTTTTCTTTTATTTTTTTTTTATTTTATTTTATATCGGCTCACGGAGATGGGATGCGAAATTTTTGTTGAGTTTGGATTATGGATGAGTTAAGTTTTGTAGAAATTCCTGCTGGTATGCTGGAGGAAACTTGAAAAAAATCCTCTTGATATTAATACATTTTTTCATAGGTTTTCGTCACAAGATCAAGATTTGCCAGATTATTATAATGCACCTAAAAATAAATATTATTTGTTCATAATATTCCACCTTTAAATAATCAATTTAAACGATTGTCATTTTGGAATTGTAGAGGATTAAATAGCAGCTTAAATTTTTTGCATGAATTTCTTAAAGGGTCGTCAACAGATGTGTTAGGAATTTGTGAAACATTTCTTGATAAAAAATAATACATTCCAACATTATGAAAATTATAAGTTTTTTCATGCTAGTCGAAAACAGAATAAGAGAGGAGGAGTTGGTATTTTTATACGAGATGTTTTTGCATCTTCTTTACGTAATGAATTATGGTTTTGAATGTTGAGATGCTATTTGAGAGTTGTGTAGTAGAAGTGAATGATGGAAAAAATACTTTTTTGGTAATTGTAATATATCGGCCACCATCGTCTAGTATTCAAGAGTTTTTAAGTCAATATGAGTCGTTGTTAGATGCCCTCACCCAGCAACACCATCCATTTTATGTAATGGGGGATTTTTAATATTGATATAATGCGACATAATGTTTCGACATCGAACAAGGGATTAGAATTTTGAATATTTCATTTTACATGGTTTGTCACCTACTTGTTTACTACCATCAAGAATCTGTGATAACCATGCAACTCTTATTGATAACATTTTTACATCTGAAAACTGCCTTGATACCCATATTATTTTGAATGATACATCTGATCATTGTGTTGTTGTTTCTGACTTCTCTGGATCAGGAGTGGAACGTGAAAAGAGACCAAATAAAAGTTATAAAAGGATAATTAACCAAAAAAAGATAGATGAGATGAAAGTAAAAATAGGAGATATAGATTGGAATGATGTCCTAAATGTTGAAGACCCGAATCAGTCAACTGCTTTATTTTATAGTAAATTTAACCAAATATTTGACCAAGTATGTCCTATGGTATTAAGAAAGAGTAAGGATTTGCCTCGTAAACCATGGGTTACTGAAAGCCTGTTAAAGAGTATAAAAGAAAAAAATAGATTGTATAAGGTGAAGATGCAGTACCCAAATGAAATTAATAATTGAAAATTTTAAAAAATATAAAAATCGGTTAACTCTGTTCTCAGAGAAGCGGAAGCAAAATATTATCAAAATGAATTTCGCAAATGTGATTCACCTCGGGAAACATGGAAATTAATAAATGAAAAAAATGAATAAATGTTAAAACAAGAAATATTCCATCTCACATTACAAGTCATGAAGGAGTCAAGATAACTGATGAGAGAGGGATGGCGGAAGCATTTGCTGACCATTTTAGAAAAGTTGGACATGGTCTGGTGGATCAAATTTCTGCTGGAAACCATAATCATAGAAAATATTTACCAAATAAAGTAGATAAGACTATATTTGTGTACCCTATCCGGTTCTCGGAATACCAAAAAGCCGTTACTAGTTTGAAAAATGGATTTTCGGCAGGATGTGATGGTATATCGACTTCTCTGTTTAAAGAATTAGCTGGTGTACTTTTTCAGCCGCTTTTTATATATTTTTAATTCTTGAATAAAAAAATGGATTTTTCCCAGTTTGTCTTAAAGTAGCTAAAATTTTACCTTTGTTTAAAAAAGGTGATAAAGATAACCCAAACAATTATAGGCCAATTACTATTTTATCACCTGTTTCTAAAGTTTTGAAAAGATAATAAAAAGTAGATTTATTTCATTTCTGGAAAAGAATAAGTTTTTTTCTCCTAATCAGTTTGGTTTTTGAGTGGTAGATCAACAGAGCAAGCAGTAGCTGCTTTACATCATTTCTTATCAGAGGCTATGGATGATAGTTATTTGGCGGCAACAATATTTTTCGACATAAAAAAAGCTTTTGATACAATAGATCATACAATTCTCTTTTGATAAGCTGGAAAATATAGGAATCCGTGGAATAGCTCTGGATTTAATGAGATCGTATTTATCTGAAAGTAAGTTTTAAAGTCCAAGTTTGTGAAGAATCATCTCATATTTTCCCGTTAGAAAATATAGGGGTACCGCAGGGATCTGTATTGGGGCCGATACTTTTTTTGATTTATGTAAATGATCTTCCAAATTGCATGCCTTCAGGTGATGAGTTACCAATATTGTTTGCGGATGATACAGCAATTAGTTTGAGGGCGTGCAACGAGGAGGACCTACGATTGTCCTTGGAGACTGTTGTTTGAATGTAAATTCTTGGTTTCATGATAACCGATTAATACCTAATTTAGAGAAGTCGGAATTTATGGTTTTTGGGAGAAGTTCGAGGTCAGTGAAGCGTGTGTCATTTCAAATTATTAATATTGGAGCTTCCTCCATGAAAAGAGTGGATTTATTTAGATATTTTTTTAGGTATTTATATTGATTCAACTCTGTCGTTTAAGACGCATATTAGTAAACTTAAAGCAACAGTGTCCAGGAATCTCGGTTGTTTGCATAGATTAAAGTTTCTGTTTCCATACCAAATCATTAGAACTTTATATTTTTCATTAATTGATTGTTATTTCCAGTATTGTCCGAGCGTTTGGATGCTGACTTTCCCTTCACATTTACGAGGACTCCAAATTGTTCAAAATAAATCAATAAGAATTCAGGACCATTTTTTAGTACACCCTAGGAAGACAGAGGAATTATCTGAAATTAAAACATCTTTTCTATTTCTTGATATTCTGGATTTACAAACAAATTTTGCACCTTAATTTGGGCATATGGTTTTTGAAAATCCAACATAAAGATCATTTTTTCAATAGTATGAAACTTTTGGTTGAAAATAAACATAGCCATTTATCAAGAGCTAGGATTAAGTTTCTTTTCCCGTTTGTTAAAATTGAGAGATCCAGACTAAGTTTAAGATATCAACTTCCTCATATTGCGAATAAATATAAGTTATTTGAATTAGTAAGTGAATCACCATCACTATACATATATAAAAAGAAATTGAAAAAGATGGTCCTTTCAGCCTACAGTAGTGGGGATTGATTGTATTATTCATTATTTATAAATTTTTAAGTAAATCCCATCACTATCTCCGTGAGTCGATAGTTAAGTTATGTATTTTTTTTTTTTTTTTTTTTTTTTTTTTTTTTTTTTTTTTTTTTTTTTTTTTTTTTTTTTTTCATTTATTCTTTAAATTTATTTTAAATTTTGTTATGTTCTTATCAAATTTTCTTTTCTTTCTGAAGCTATGTTAGCGGGAAGTGTAATTTTTTTCCCCCTATTGTTTTTATAAAGGAGACATTACGAGATTCCTCTCTTCTCCCTTTGTACAAAATTTATGTATATGTTTTTGTTAAATAAAGTCAAGTCAAGTCAAAGGGGGTGCACACATATCGAAGGAATTGCGGATTGACTCCAACTCGTGAAGCAAATTCCAACATCCCCAGGGTTTTCAAAAAATTTATTTTAGTGTTCTGGGCCCCCTTGTAGACACTGTTTCAAACATCAAGGTAATATAAACAGATACTACAGTTTAACCTTAGTCAAAATTCGGAACAATGTTAATTGAATCTCAAAGAACTTAGAAAATGCCAGCGACCACCTTTGTCAAAAAAATTTAATTTCGGTTGTAATTCTCAAATCAAACTCAATAAACTTATAAGTTTGTCTTTAGATTTCTATATAAAGTAGAAAAAATTTCTCATAACATCTAAAGCTCAATTAAAATTTATTGTAATAAAATGGAAATTTTCTTTCAAGACTTGGACAAGATTGTGGCCCTAAACCAGACATGTATGAACTAGCGCTTTAGCTAACATTTGCCAGATTTAGCAATGATAATTAGCGTTAACTCCCAGAAATTGGGATAGGGGGGGGGGATACATTAAAGTATTTTTCAAAATCTAAAGAGGAGAATTTCGCTGTGCGCTCAATTTCTTTAACAGAAATATCCGAGAAAACACGCTCATTTGCTATGTGAATACCACGTAATTAACTTGTCTTTAGCTTGTCGTAATTACTCTTAACTTGTCGTAATTAACCTCACAATTTGCAAGAGGTACGAAATACCGAAAAGAAGGGCCATACACTGGTGCAAGAATAGTTGAAATATTAAAAAAGATGACACCTCTTTTAAACCTCCAAGTAATGTCCGGCGATGGGAGAATTCAACTACTCTACATTCAGACCTCTAAAATGATTTTTTTTTCGATATCAAAATTATTTATTTGTTAAGCTAGTGTTTAAATTCTTGTAAGTTTGTGTTTGATATGTTCGTTTTTTTAAAGATGTTTTTTTTTGCCTTTAAGTTTGGATACAAGGAGAAAAAAAAGCAGCTTTTGTTCCGAGATTTCTTTTGGCTGAAGAAAGGATCAAAATTTTGTGCTCCTCAATTGAAAAATTATTTTTGTTAAAATTTTTTGTAAATGAAGGTGGGTTTTTTTTTTTGCCTATATATGTTCTTTATACTAAATTGCCCAATAGCCCTTTTTAGGGCTAAAAAAAAAAAAACTCATAATAACACTCGACACTTGCAAAACTTTATTTCGCTGTGCTATGTATTAGCATCCTAACCATTGTCCTAACACCGTCCTAACCATCCTCCTCAAGATACACTGTAAGTTTCAATTTAATGCCCTTAGCTGTTCCTGGATATTTTTGAAATGTTAGGATTGTATAGAGCAGACAAATTAGCATAGCACACCGAAATAAGAGATCATTGTAAAAATATAATACTAAAACAAACAACCCGATGCCGTGCCACCTGTGCCATCAGCACGGTGGTGCGCCATTGGGCTGTTTGTATTTAATATCATATTTTTGCAATGGTTTTTTATTTAGGTCTTATATGCTCTAGTATCCTAACCATTGTTCTATCAGTTTCCTAACCATTCTCCTCAGCACATACTGAAAGTTTTACTTAAAATCCTTAGCTGTTCCTGGATATTTTTGAAATGTTAGGATTGTGCAGAGCATGCACATTAGCATAGCACACCGAAATAAGACATCATTGTAAAAATATAATACTAAATACAAACAAACCGATGGCGTGCTACCTGTGCCATCAGTTCGGTGGTGCGCCATCGGGCTGTTTGTATTTTATATCTTATTTTTGCAATGGTTTTTTTATTTCGGTCTTCTATGTGTTAGTATCCTAACCATTGTTCCATCATTTTCCTAACCATTCTCCTCAACCTATACTGAAAGTTTTACTTAACACCCTTAGCTGCTCCTAGATATTTTTAATTTGTTATGATTGTGCAGAGCCAACAAAATAGCGTAGTACACCGAAATATAATTCCACAAAATATAATATATAAACCACTGAAATGTAATATAATATCAATATACTACCCTTTGTCAATGATAATACCACGAAAAGAAAATTGTGAATGGTAATAATAACAAGTTATATTGTGACATTGTTAAATTTGCTCCAAATATGGAAACAAAAACTAGATTTTTAATCACCCAAGCAAAATACACAGAAACAAAATATTTCAAACATGTAAGTTTATCAATAAATTAATCAATTCAAAAGGGCCCCAATGACCAATTTTACCTGTCCCATTATAGTCTTAACAACACCGTATTGTATACTTTTTCCTTTCAACTGCATAAAGAGGGTCATATTAAAGAGGGCCCAAGGGATAATACCTTTTGATGCATGGACAGGAGTCAACGGTTACACAGTCCTCACTACCAAAACATTACACTGTTGAGTTACCCCCATTTGGGGTAATGATATGGTTATGAAAACCTCTTTTAGAAAAGAAAATCCTATACCATACCTTTTTAGAAAAGAAAATCGGGAATTTCTCACTCTGTGATCAACACGGCTGAATAGTTTAAACTTCAATTTTTGAGCCCCCCCCCCTGACATGTTTGTCCGATTTGTAAAAAGCTAACAAAAATGAATATAAACAGATATTTGATGGGTTTTTTAAAGTTTGTTTTCTGTATTTGCAAAAGTCTTAATGATTTGTACGCAAAATTACCTTTTTGAGAAAAGAAAATCAGTAGTTTCTCACTCTTCTATAAACACGGTTGAAAAGTTTACACTTTATGTCTGAGCCCCTCCCCCTCCCCGTACGAAAAAAAAAAAAAAAACAGCAAAGGTTTGTCTTATTTGTAAAAAAGTAGAAAATGAATACAAACAGATTTTGATGGATTTTTAAAGTTTGTTTTCTTTACTCCCCCTCCCTCCAAAAAAATCGATTTATAAACCCCGTCCCACCAAAAAAATCTAGATATTACCCTGACATGTATGAACTAGCGCTTTAGCTGACATTTGTCAGAGTTAGCAATGATAATTATCGTTAACTCCCGGAAATTAGAGTGAGGGGGGGATATATTAAAGTATTTTTCAAAATCTAGAGAGGAGAATTTTGCTGTGTGCTCAATTTCTTTAACAGAAATATCCGAGAAAACCCGCTCATTTGCTATGAGAATACCACGGAAAAATTAACATGTCTTTAGATGTTTCTAAATCGTGTGAACATTTCCCGAATATCAAAGGTGATCTGAAAGGAAAAAAACGGTAATTGTTATTTGGAATCATGGTCGATGGTTCTTTAACGGAATTCAATTTTCAAATGGATAGCTTTTTACAAAGTTCGAACTATATTTATACAGTATAAAGTTCACGAAGAGTTTTGTTTTAAGAGGAACTGAAGTTTCCGACAACCAGTATAAATATGGCACAACACAATCACTTGGCTGCCAGTTGGCTACAAGACGTCTCAATAAGAAACATTTGGCTTTTGAAAGAGATTTAATTGTGAAATAACTGTTTGTTTCGGCAAAAGGAGTTGACATAATTTTTACTTTATTGCGATTAGAGTTGCAGCAAATTTTACAATCTAGGAAACATGACAGCAAGTAGATAGGTGAAAAGATTAGTGGAGGAATTTGAGCGAATTTTGAAGCTACAAGATCAAACCTCATACGATGGAAAAATTCAAATACCTTAGATTCTGACTCGGCACCATTCGAAAAAAATAACTGTGCAAATTCGCAAACACCTAAATTGTACCTCAAAATTTGCAAGAGGTACGAAATACCGAAAAGAAGGGCCATATACTGGCGCGAAAATATTGAAATATTAAAAAAAAGATGGCACCTCTTTTAAACATCCAAGTACAAATCTCCAGCAATGGGAGAATTCAACTACTCTACTTTCAGGCCTCTAAGTTGATTTTTTCGATATCAAAATTATTTAAATGTTAAGCTAGTGTTTAAATTCTTGTAGGTTTGTGTTTGATATGTTCGTTTTTTTTAAAGATGTTTTTTTTTTCCTTTAAGTTTGGATCTAAGGAGACAAAAAAAAACATCTTTCGTTCTGATATTTCTTTTGGCTGAAGAAAGGATCAAAATTTTATGCTCCTCAATTGAAAAATTATTTTCAATTGTGCGTAAATCAAGGTGGTATTTTTTTGCCTATATATGTTTTTATACTAAATTGCCCAATAGCCCTTTTTAGGGCTAAAAAAAAACTCATAATAACACTCGACACTTGCAAAACTTTATTTCGTTCTGCTATGCATTAGCATCCTAACCATTGTCCTAGCACCGTCCTAACGATCCTCCTCAAAATACACTGTAAGTTTCAATTTAATAATACCCTTAGCTGTTCCTGGATATTTTTGAAATGTTAGGATTGTGCAAAGCATACAAATTAGCATAACACACCGAAATAAGAAATCATTGTAAAAATATAATACTAAATACTAACAACCCGATGGCCTGACAACCTGTGCCATCATCGCAGTGGTGCGCCATCGGGCTGTTTGTATTTAATATCATATTTTTGCAATGTTTTTTTTTTTTTATTTCGGTCTTCTATGTGTTGGTATCCTAACCGTTGTTCAATCAGTTTCCTAACCATTCTCCTCAACATATACTTCAAGTTTTACTTAACACCCTTAGCTGTTCCTGGATATTTTTGAAATGTTAGGATTGTGCAGAGCATACACATTAGCATAGCACACCGAAATAAGAAATTATTGTAAAAACATAGTACTAAATACAAACAACTCGATGGCGTTCCACCTGTGCCTTCAGCGCGGTGGTGCGCCATCGGGCTGTTTGTATTTAATATCATATTTTTTGCAAAACAAATCTAGATTTTTAATCACCCAAGCAAAATACACGGAAACAAAATATTTCAAACATGTAAGTTTATCAATAAATTAATCAATTCAAAAGGGTCCCACTGACCAATTTTGCGCGTCCCATTATAGTCTTAACAACAACAAATTGTATACTTTTTCCTTTCAACTGCATAAAGAGGGTCATATAAAAGAGGGCCCAAGGGATAATACTTTTTAATGCGTGGACAGGAGTCCACGCTTACGCAGTCTTCAGTACCAAACCTTACACTGTTGAGTTACCCCCATTCGGGGTAATCATATGGTTCAGCTAATCCGAAGTGCATTGGAAGGCCTAACCCTGGGATTGCCTTTATCATGATCAAGGCAGCTCTCTACTTTCCGGCTCAACTAACCCAACACCTCCTCAATGCTTAGATATAACCACAAAAATGGCTCATTTTTACAGTTGCATATATTTTGTCAATACCAACTGTTCATAATCCCATATAAAAAGAGCAACTTTTGTATTTAACCTGATATTATGTCAAACTAATCAGAAGGGGGGGGGGGAAGAGGTTGTTACGGAAAGAATAATACATATATCATTGGTACTAGTCAATTACCTGATACACACGCAAGATAGATGGTAAAGGAAACTAGTCAAACGGGTGTCAGTCAGTAGAGAATTGGATCGCAAAGCGTGGTTTGTCATTGCGTTTACAATATTCAAACTATTGTTTTTTGGGGTTTAGGGGGGGGGGGGAAGTACCTAGATTAGGTTACGTATTTAGTATGTACTATGTTTTACCCCTCCCCCCCTAATATACAATTACATAGCCCAAATTTGGTTCTAAATTTTTGTATTTTCATCATATTTTGTTTTATTTCATTAGCATTAACTAATGAAACTAGTTCCTTCTCCATATAATTTTAGTATGACTGTTGATGGAACAAGATTCAGAGTCAACTGATGAAAACTGAATGCTCATGAGAGAGAATGTTATCTTAACTTACTATGCGAGTAAGCGAAGTGGGTATTTTCTCATCCTAATAACTGAGTGATTGTTTGATAAGATTAAATGACCGCGATGTGAAACAATGTCGATACTCATGTCAGTGTAATTAAAATGGGAACAGCGGATTTTTTTCACAGGGGAAAAAATAGATAGCTCAGGAAATGTGAAACTTCCTCATTATTCAAAAGCTTAACATAATTGTAACATAAATTCAAAAACCTAACAAAAATGTAACGTTTTTAGGACCGTAACGTAAAACGTACCGTTTTATTTAAAACGTACCAAAAATGGTACGAACGCAACCCTGCTCTCTAGCCAGGTAAGTGGTTAGTACGACTGGCGAAAAATCTAACCTTTTTAGTAATGTCTTTCAAAATAAATCTGTTTTTTTTTTTTTTTTTTTTTTTTTTTTTTTTAAATGCGACTCAGAAGCTCTGATTAATGAAATAGATGGAGGTGTACACAACTTTTTCACATCACTTAATCAAGTCTCTAAATTATTTTTGAAAATAGCAACGCCCCCTTTCATTTTCATATACAAAAGTTTTTATGGTTTGAACGCAAATATACTTTTTTTGAAAAGAAAATCGGGGGTTTCTCACTCTGTGATCAACACAGCTGAATAGTTTAATCTTTAATTTCTGAGTCCCTCCCCCCTGACACGTTTGTCCGACTTGTAACAAGCTAACAAGAATAAATATAAACAGATTTTTGATAGGTTTTTTTTAAAGTTTGTCTGTATGCAAAAGTCTTAATGGTTTTTACGCAATTACCTTTTTGAGAAAAGAAAATCAGGGGTTTCTCACTCTGCTATCAACACGGCTGAAAAGTTAAAGCAAATTTTACAATACAGGAAAGATTTCAGCAAGTGAAAAGGTGAAAAGATTAGTCAAGGAATTTGAACGAAATGCAAATTTTGAAGCTAAAAGATCAAAGTTCCGACGATGGAGAATTCAGCCACCTTAGATTCTGACTCGGCCGCATGTGAAAAAGTAGCTGCGCAAATTTGCAAACAAGCAAACTGTGCAGTGTTTCCACTCGGCATGGTCCAGAAAGAATTAGATGAGCCCAAAAAATAAGTAGATTAGAAGTAGAAACGGTTTCAAAATAAGTAGAAAACAAGTAGTTTATACAAAAGTTATTTAAAGAATTTGGATAAGAAATTAGATTTTCCAAGGCTCACATAAGGCTTTTTTCTGATAAATGACTTTTTTTTGTAAAACCAGCACACAAACAGAAAAGGATAATATCAGATAAAATACTTGCTAGGTAAGCCGAATGTGATCGGAACAAAAGACATTTAAAACTCTTCCGGCTATAAAGGTGGATTTCACTTCAAAACACTGCTTCACATTTCAAATCTAAGGAGAATTATATGCTATAGCATTCTGAAGCTGTCGCGTTAGATTTTATCCCGCTTCAAGAGCTTTTAAGCGAATCGTCCACGACCATTTGGTTGGGGCCATCTTTTCCTTATAGTCGGCACTTCGTCTGAAGAGTGGTGCAAAGGGTTACACTGGTTAGCCGATTGTGCTTTTCAGTCGTGATCAATTTTAAGAGACTAAAGAGTCTTTCTACTATGACATTTGAAAATTGCAAACAGAAGAGAAATTCGACTATTTTCAAGACGTTTTCGAACTTCTTACGTCCAATAGGTTTTTTCACACTTGCGACATATTTCCAGAACAAAAATGGGTCAACACTTTCATAGTCCATCTCATCCGGGGGGGGGGGGGGGGGGGGGCAAACTAAAGCCAATTCTCGGTACTCCCTTTCAATGCTTGTTTTGTTCCACGAAAGAAGTCCAAAGGATGCGAAAAAAGATTGCGGGGTTTTAGCTTCTCATGAAAGAGCGAAAAATGGATTCACAAGCTCAACAAACTTGTATATTTCACCGTCAAACGGGATTATTTTCTGAATTGGTGTTACTGCTTCTTTGTAGAATTCTCTGGCCATACTCTTGACTTTTTCGCTGGTTTCGGCGAATTGGGGATCAGACATCAAATCCGAAAGGTGACTTTCAGCGTTCAAACCAAGATATACCTGGCCAAGCTTAAGGTAATTGTCTTCGTTGACCAAGTCTACATCCTTGTATTTTTTGGTTCCGAAAGTAGGAATCAGCAAGGATATTCATGCATGAATGCCCCACGACAGATACTACTTCTTTTTCCAACTTGAAAAATGGGTGCTTCACTCTGGAAAAGCGTATTGAATTCGCTGAATATGGCAAAAACATATTCTACACAAACTCCATGGTTCTTCTACTGCTGCTTAATCCATCCAGTAAATTATCTAAGCGTCAAATTGCTCAAACATTCTTATTAATTCTTACAGTTTGTTGAAAAGAAAGCCATCGTGTAGGAGGAAGAGCAACAAACTTTCTTTCAGGAACTTGGGTGAATATTTGAAGTTGCTTGTATGCATGTATTCGCTTGGCACTATGCCTAAAATTTAGATTTACAGTTCAACAAAGATCCTAAAGTCCTTTAGACAGCTTTTTGCAGGCAGCTTATTGAGAACATAAATGGAAAAGATGGCACGAGCACTTTACTTTCACAACCCAATGATACTTGGTTGTGATGAGCGTTGACAAACTATGGCAACAGCCCATCATAGAGTTAGATGTGTCTGCAAAAAAGCCAACCCAATTCTGTAAGTCAACACTTTCCTTTTCTGGTGTTTGCAAACATTGGCTTAATTTGTCAAATACCCCATCTGCAGTACTGCCTGCGCAAGATAATATATCGAGCATATCAACTTTCGTCTCTATGCCGCCATCAGCAAAAATGATGCAAATCACCAGCTGTTCATCAGCAGACATGTCCGTGGTTTCATTCACGATTATAGAAAAGCAGTACTATTTCAACGTGCCCACTAGGTCTTCCCTGGTCTTCCCTGACGCACCACGTTTGTTACTTTCTGTTTGCCCAGAGCAAGCCTACTCGGTAGGTCTAGCCCTGGTAATGACTTTGCTAACTTTGTGAGGTTGTTGCGTAGGCTATAAGACTTTGTATAGACATTGCTAACTTTGCGAGGTCGTTGCATAGGCTGTAAGGCAAATCATGTCCCACTAGGAAGCATGCAATTTTACTTTCACTCTCCAACAAACGATTTTCACCTGATTACTCCTGGAAGTGAGATCTTACAGATGACATAGTTTGTGCTAAGATCCAGGCTTTCTCACTAGTAAAGTACGCTGACGGTTGGCATGCTTCTGCAAGGCTCTCTTACCCTGAGAGCATCTTAAATCTTTCTTGCAGCAATTACAATGTGCTTTCCCATCCCCTCCTAGCTGAAATTTAGTTTTTCCAAAAACACTGTCAAAACTAAGATAAACCTACATATATTAAGCATCCACAGAAAACAGGTCATTTTTTTTTTAGTACATTTTTACCTTTTTTTCAATGCTATATGGCTCATTGTTTAGTTTCCTCTGTTATTTTCACTTGATTTGGGAAAGTTGGCTCCAACTTTGCCCCCCCCCCCCCCACCCAGGATTTTTGACGAAATTACACCACTGGCTGGGGTATGAATCTAGTGATCTACTAAGGATGTAGTTGCAAACCATGAACTGGATTACCACTACTCCCTTTTGAATCAAAGCGCTTGACATGTTTAAAAAACAAGTGCATATGCATCATATTTACAAAAATAAAAAGGGGAATCGAATGCAAGACGCTTTGATTTGAAGTTCAACTCTCTACTAACAGAACAACGGCTCTAATAATGTAATTGAATCTATTGGTAATAGTAGGACCGTAATTTTTTAGCTATTAAGGGGGCTTGGAGAAGGAACATACGGGATGTGTTACTTCCACGCTTTTCTACTTACAAAGTGACACCAAAAGTGTTGTTTTAATGCTAAATCGCACTTATGGATGGTATAATTGATAAAAATCACGTAAATATTAGCAATAGCTTTCAAACGAGCCATTAAACATCACTCTTAAAAGTTCTGGTAGCCCACTAGTCTCAGCTTTTCCACTTCAGGCATGGCACCAAAATTGCCATTTGTAAACTTGCAGATGGTGTAATTCATAAGAATAACATAGATATGAGCAATATATTTTATATGAGCTATTAATAATTTGTCTACGATGTTCTGGTAGCCTCACTCCTTGAGAAACAGCACAAAAAGTGTCGTTCTTAGAGTCATATGGCACTTGCAGATGGTGGAATTTATAAAAAGCGCGTAAATAGGAAAAATGGCTTTTAAATTGGTCATTAACAACCTCTTTTTTAAAAAAACGGGAGACAGATCAGTGCTACAATTGCAAAAAAAGTGATTTTCCTTATTGTTCAAGGCGGGAGACTGTAATTTCTCTGTACAAGATTATCGACCATGCTGATTTCAATGGTATACCTTTTGGTTTGATCTGACACCATTTTCGAGGGGTTTCATGCTTTTTCTTCAAAATCACCATAAATTTCTTTTCGCAATAAATTTACTTTTAAGGCGAGCCGAAATAAATAGTTATCATTCCTGAATCAGTGTGATAGCAATTACTTTTTAACTAGGAAGTTTTTAAACACGTTTTTTAACCTTGGTTAATATGGGCTGTGGTTCACTCTTCACTATGTTGCAGCTACTGCTGCAAGCATGAAAGTGGAATAGTCAAAATGGGAACGTGTGAGGAATGATGATGTGACAGAAACAGGCAGAAATAGACAATGGAAGCCATGGCTGGTCAGTTTCAAATTTACTGCTTTACTTTTTCTGGAAACGTCCATTCAGACTCTCTACTTTTTCGTTTTTATGGACCTCTGGACCCCAGAATTGCAAAAGTGAAAAAATGGAAGTGGAAAAGCCGGTACCCACGACCTATTTTCCCGCTTTCACTTTTCCGCTATCCATTTAGTGGCGTGTCCGTACGTGCTTTTATAAGTTTTGAACAAGTGAAAAAACTTTCTGTTCAATTTAATACAGAAATAAAAAAATAAAGCACCTTATAAGAGGTTGCTGATGCGCACGCGATGAAGATGTGGCAAATTACATCTTATTTTGAAGTTATTCATTTGTAGAAAATGATAAAAATAGAATTATTTACCATTCTCTTGATCTGGGAGAAAGCAGAAGGTCCCAGGGATTCCATATTTCACTATCTTAATGGCTCTTCAGCTGCTGACATAGATAGTAAACTGGTAAATAATACGTCACTAACTCTGGCAGTTCTAGCTAGAATGGCCTAATTAAGGCGAAAGTATGTATGATCATAAACAGGTCATGAAATAAACCAGATTGCGTCCAGGTCAGTCAGTCCCTGCGGAATTTGTATTAGGCTACCTTTGAGATACGAGAAGATTGCTCTCCTGACAAAGATGCCACTGCTAAAAAAAAATTGCACCCTTTCATTCTATAAACAATTATAGAATTTTAATTCAACGGAATCAAACCTAAAATAATTGGCTGGCACGAAAACTTAAGCTCCGAAAAATAAGTAGAAAGTAAGTAGATAAGTAGATTTGATATTTGGAAGTAGAAAATTCCAAAAATAAGTATTCTACTGCCAAAATAAGTAGAAGTGGAAACACTGGAATTGTGCCTCACAATTTTCAAGAGGTACGAAATACCGAAAAGAAGGGTCATACACTGTCGCGAGATTAGTTGAAATATTTAAAAAATATAACCTCTTTCAAACTTCCAAGCACAAACCTCCGATGATGGGGAAATTTAACTACTCTACATTCAGACCTCTAAGTTGAGTTTTTCGATATCAAAATTATTTATTTTTTAAGCTAGTTTTTAAGTTCTTGTAGGTTTGTGTTTGATAAGTTCGTTTAATAAAAAATATTTTTTGCCTTTAAATTTGGATATAAAGAGAAAAAAAAAAAAAAAAAACATCTTTTGTTTCCAGATTTCTTTCGGCAGAAGAAAGGATCAAAATTGTGTGCTCCTCAATTGGAAAATTATTTTTTATTAAAATTCCGTGTAAATTAGGGTGGTCTATTTTTGCCTATATATGTTCTTATACTAAATTGCCTAATAGCCCTTTTTAGGGATAAAAAGACTCATAGTAGCGCTCGACACATGCGAAAATTTGTTTTGGTGTGCTATGTATTAGCATCCTAACCATTGTCCTAGCACCGTCCTAACCATTCTCCTCAATATATACTGAAAGCTTCAATTTAACACCCTTGGCTGTTCCTAGATATTTTTATATGTTAAGATTGTGCAGAGTATACAAATTAGCATAGCACACCGAAAAAAAAAATCCGTACATAAGAGCTGGAAAAGAAACCCGTCTAAGTCTACAAATCGTCTTCCACGACATTTTTCTGAGTAAACTTCTCAACCAGGACGGAGAATGCCTGTCAGTAATGCTTCTGATGCATGGGATCTTTACTTCACTGGGTCTTTGTTTAGCTTGACAACCCTGGAGGATACCTTAAATGCTATCATTTAGTATTTTCGATGTAATAATTGTCATGTGCCAAATACATTAACTTCATGAAACAATGAACAACATTGACGAAATATTCCCAATTCCTGATTACTTTTGTGCCCCTAAAATCTCAAAAATTCCAAAATATAGCTAATCACTGGCGCAAAATATAACCAGATTACAATCTGGCATTAGTTTTTCATACTCAATTGATAAAGAATAAATAAAATTAAGAATTTTGATGAAGAAACCGCTTTACTAAGAAAGTATCACACTCGAAAATTTACAATGAATATTAATTTGAACTTCTGGCATTTTCTAGCAATATGAAGAAAATTGTATCCACCTAAAGTCTCCTTCATCATTCTTCTACAGAAGAATATGAACATTCTTCACTAATTGCACGGTTCCTTAAGAGATGCTCTTCTTCGCCTTTACTTCCTCGTTGGAACATTAAGAAGCCCTGGAAAGGGAAAAAGGTAAAATTCAATGCTATAAAAGCTTAAAAATTGTGTACTCGAAGAACAAATTTGTCCTATTTACACACTGAAATAAAAAGAGATTGTTATTTATTATTTTTCATCAAGTAGCTGATTCTGCTGTCAACTTTTTTTTTTCAGTCTGAAGATCTCTATACCTTCCCACCCAAAACAAAACGGTGGAGCCTCTACTAATTTTTAAAAACGACTCGAAGACGGCGTAGATATCCAATGTTATACTTGCATCAGGTGCATGTTTACTTTTTATCAGCTCATAATAATGAATTGCAAGTAAAGAGCGATACTGCCCCATAGTAACCAAAACTATAAAAAATGAAATTTTGATAACAATAGATATATCAAAAGAATTGGCCTTTTAATGGTCATTCCAAATATACAAAATTCATCAAGTTTACTGTTGCCCGTCAAAAGCTACAACCTTAAGAAAAATTTGGCTGGTTTCGACAAAGGGGCCAAACACCCCTAAAAAAAATCAAGCGATCTTTTAGATCTTAATGAAAATTACAAAATCAGATACAACATATCAGAGAACCCTACTGTAGAGGTTTCAAGCTCTTACCTCTTTATCTACAAAATGTGGAATTTTATATATTTTGCAGGAAGAAAGATCACGGATGCGCGTCCCGCAAAAGCTCTTTGTGCCCTTTTAAGTGACCAAAAGAATTGGAAGGAAACTAGCCGTTTTTCATTCATGAAAACGGCTAGGAATTAAATTTTAAAAATCAGCTGAAAGTAAGGAGCAACATTAAAACAAAAATAAACAGAAACTATTGCGTATACAGGGAGGAGGGGCTGCTCTTTCCTCAACCCTCGCTCTTTTGATAAACTTTACCATTTTGTCACAATTTTTTAAGAAAAAAAACTCTTCGAACACAAGAGCCATTGAATCTGAATGAGAGGTATTCTTCAAGAAGCAAAATTTTAGATTAAAGAGAAAGGGTCAAGGAAGGGGCAGCCCCCCCTCATAATGAGGCACATTTTTTGTTCGTTTTGAGTTTCTAATGTTGCTCCTTACTTTAAGCTAAAAACACTGTTTTTTACTATATTCATAATACTTTCATTAATGTATACTCTGCTTCATGTTCAACACACTTGCGGAGACTTATTAAAGAGCGAAGTGAGAGAAAAAGAGAAAAACAAGGAAAGGAATAATCGGCTATGACCACAGTAGAGGTGACATTGAACCTAAATGAATAGTCAAATGAAGAGAGAAATATTTTTATTTTTTTCAGGAAAGCAACAACAAATGAGTATTAACAAAACCACAATAATGGTTATTTCAAAAACAGAGAGTCAACCAGTAGTCTAAGAAATATGTACTTAGGTTCAAACCATATACTAGCAATTAAAGATAGAACAGTCACTTCATAAAATAGAAGGGGGGGGGGGGGCTAAATATATTCTTAAAAATCTAGGGGGGGCAATTTTGTTGTTCTACTGATTTTTGAACTAGAATTCTTTGTTCGTCAAAAAAAAAAAAGATACTTTTCAAAGTCTAGGGAGAGGGGGGAGGACTAACATGCCTGATTAAGGAAATAAAAAACAACATAAATTATTATCATACCTCATTTGTATAAATACGAAAATTTCAAAAGCTGACAGAAGAGACGAAATTTATTGTTTCATGAATAAATAAAGCAGTTTGAATCTTATGATAGGCTAGTTTTCAATCCGAAGTGTCTACAATAATTATGCCTCCACAAGGAGGCATAATTGGCGCTGTAGTCATGTGTTATTTTGATTGGTGCTTATGTATTATAGCGACCCAACACAAGAAGTTTGATCTCATCTTTCTGCATAAAAATCGGTGCTTCTGTCTGCATTCGGAGACAATTAGCTTAGGCACAGTGAGATAAGCTACTATATACATATATTTAATTAAATATATTTAAAATATAGAGTTGGTTAGTTTAGGTATTTAATATAACTAAATTTAAAAAAAATGTTTTTTTTTTTAACTGAAAGTAAGAACCAACATTGAAATTAAAACGAAAATAAATCTTGACCTATATGAGGGGGTTGCTCTTCCTCAATACCTCGCTCTTTACGCTAAGTTTTTTAGTACTTAAAAAAATGAGTTATTGTTGTAATTAAACGAACATAGTGGTTCAGCAGCCGTTCTTAGAGTTGGGTTAGAATCCAAACTTTAGCGTAAAGAGTGAGGTGTTGAGGAAGAGTAACTCTCCTCAAACACGTAATAATTCCTGTTCGTTTTAAGTTTTAATGTTGCTCCTTACTTTCAGTTGAAAAAACTCGTTCTTTTATTTAATTTGTGAAAGTTTTTAAAATAATGCCAGAAAATCCGACAACACCTCCACGGAAAAACCCCTCCTCCCCACGAATTTATTGTCCAGACAATTCAATCCTGGTGAAAATTGACTCCGGACAATTAACCTTAACATCTCCACGCGTAAAATTGAGTCGGCAAAGAAAAAGCAAGACATTTCGTACAAATTGACGAATTTCGTACAGGAATTCGGGCAAATTCCCCTAGTGTAAATTTTCCCCCCTGAAAAATTCACTCCCTGTAAACTTCTTCCCCATGGAAAATCCCACCAGCAGAAAATCCCACCACCCACCCAAGAAATGTATGCATACTTCGCAATAACAAATACTACACGTAAGCATTGTGCAACTTTTGTAACGTAAAGACCTTCCTTTTCGAACCTTTCCCCAGGGGCTGTGGGGAGTCGTTATATTTCTAAAGGCATAGTTATTCGGTTTTTCAACTGGTGGCCAGCGATTACCCCCCCCCCCCCCGACGAATACCCCCCGCGGAAAATACCCCCTAGAAAACACCCCCCCCCCCCCCCGCGGAAAATACCCCCCCCCCCAAAAAAAAAAAAAAAAAAAAAAAAACCCCGTGGAAAATAAGGCTAGGGGGATGGAATTTTGGTACTTGTGCATTATGCGCCACTCACTCAAGTTTACGCTGTGTAAAATTCGAGAACACACCGATTTTTTTTGGTAGTTTCTTCGTTACTATAGAAATAAATTTGCGCTATCGATTTGCACATTAGGGGGGGGGGGATAAGCATATAGGGTCTGCTTGCAAAATGTATTTGGTACAATTATTCTGCATATTAGATAGACAAATAAGTATATTTTAAAGCCAAATATACGGCCATGAACACAGTAAAATAACATAAATGAATATAGTGATTGTGAATTATCAAATTTGGAAAGCCTTATTTTCCACGGGGGGTTTTTTTTTTTTTTTTTGGGGGGGGGGGGGGGTAGTTTCCTCGGGGGTATTTTTCCGCGGGGGGAGGGTATTTTCCGCGGGGGGGGGGGGTATTTTCCGCGGGGGGAGGGGGGCAGGGTATTTTCCGCGGGGGTTGGGGGGGGGGGGGGCATTTTCCAGGGGTGGGGGGTATTCGTGGGGGGGTATTCACCTAGAACCCTTTGAACTATGCTGAACAAAATGGCTATCCCAAAATTTTGATCAGACGATTTTAAGAAAAAAGGGTGCGGGAGGGGGCCTATTTGCCCTCCAGTTTTTTTGGTCACTTAAAAATGGCGCTAGAACCTTTATGATATCCTAAGACCACTGGGTCAATACGATCACCCCTCAAAAAAAAAAAAAAAAAAAAAAAAAAACGCATCCGTAATCTTTCTTCTGGCAAAAATACAAAATTCCACATTTTTGAGATAAGAGTTTGAAACCTCTAGAGTAGGGTTCTCTGATACGCTGTGAATTCTGACTTTTAGGGGGATGTCTCCCTCTTTTTTTCAAAAATATGGCAAATTTTCTCAGGCTCGAAACCTTTAATGGGTAAGACAAACTTAATGAAAACCTAAACTTAATAAACTTATATATTCGAAATGAGCATAAAAATCTGATTATTTTGATACATCTACTGGTATTACAATTCCGTCTTTTAGAGTTTCGGTTACTATTAAGCCGGGTCGCTCCTATCAGTTCGTTACCACGAACTGTTTGATACGTTATGGGCAGCCTGCTTTCTATAATTCTTTTTTTCCAGTTTCCATAATTTTCTTATTAAAGTATTATATTTTCATCATATTTAGGCATATTTCATTAGGATTACCTAACGTCACTTCCTGAGTGTGGGTCGCTATAATACATAAGTAGCTTTTGAGTTTATCCACAAGTATTTTTTCCCCACCGCTCTTGTGGTTGACAGTTTTCTAATCTTTTAAGAACGACTATCACGCCTCTATAATTCACGCACTTTTAATTTTTTTTAAATCTATCTAAGACCTAACCCATAGCCCGATTTCATACCGTAGGTTTTTTTCTTACTTCACGCATAAATGCTCAGTATCTATTTTAAAATTTAAAGATATTATCTGCGTCTCACTTCCTAAATAGCAGTGATTAGAGAGTAGACTATCACTTGAGAACCAAGATTTTACTATTAAATCATTTGTTAAAATAGATTTGAATAAGATTTTTTTTTTCAAGTTTCATTCACTTTAAACCCACAGCTGAATAAATTTATCCTAAGTTGAATAAATTCCGACGTTTGGTGTTGTCTATTATACAACTACCCAGTCCAAAAGCTTTCTAAACTTGGTTTTAAAAAACCATACACTTTGACAAGCTTTTATGTAAGAAAAGGAAACAATCAAAAATGGGGTTTTAGGGTCAAACGAGAATACTGAATAAACAAACAAAGCGAATATTTCGAGATGACAACCGCCCCTCTTCTTCAGCGCGAAACGAAAATATATTCAATATAATATGATATATTTGATATAATATATATGAATATAATATATTCAAGGAAAGTGCCGAAGAAAAAACCAACATAACAAACGCGGAAAGTCGATGTGAAAAAAAAAAAAAAACCAATGAAAAAAAAAAACAAAAAATCAAAAGATGGATAAAATTCAATAAAAGCCAAAAAGTGTATAAGAATTAAAACCAAATACCTAACAACCAAAAAGCGAGTCATTCGCCAATATCCGCGATTGACACAAAATCCAAAAAAATATTAACTGCCATCGATGGATACTAGCGAACAACTAAGATAAAAGAAAACATTCATTCACTCAAAACAAAACGAACAAGCAATTAAATAAGTTGGAGAAGTATGTAATCGGATTTTATTTTAATTATTGCATTCCTTGCAGACACTCTTGTTGATGTTGATGTGGGATTGTTGATGTGTTTTGATAATATGACTGGGAAAGTGGTTCAAGGTTTATTTCAGGGATTGCTTAAGTATATAAATCATTTAAGCTTGAAAAAATTTCAATAAATGATGTAAAAAAAAGATTAGTGATCCCTGATGCCAAGTGATTTTCGTAATCAAACAGTTCGTGGTAACGAACTATAAGTAAGGAGCAACCTGGCTCAATAGTAACTGAAACTCTAAAAATCGGAATTTTGATACCAACAGATACATCAATAAAATAAAATTTTTATGCTGATTTCAAATATATAAGTTTCATTAAGTTTAGTCTTACCCATCAAAAGTTAAACGCCTGAAAAATTTGCCTTATTTTCAAAAAAAACGGGGAAACAACCCCTAAAAGTCATAAAACTTTAATGAAAAATCAGACCATCAGATTCAGCGTATCAGAGAACCCTACTATAGAAGTTTCAAGCTCCTATCTGCGAAAATGTGAAATTTTGCATTTTTTGCCAGAAGAAAGATCAGGGATGCGTGTTTATGTGTTGTTGTTTTTTCCAGGGGTGATCGAATCGAACCAGTAGTTCTAGAATATCGTGAGGTCTCATTCGAACGGAAATTAAAAGTTCTAGTGCCTTTTTTTAAGCGACCAAAGTTTTTCCAAAAAATTGGATGGCAACTTGGCCCATTCCCACGCTCATTTTTTCCCTAAGTCACCCAATCAAAATTTTGAGATGGCTATTTTGTTCAGCATAGTCGAAAATTTAATAAATATACCTTTGAGGATGACTTAATCCCCCTTAGTTCCCAGGGGAAAGGCTGCAAGTTATGAACTTTGCCCATTGTTTACATATAGTATTGGTTAATGGGAAGTATACCACACATGTTTCAGGAGGGATTTTTTTTCTGTTGGGGAGGGGGATCGGAGGAGGGGGGGTAAACGGGGAGGATTTCTATGAAGGATATTTCCTTAGGGGAAGGGACATTTCTATGAACGGGGGCACCGGATTTCCGAGCATTATTTAAAAACGACCAGAAATTAAATAAAAAACAAGTCTTTTCAACTGAAAGTAAGGAGCAAAATTAAAACCTAAAACGAACAGAAATTATTACGTATATGAGGGGGTTCGCCCCTAGTCAATACCTCGCCTTTTACGCTAAAGCTTTTTTTAGTACTTTCAAGAGGTATCTATTCTAATTAACCGGCCTTTGTGATTCAGGGGTTTGTAATTCGAACAAAATTCGAACTTTAGCGTAAAGAGCGAGGTATTGACTAGCGGGCAAACTCCCTAAAATACGCAATAGAAACATAAGAATACAGAAGTTCGTTACGTAAGTTAATTCGTAAGTTACGTCAGAACAAAATTTCGAGAAAGCCATTTAGTCAAAAAAACTAAAATTAATATGCAAATTTCGTTTTAATTATTCATGTACGGTGATCCAAAATCAAAGCTGCATTAATTCAAAAACGTTCAAAAATTACATAAAAACAAGTTTTTTTTAACAGAAAGTAAAGAGCGACATTAAAACTTAAAATGTACAGAAATTATTCCGTGTATGAAAGGAGCTGTCCCCTCCTTAACGCCTCGATCTTTACGCTAAAGTTTGACTCTGTCACAGAACTTTATTTTTGAAACGATAAAAACTTTAGCGTAAAGAAGGAGGCGTTGACGAGGGGACAGCCCCTTTCATATACGGAATAATTTCTGTTCGTTTTAAGTTTTAATGTCGCTCCTTACTTTCAGTTAAAAAAAAAACTTTTTTTTTTGTTTATTGAATTCCCAGTATAAAGTGAGGAGTCATTTTTGACAACAGGACCAATAGAGAGCAACGATCAAGCCAGATACAATTAGACTGAGCTAGATTTACTCGGAGCAATTCACAGGAGGGTGGAATTCGATCGAGACAAGTACCCTTAAGAAAGATCCGCCAGGAAACAAACTGCCATAAAGACAGTGCTAATACACTCTTCATGGCATCATTTTTTAAATATTAGATAACATTTTTTTTGAAAAAAAAAAAAAAACTAGAATAAATTAGCCCTGACGGAAAAAAAAAAATGATTTTATGAGTGGCTACTATTTTTGGTTCTTTATTTCAGATATATTACTGAGGGTTAGCAGCATACTGTTATTTTTGCAGTTGCCGTAAATGCTATATAGAAAAACTGTTGTTGAGTAATTACGGTCAACATGGATCTTATGCAACGGAAATAAAATCAATAAAACAAATAATAGGGGACAAAATATATAATTCAATCTTCACTTCAGTAAAAAACATGGTTGAAAATAATTTCTACACTCAAATCAGCCCAAGACAGAGAAGAAGGAGAGGAGGATTTGGATATATGAGGGGAAATAATAAATAACTAAATACATAAATATATAAAAAAAAAATAGAGGCATGTCTTAAAAGATTCAATCTTAATTTCAATAAAAAAAATGCATGAAAATAATTTATAAATCAGCATATGACATAGATGAGGAGAGAGGAGGAAAGAAGAGAGAGACAGAGAGAGAGAGAGAGGGCGAGGAGAGAAGAGGACTTGAAAGTATGAGGGGATAAAAAAATCCAAACTTACGGTAAAGATTTTGTTCTCCTTATTGGGCTGGACTGAGGGGTCTGTCCAGAGGTAGGTCGTTCCGTCGTATCCTTTTCACTAAAAAGTGCTGCAGTAGCCACGAGCAGAGAACCAACACAGGCAATAAGTCCTTGAATTGCCTCAGCCACACCATGGATGCCTCCCATTTTGTGGTCGGACTTTGAAAAGTTGGTGATAGAATCGAGTGCTTGCAAGACTAAAATACACATGAGAGAAATAACGACTAAATCGAGTCATTAAGTCCACTGTTTTCGAAGCCAAATTTTAGAGCCTATTAAGAGGATTTTGAACCTATTTTAGAGAATTTTTTAGCCTATTTGGATTTTTTTTTTGTAATAAATTTGTATCTTCAAAAGAAAAAATGATTCATTACTTCAACCAAGCTGATTAGTTCGAATCCTTTTTTTTTTAACTTTTTTAAAATATATAATACTCTTGGTCTCTCAATAAAGTCCATATAAACCACGAATAATAGCTAAAAAGTGACTGCTAGTGTCATCTTTTCTTTCATTTACAATTCCTTTAACTATTATTTGATGAAATGTTCTTCAATTTCAAAAAACTCACGATAGTTACACTGATTAAATATTGACTAAGGGTCTACACTTACCCAGCAAAAGGCTAAATCATTTTTTGTCATATTTACTGTTTTTATGACAATTTTTTATTCAAATACCAACACACTGGGTCTTGGATGAAGAGGTCGGGCATTAAGAGCTTTGCGTTCCTTAGCCTACAGTGGCCTTAGAAGTTGCTGACTACACAATTTTCAAATCATGGAACGTGAAGTTACTGACATAGACAAGAAAAGGCCTCGGCCTTTCAAAGAGGCCGTGGATAATCCGGGGCTTCTATAGTCATGGAGCTCGCTAATCCATATTTAGCTTTAGAAATATAATCACGCTCCCTACGCGGCAAGAGAGCTTAGAAAATGTAAAATTTTACAATGAGTTTAGGTTGTATATGTACATCACTGTATATGAATATAATACAGTGTGATCATTCCCTATCTCAAACATTAGACAAAGCCGGACCGAGATGCAAGTGCTCCGGAGAACATTTAAACAAGTATAAACATAAGCGACATTCGATTTCTTCACGGGCAGACAAGTCAGATTCTCTTGAACGCGAAACTAGGCTTCACCTTTGTAACACTAAACTTTAAAGAATCTAATTTTAAATTAATTTTATTCCAATACGTATACAAAAATCGGTAATTAGTAGTGCAATTTTATTAATAGATGTTCTTAGGAATTAATTAAAAAAAAAACTTTCCGAAAAAGAAGTTTTTCAAAGAAAGGTAAAGGCCATTTTAAACTTATGATCAGCAGATGCAAATACCTGTTAAAATTCAAAATCAAAACGCCAGAAATTACTATTAAAGATTAAATGAAACCCAAAACGAACAGAAATTAAATAAACCATCATACCAAAAAAACATACAACAAGTAATATAAATGAGAGAAGGAGGCATTACTCAAATTCTTGTTTGTAGTGATTTTGTTCGTTTCAAGCTCGATTTGCATATTCAATTTAAGTTTCACTCGTTTTAAGATTTATTTATTCATTTACATTAGTATCTATTGTATGTTTGTTTGCATTGATTCTTTATTTAATCTTTGTTGGTTTTGGGTTTTCATATATACTTCAAAAGCAAAATATGTTTTTTTTCGTTTTAAGCTTGATTTGCATATTCAATTTAAGCATTACTACTCGCCATAAGATTTATTTATTATTTCATGTTACTATTGTTTTACTTGTTTTACGATTTTTTGCTATGATCGTTTTTTTTTTTTAATTTCTGGTCGTTTTGGGTTTCATTTATTCTTTAATAGTAATTTCTGGTCGTTTTGAGTTTGAATTTTAACAAATATTTGTGCCTGCTGATCATAAGTTTAAAATGGCCTTTTACTTTTCTTTGAAAAACTTCTTTTTCGGAAAGTGTTTTTTAATTAATTTTTGTTCGTTTTTGATTACAAAAAGTTTCAAGTTATTCAAAATACCTTATTTCAAAATCAACTTTTTTTTCCAAAAACAAATGTTTCATCAAAACATCAAAACTAGTATCATAGTAACAATATAAAAGTAAAAAAAAAATGGGTCTGTGTCCACCTCGGGTTTTTATTATCTCATATTTGAACTACTTTTTAACAAAATGGCTATACCGGAATTTTTATCGGATGGGTTTCGGAAAAAAGGGCGTGGGGGGGGGGCTAATTGCCCTTCGATCTCTTTTTGACTCTTTAAAAGTGAACTAGAACTTTCCATTTTCAATCAAATGAGCCCTCTGTGAAGTTTATACGAGCATCCCTTCTATAAGAACCATATATGCACCCAGGGCATAACCTACAAAGCCTATCCCCGGACCCTGGGGGTTTTGTCGACCCCGGAGTTTTAATTATCTGATGTTTGAAACTATTTGTAACAAAATTGCCGCCTCAAAATTTTTATCGGATCAGGGCGGGGGGGGGTTGGTTACCCTCCGATATTTTTTTACTCTTAAAGCGTGAACTAGAACTTTCAATTTCAAACCAAATGAGCCCTCTCTGAAGTTATACGAGCATTCCTTCCAAAAGAACCATGTATGCCCCCAGGGCATAACTTAGAACGCCTGCCCCCGGGCCCTTAGGGGTTGTGTCGACACCGGAGTTTTTGTTATGTGATCCATTGAACACGTATTTTTAACAAAAAGGCTATATCAAAATTTGTATGGGATGCATTTGAAGAAAAAAGGGTGGCGGGGGAGGGCTAATTGCCCTTCGATCTCTTTTGACTCTTAAAAAGGGCACTAGAACTTTCGATTTCCAATCAAATGAGCCCCCTTTGAAGTTTATATGACGACCCCTTCCATATGAAGTGCCTCTGGGGGAAAAAATATTAAAAATAATAATAAAACATTGGAGCCGTATGGCCTTTACCTCTGATTACAAGTAGATTTCGATGTCTCAAGTTGGTTTTTCAAAGGCATTTTGAGAGTTTCTGCGAAAATACGCGTTCCAGGGTAATATACATTTTGACCTCGGATAGTAGATTAAATGGGAGGAGCTGTTTGTACGCGCTGAGGATGCAATAGCCAAAAATCACTAAGCCGTGATCTTACTGTTACATCATTTATATACAGTGATGTAATGATATCATTTTGTATATGAGTGTTTCTGACAGCACGTCTCCTTGCCCGCTTTGCATATCCGGTGAAGGCTATATGGAGCATTGTCTGAGTCACATTCATTTGCTTAGTAGAGGGATAATAGGGCAAACTTTTATGTAAGGAAATATTTTATATTTCAATATGAATATTCTATTTTTCTCATGGTGCATTACCACTTCTTCTTTTATAATCTGTACACTTTATAAGGCAATTCTTATTTTGTGTGGAAACATTTTATATGAGTGCTATCATTTATCCTTCTTCCTTTGCAATTTTTTTAGTACCTGGCTCATTCTGGCTTCAAATATATTTATCTTATCCATCTATTCTTAAGTTATGCCACAAACCAAGGGAAAAAAAAAAAAAGTTTAGATCCAGCCAGCTAGGCTCTGCTGAATTTTTTTAATCAATGATGACATGCAAATTTATTTCAATGTCTTTTCCATAAAGAATCTATCGAATTGACTGTGCTTAAGAAGGGGGGGGGGGGGGGGGGGCGTACTTAAGCATAGGTGGATTTGACGTAGGCTACAACATAACTCAAGGGTAGAAACTGATCTGATATAATGAGTTTGTCGCTTTGCCATCAAAAAGTAATAGACCATATCCACATAGCCTACCTGTTTCTGGAGGCTATAGTTTTAATTTTTATCCGAACTGATAAATGTTTGTTCCACTATTATGATATTACTTGCCAAAAAAAGTAATTTATAACAATAGAACCAATTTCTCATTGCTCCATCATGTACTACTGTATTGAGTGGGTAGGTAAACAAATAAATGATTAACTGTATAAACAAACTAAACATGCATTACAACTTATATATGTGTGATGTGAACTACAGCTATGCAAAACTGCCAGTTACTTCAATAATCACCAGTCCTTGATCACTTTGCAGGCAGGTTCGAACCTAGAGCCTCCTGGCGAGGTTTTTTATCGATTGCACTGTCGCAATGCAAAAATGCCGTCCTAACGAATGTATGAACTACAATCACAAAAAAAATTATATTACTTCCATTGCCTACTTAGTGTGTATTATGCAGTTCATATCATTGCCATCAATGTTGAGAGTTCATTGATACAAATTTCGTCAGTTTTTTCGCACCTTTTCTGCTATTCAAATACACTGCATTATATTAAAGTGAAAATAAAGAGCACATTTTTGTTAGGTTTTAACTTTTCAATTTCCAGATAAAATAGGAAACTCTACTCAAGGATATTTAGGAATGCATTAGCAAGCTCGTATCTCAGACCCGAGACGCAAGGACCTTACTAAATAAACAACCAAACATTTCATACCAGAGCTCTCTTATTAACGAAAGGATAGACACTCCTTCTTTTTTAAGCGATTGACTATCGGCGTTAAAGCAAAATCTTTATCAATTATTCTTTCTTCTATTCTTATCCTTAAACTTCCTTATCCTTATCCTTCTTATCCTTCTATATCCTTCCTATCCTTATCCTTCTATTCTTATCCTTAAACTAAGGCCGGATTTGTAGTGATCAGAGCAACGAGATCATGAGCTCTATCCATCCACACAAAGATTTTACAAATACTGAGAAGCAACAACATCAATTTTAAGAATCTGTTGAATTTAAGCCCTCTAAATAGTAGTTCTACATGTTAATCCTGGACAGGATCTAAGTGGAATCAAAGTTAAGTCGATTTGAATTTAGTTAAGGCTGAACCAACAATAATATTCTTCTTAAATTCAGGTGGGCTAGAATCTTAGACATTGCGATTTACCGCGTACGGTATTAGCTGGTTTTGATATTAATAACTTGAAATCCAAGCGTCAGCAAAAGTCAAGATTCCAGACAAAGCCGTATCTAGAGAAAGCGGGGGGGGGGTGGGGGGGGGGGGGGGGGGGGGGGGGGGGGGGGGGGGGGGGGGGGGGGGGCCGGGTTCGATCCCCCTCCTTCCCGAATTGTTTGTCCGTTTCTTAAAAACGCAACAAAAATGCATATAAACAAATTTTTTTAAGTGCTTTTCTATGTTTTTTTTTGCCACCCCCTCCTTCCCCGAAAAAAATCCAAACAAAAAAACCTGGGTGCGCCCTTGATTCCAAAACAGGCTATAATTTAGAGTTAACTTAAACCCATTATGACTCCGCCCTTAGTGGTCTGGAAAATAAAAACGAAACAAAGGTCTGGAGTAGTCGAAGATTTGATATGAAAATTTACTATTAAAGTATTTATATAGGTTGAAATAAAAAGTCACGAATATAGAAAAGATCACGAAAATAGAAAAGAAAGAAGGCATAGGAAAAAGATCAAGCAAAGATGGAAAATTTTGCCAAAAACAAATATGAATGAATACAATAACTAACCTTAATCATCGAAATGTTAACTGTTCTACTGTTCCGCCGGTCTTTGCGTACTTACAAAAAATAGTGGCATTTTTTAAAGCGATTTCATACATAGTTTTCCACTCGGGTCTGGTCCGATTCCTTCTGCATCTCTTTCTAAAGTGGTCCTCTGTCGCAGTAGGTATTTCAAGAAATCTAAATTATTGCCACTAAACGAGGATTAAAGCAAGACCAACCGGAATTTATGCCATTTTATTACAATTTCGACGTTACAAAAGCAAATACTAACTACCAAAAATTTGGAGCGCAATTTTAAGACAGGAACTTTCTGTGGCATTCAGGCCAAATGGTCTTAAGTTCATTTTTTAAAAGCAAAAACAGGAAGTTTTTTCTTTCAATTCATTTGTTCGAAATTTACTGACAATAAACACAACTTTAGGTCAAGCACCTACACAAAAAAGGGGAGGGGGAGCTCTTGGAACCACTGCTTCACCCTAAAATCGTATTTTTCTAGGTTGTCCTTAGAACACGCAAATTTTCAAGTTTTTTTTTATTCTCCCCCCCCCCCCCAAGAAAAGTCATGTGTGCATGCCTGGATATTATATATCCAAAATCCCTTTTCCTTTAGAAGCTAGAAGGTTTCTGGTATAATATTTACCGAGGAGCTTTAATTAAATAGTTTCAGGCTGTATAAACAAGATAACTTTAACCGCAGTAGGATACGATTTCCCCGAAAACCTGTTTTAGAAAGTTAGAAAAAAAAGAACTCAAAACCATAGCACACAATGCCACAGACATAATACAAAATGCAACAGTGTGGCTATTAAAATCTTGCAATATTTTTACTAGTCTATAATTCATCAAATCTGCTAACAAAAAAAAAAAAAAACAATTCAAAATTTAGTTCGGATTCTCGTCCGTTTTAATAAATGGGTTTTCGTCCGTACAAAGAGAAAAGCCAGGCACGATTCTCTTTACAATAAATACATAATATCAACAAAACAAATTATATTTGAATAAAAAAAGTTTAACCGGGAGAAATAACCGTGCTTGTACATCAAACCAGGGAATGTTTTTGCTGAGAGGCGGTTGACGTTTTAACATTAACTTTTTAACAATAAGATGCTAAATTACTAAAAAAACAAATTACAGAAAAAAAAATTTCCAGCGAAAATTGCTTACTTCAAGTAGCCAATTTTCAAATTTAAAGGTTACTTAGAGTATTAGTTTTTCAAAGTCAATCTGTGTTGCAAATTGTTTACAAAAGCCGAAAGTGTTGAAGCAGTGCTTCTAACATGCACTATCAATAACTTCAGAAATAGAGACTACGAATGAAAAATAATGCGCTTCAACATACTTCAATACAGGAAGCCTTGACAAATATTTTCTTTCAATAATAGTACATAAAAATATCGCATTTTCTTCAAGGCTTAAGCAGAATTCATACAGAGAAGGTTTCGTACATAAAATTTTCGTTCAATAAGAAAAACAAAACTAAAGAACGATATCAATGAAAACGAATAAAACAGAAAACTTTTCGAATTTGTAAAAAGGAGCTTAAGCAGAAAAAATTCAGACGACGGATTCGATTGATTCGAATCTGAAAGTTTAGTAATGTCGAATATCCAACACATCAGATTTGTCTCTCTAATTAATCGGATTCAAAATTCAAAGGATTTGAGACTTGTACAAAATTGAGTCCTGCATCTCTGAAACGCCACCTTGTGTGGAGCTCACATGGTCCTATAGCAAATCTAATAATTGCGAACAGATTTAAACTTGATGAAAATTAACCAAGAAAAAAAGAATACAGAGAGTGCACTTGAGTTTAGCATCTTAACTTGAAGAAATAAATTACCCCCCCCCCCCCCTCTCCTACAGAGCCCAGGTATGAGCCTTTGAAATAACAAATAACAGTAACATTCTTTTACTTTATTTAAAGTTTGCGACAGCAACTTCTATAGATAAAATTAATCATTGTATCCGTCTAAAAATCAAAAAGCATCAAACACCATATTTTGTATTACAGTTAAAGTTTGATTCTACTCTGTTAAACGGAAATCAAAGGGGCATATTACGTTTAAAACGAGGAAAAATTCAACTTATGCCTCAGGGGATTGTAGATTGATACAGGAGGGCAAATCGCATCTAACACAAAACCGAGGAAAATGGAAAAGAGAAACACCAGGAGAGAGACAGAGAGGGGGGGGGGGGGGGGAATTTGAATTTTTTCCTACCCAGAGCACTACCTTGAAAGAAAGTTAAATTTCTAATAAATTACTCTTAATAATTTCAGCAGTCTTCTTCAGTTTCTTCTTCAAATGCTAAAGATTGCAAATTCGCTAATATAATCTAGAGTTTTGTATTTATTCTGACTATTATGGAAATTCCCTTAAGCTAAAAAAAAATTAAAAGAAAAAAAGATTTTAGTAAAATTAAGACCTCCCCCCCCCCCGCGGCAACCGATGTTTTGGGAATTTAGCCCCTCAACAAGATTTGAGAACGTACCCATAAAAACCAAACATATATTGCATTTTGATGACACATTTCGTCCAAGCATTACAGACTAATCATCCCTTGGTACTCTCTTTAACTAATTTAATTGCTAGAAAAATATATTCCTTGGAGCAAACAATCCAAGGAATTTTAATTTTTATGCTGACCATGTGAAACTCTGCTTTATAGTCCAAGCTACACGGGTTCAAACTACGTTAAAATTAACTAAAAACAACAAAATACCACTGGTGTTATTATTTAATGCTCGTTTGGTGGAGCAGGCAGTGCTAAATCACAAATTTAGCCCCAGGTCGACCAAAATGACTAGTTGTAAATACTTATCAATGAATAGCACGAAAGTCCACATTTACATTAAAGGAATTTCACCGGAAATGATACTAGAAAAGAAAAAAGTGTTAATATAAAATGCAAACACATTGTAGCTTAAACGTAAGTTCTGAAAGAAACAGCAAATTTTTACAACTGGAGACCAGCAACCTGCAGACAGACACTTGCAAAATGGGGGGGGGGGGGGCGGTATAGTTTGCGTATTTTTTTTTAATCCCCCCCTACCCCCGAAATGAAGTTAGGTGTGTGATTGCTTATCGGCTGGTATATCTGATTAAAATTGAAAAGCAAAAGCGGATCTGATGAGCCAAATTACAAACTGCTTTTGTGCGACAAAATAAAAGATAAAACTTTAAAGGAAGAAATAAAATTAAAATTGTCGTGCTGGGGATTAGTAAAATTTCAACGGGACAATTCAAAAATATTTATTCTGAAAATGTACATGGCAATCCTTATAATTTCTAGTCCAGCTCAAGCATGGGGACATTTTATCTCCATCAGGTAACGTGAACCAGGCTGCTGAAGCAAACTAAACTTCTGTCAGAGCTTAGATTAAGTCTCTTAACAGGGCGCATGCATTTTTTTTTTAAATAGTAAGTCAACAGACAACTTATACAGGAGAGAGGGGAAGGGAGGAGCAGTTGATGAACAGCAATTTATAGCCCGTTGCTGACATAGTATTTGTATTATATTTGCTATCTCTATACACCAGTTCGTTTAAAAACCTAGCTAAATCAAGAACTGCAGTTTTTTCCATCATTGAAACTAAAGACTGAACATTTATTACCTTGCTATAAAACTGATGTTAACCTTTCAGAGGCCAATCTAATTAAGTCCTTTACAATTTTAATGCTTTAGTACCAACATAGCTGACTGACTCTGAACTTAATGAAATTTACAAGAATATTAACTAAAAGTAAGGTGAAAAAAAGGGGTGCTACCATTTCGAACAACCATCACAAGCACTAAACGTCATTTCGTCGACAAGGAAAATCCGTCAGAACGTCAAAACAAGTTCATCGAGAGTCACAATCGCTACCCGTCAGAACGTCAACAATCATAACATCAACACGTCATAACATTTAAATTTTTTTTAGATGTTATGACGTGTCGATGTTATGACGTTGTCGATGTTTGACGGTTAGTGGTTCTGACAGATTATCGTTCTGAAAAAAATTTATAAGTTTATATAATAGTAATAAGTATATAATAGTTTAGAAACAAATCCCGGCTATATATCTGCACATCAGGGGGTGGAGGTAAAGCATACCATATATTAAATACATAACCTAACCTAACCTAGGTACCTTTTCCCCCCCTAAACCTCAAAAAACTAGTTTTAAAACTTTAGATGTTACGACGTGTCGATGTTATGACTGTCGACGTTCGGTTAGTGGTTCTGACGCATTTTCGTCATGAATTTTTTTTAGATGTTATGACGTGTCGATGTTATGACTGTCGACATTCTGACGGGTAGCGATTGTGACTGTCGATGAACTGACGCGTCAATGTTATGACTGTCGATGTTGTGACAGTTAGTGGTTCTGGCGGATTTTTTGTCGATGTTATGACGGATTTTGTCGATGTCCTGATGTTAGTGGTCTTGACGGTTAGATGTTATGACGCCTTCCCCGAAAAAAACGGTAAAGAATATAGCATTGAATTTGACAATTCCCACCGTGCTTAAGATTATTTTACACCCTCAGAAAAGTGATTTTTCAACAAGCCCACAGGTGTAACTTGCATCAAAAAACAAGATAATCATATCATCGGATCCAGTAGTCTTACATTCACCGAGGCAGCATTATGAAATTACATGGGATTTTTTTTTTTTCTTTTTTTTTTACGAGAAGGATCTTCGCTTAAAAAAAAATATGAAAATTGCTCTTTTTTTCAATGTTTTTCAACAGTTTTTATCGCTTTTTAATTTCAAAAAAAAAACCCTGTAAACCAAGATTTAAAAATTTATTTCGTTAGATTAATAGAACTGCTGAACCTCAGCTGTGAAATTATAGCATAATTTGGCTTTTCGCACATACATCAAAAACCATAGGAGAGCATAAAAATACCGCACCAAACTTGCACAGGGAGTATAAACATTCAACACATGCAAAATCAAAATTACCTCTGGATTCCCCCCCCCCCCCCACTAGATAATTGCAGCATTTAATCGGAAACCACAAGTAAATCTACCTATCTATTTTCTTCTACTGTTTATCTATACACTCAGTTAGATCAACCCCTGAGTAATATAGACAAAGCCTGTTGGATAAGCGGCATGAAAAAGAAATTGAATTGTAGCGTATACTCTTGTGAGGATCGAAAGCCTAAAGGCTGCTTAGGGGAAAGTTCTCGCTCAGTAGGCAGGCATCAGGTACCCCGTTGTATAGTCAGACATTCATCTTTGGACCTGAGAATTAGCCAATTATACAGGTAGATACTAAAAAAAAAAAATTAGGCTAAACTTTGATGACCCCCCTCCCCTCCCCTTTGCCCCTTTAAAGGTGTATTTCAAACCAGTTTTGTTTGCGAGTATTTTATTTATCCATACACCTTAACCATTTAAGAACCGTTTTATTTAAGAAAATCTTGAATTTTTTTTAATCAGACCGGGCTTTCCTACTACGGAGTAATACTTGCTGCCTCAAAGTTTTAAGATAGTAAAGCTTAAAGAGTTACCAAATTGGAGGTTTTCATAGGTTTCATAGCTGACACAGACTTGTAGCTATACCCAGGAATATTATTTGCAAGCAGAGGGGAGAGGGTTACACTTTCAAAACAACCAAAAACAGCCGAAATTAAAAAGAGATAATCTTACAAGTAAACCTGGTAAATAAAAATCCAAGCTACAATCGCTTCTATGCTTTGGCGGAAATTTGCAAAGTTTAGAAAGCGATTGCGTTTGGGCAGTGGAGTAATTTTGCAACCATCATCTTGGTTTCCAGACTATAGAATCACTTGTCATTAATCGTTTGTGCTCAATATTTTCTTGCCTATAAGTTTTGAGCTTGAGCATCGGAATTACCCCCAGGCAGAATATCAAACGGTCAATAGAAAATACTGAAAGTTCGTCAAGAAAGGAAACAAATACTTGCTCATAAAAAAAATAAGAATAGAGATAGAAAATAGAAAGAAAAAGAATACAGCGGCGGGGGATGCAGCATAGAGCTCTGGTAGAGTTTCTAATTACATTCTTACGAATGTGTCTGAGAAAAAAACCATCAGAACCTTGAACCTGACATTAAGAGCACAAGACAAAAGGCCTTACATTTGAAACTGTTCGTAAAGATTAAGGAAGAGACACCATTCGCCAATCTCACGGTGCTTTAACAGAGGGGGGGGGGTATCAATAGCCTTTGCGATATGGTAACCAAATACTGGTGGTGTAAGCCAGATTTCTAGATACACTTACTTTATTTTCGCTTACTTCGGTTATTTTCGGTATATTGTTATACTTAGTAAACAATCGGAGAGTTTAGGTCATCAAAGGATTAAGAGCCCTGTACATCGAACTGTTCTTTTTAAATAATTCATACAAAACATTATTTTATTTCCATGGACTTGCTAGGAGAAAGATAATTTGAAATGAAACTTCATTTCTTTACTGAAGTGATAACTGTTTATGTTTAAGCAAAACTGCTTCCCACTCATTTATTGTGAGAAAGCTTCTTTCTTTCCGAATGCGAATTCAAAAGTTCCTATTTTTTGCCCCTTTTTATTTTTTTTTGGTTTAAATTAGCAATTGGGCCGCTTTCTACAGACACATCTTATTTTTTTTGGCGAGCTCTACTTTCCAAGAAAAACGAAACGGATAAACAGCTATTAAATCAGATGGCAAAAGATAGCAGGCTGAAAACAAAGATTTTACTTCTCTGGCTTTTAGAATACTGCCAACATTTCGTTTATTTTCTAAAATACTGAACATGTGGGTTTTTTTCTAATGAATATAGCCCCATCAAATTAGTGACTCAATAAAATAATTCGATCACCAAGGGTACTGTTGATACATACCTTACCCAATCCAAGCACCAAGGAACGTTGCGCCAGCACCAACGCCAACTGAAACTGATGATGGACTCCAAATGAGTTCTTTTGCGTCACGGACTGAAGTCAATCTGTCACCGTATTTTTGACTAAAAAGTCCATTACTACACCATTTGTCCAGCCAAAACCTAGTTGAACGTCGTATTCTCCCCCACCACCGGGGAGGCCGACAACAGTTACGTCATACTAAATTAAAACGGAGACCATCATTTAAAAATTGTATGCAGAAGAAGGCGAAGAAATTAGAATAAAGTAAAAATTAAATTTTAAGGACTCTGATATTGCATCTTCTATGTTGTAAAAGACTTTGAAGAGATGGTTGTATGACTTATAGGCGGCCCTAATAGTGTTACAAAAAAAGTTAATAAAGTTTCAATTAAAAGTGCGTCTAAAGGTTTGTGACCATCCCGACAAAAGATCCGGTCATCGATTTTATTAAAATGTTCTTTAGCAAACAAAAAAATGTTCTTTAGCAAACTTCTTGATCAGGTAGGACAAAAATAATCAAAGAGAAGACTGCCGCAGTCTTTCTGGTGATTATGTATATTCATCTTAGCCTACTTATTTCCGAAAAAACAGTAATTACCCAGTTAAAAATTTTACAGTTTTTCCGTCTGAAAATACAGTCTCAAATCTCTTCTTCTACTGGTTGACTTTGTAGGCTTACAGGGAAAAACCTTAAATAATGTCTGACTTCTACCAAGGACCACGAACGACTTTACGGAGGCTTGAAGGAAAATTATATTAATTGCGAACGGGTTCAAACGCTACTGAATAGGGGCTACCTTTTTAAACCACAACCAGCTTCATTTCACAAAACACTGAAAGAAATGTGTAAACAAAACACAACGAATTTTCTTGAGTCAGATTTCTTATTAGAATTTTATATCGTGCATGGTAGACCACAAAAAAAAAAAAAAAAAAAAAAAAAAAAAAAAAAAAAAAAAAAAACAAAAAAAAAAAAAAAAAAAAAAAAAAAAAAAAGAAAAAAAAGAACGAAAATTCGATATTGTCAGAGAGAATTATTTTTTTAATTTAAAAAAAAATTATTCAATAAGGAAAAATTTAAAACACAGCACATGATCCCTTAGAAAAGGACATAGTAGCACAAAAAGAATTTTTAGTTTATCAGGGTAAAAAAAGTCATCGAAAATCTATTTTCAATCATCAAAATCTACATTTTTCTCGACTTTGCTATAAAAGAGAACTAATTTGGAAAAGGAAATGGCCTTATTATTAGAGCAAAATCCTTTTGTATTTCGGAAAGACATATACAATACTACTTATTAAGAGAGACTAACCACAGACTGGCTTGCCTATAACCCCAGAATGGCTTAACCAAATGTCCACAACAAGTTGTGTCATGAATAAATAAGAAACTAAATTATTATGCTAACGCTTCGGGGTAGATAGCGTAATCTGATAAACTAGGACATAATTAAGATACAATCTCACTCCAAGCAGCTTTTCTTTAACTGAGCCTACCCAGTTAAACTATTTTACCAGCAGAAAACTTAGGGTTGACTGACTATAGACAGACTGGTAGATTAAAAATTTGTCAATGAGTAAACCAACATACCCGAACATTCTGGGGTCTTAAAAACGAAATACAAAGAATTCCAAATTAATGAAAAAATTGGTTCGATATTTATGATCAAACGGTACCAAAACAACACCAACAGAAGTTTATCAAAACCCAACTCTCGACTATTTGCAAAATAAACAATTAGACACTATCATCTCAATAATAATAAAAAAAAAAAATTACCTTTTCAAACATGGCATTAGGTAAGCTTTGCATGAACGCTTCATAATTATTGAAAACCCACCGCTGCGCAAGGTCAAAAGCCAATTCTTTGGCCCTTGGATCACCGGTCTTGTCAAGTCCCATAACCAGCATGTGCTGGAGAGGAGGCCAGCCATTGGGAAAGTCCCACTGTTGGCTTGTCTGCATCAATGATGTTGGTACACCACCAGGAAACCTTAAAAATATTTTTTATTATAGGAGGAAATTGTATGGAAAAATTAAAATTTAATGACGCCCAAAATTAGAAGTTAGTATGGGCTCTTAATAATTCCAAGATGAACACAGCTCAAATTTTCCTTTAGTTTTCAGTTTATCACATTAGATGTACATAGACCCAGTTTACAGTTGAACAGGAAAAAGTAACTAATTCTAGGAGGTCTAATGGAAAAATGCAAAAGGGAGTTCCAATAACTTACAGACCTCTTTTGTAACAATAGTGTTTTAAAAGCTCAGGAGAATGTTACGATCCGTTATATATTTCATAACTCTGGACATTTCTCTCCTTAATTATGCTGATGATATTTTAATCTTAGCCGGACGCTGTCATCAATTGAGGAGATTTTTTCCCTGCTTAGTTGCGAATATGGAAAAAGAAGTTTTTCTTTCAGCGAATCCAAGAGTGAGATTCTTATTTTGCTTAGTCTCAAGCTGCAACAGAAGGAGTGCAGCTAAGAAGTCAAAATGTTAAGAAGTAAAAAACAGGCAGGTGATCGCTACTTACTGTTCGTCTGAACTCCAGCTGCAGCTGAGAGTCGCCGTGAAAGATTTTTTAAAGTCTAGATCTGTCTCTTATATTTTCCCAGGCAACGATTGAGTACTGATCTATTTTTTATTTGTATTCTTGTGTATATGCTGTATTATTTCTATTTTTCATATTTACTCCACTGTAACACCCTCGTGTGTTCTACGGGCAACAGAAATTTTCATTCATTACCCCTACTTCTAAGGGAGAACCAAAAAATGCAGGAGTTAATTTTCTTTGATGGGAAGTTATTTCAGTTGTTTATGTTCGATTATTATTTTTGTTTAATAGCAAGATTTGCAACACCAGCAACAACACCTACAAGCTGCTAGTCTTAGCAAATAGACACCGCATCAAGTCTTACAGTTAAAGGTAAAAGTTGCTTTTTAGAGTCCAACAGCTTGCCTTACAAGTCATACTCTGGATCCCTGAGTGATGTTAAGTAAGCTTTGTAAAAAATCACTAGATTTTAGTGATTTTTTGGTTGATTTAGTGTTTTTTTTTTTTTTTGTTGGGGCAATATAGAAAATCACTAGAAATATTGATAAATCACTAGGTGTGGCAACTCTGGCGGGCAGTCATTTCCGACAACTTAACACATACATATATAGCGATAACCGAGCCAGACAGAAGAAGTCCAAGAACAAATAATAATTTCCAGGAGGATTGAATCCGATCGAGATAAGCACTCTTAGGAAAGATCAGCTACGAAATAAACTCCCAGAAGAGTGTTGATATGCTCTTCACGGCATCATTTTTAAAGACTAAGCCGAGAAGCTAGGGCGGGACCTTAAAAGCCTCCTTGGGTGATGATTAGCCCAACTAATGATGAAATCACAGTCAGCACAATAGCGTCGACTTCTTAAAGAATCAATATGTCTCTTGCATATTTTTTTTCCTGGTTTTATCATGACAAATGGATAGTGTTAGACTTGGAATGCATATATATATATATATATATATATAATATATATATATATATATATATATAATATATATATATATATATATATATATATATATATATATATATATATATAATATATATGTATATATATATACCAAATGTCAGAGTCAAATGTGCAAGGTCAAAGAAAGAACTGAGGAGACAAAATCTGATTCAATCAATTTTACGGTGAAAACGCTTATTTCCGAATAAAATAAGCTGCAAATGAATTTGCTTCTAAAAAAAGGCGAATGAAAACAATCAAACATAGAAACATATACTTACTTCAAGGCGTTACTTTTTTCAAGGTAATCGAGTACTCTGGTGGCAACGTCTTCATGATGAACTGTTTTCGGATCGTAGCATCCTACGAATAAGGGAGTCAAATTAGAAACATAAAAGTTCGTGTTCCATCTCCGATGTGCAGAATCGTAATCAACCAGCTGCCAACTTCATCATCCCACAAAATGGTATTAATCGACGTTTTCCATTCACTGTACAAATCAGAATAGACAACTGATACGTTGTCTCGACCTAACTGCTTTTCAAAGCGGGACATAATATCGAAGTCCCAGGCAATAAAAGAATTCAGGTCTACAGGTAGTATGTCACGGGTTCGAACATGTGACCAATTGGTTTGTACATCCCCGTTCCAATACCATCGGCTTGAGAAATCCCATCCTGTTTCAGCGCCAGCTGCTATGTTCATATAGAAATCCAATTGTGCTTCTAAATCAGGGTTATGATGAATTGCTTCTATATCTTCCTTGTACGATTCAGGACGGGGACCACCAACTTTAACATCATAACGGATAAGCCGGTGCCCGTCAACGTTGACCGTTCGCTCCCGAAGCCAAAAGTCCATCTCTTTCTCCAACAGGTGAATGTTTTGCCTAAGAAAACAAGAAATAATTTAAACACTGGTTATTAACATAAAAAAACTTATGACGGGTAAAGAGCACACATTAACAAATATGCCGTAAGCAATCTGCAGTCAAATAAGCAGTTGCAGTCTAATAAATAGTTGCAGCAATATGCAGTCAACTAAGTTTTATCAAAATTTAAGTAGCCAGAAAATTTTTAACTCAGGTGTACACATACTTGCATAATTAGATATTAAAGACCTATTCTCAATGGGATTTTGACGAATACCGAGAATCAACTAACGCTAGATCTTTTCAAAGTCCAAAGTTCAAGCCGACTAACTAGAATATCTTTAGCAAACTCAGATTGGATACCTTCCTATTCACAAATTTTTTTAACTGAAAAAAAAAATATCTTGGCTTAGCGTCTACAGCATTGGACTGGGTGAAATCAGGGCACTAGTTAATTTTCCTTACGAATCCTTATAAATTTCCGACTGAAATTTTAATAATCCTTCATAAATCCCCAATAAACTTCCGATTGGCTACCACTTTCAAATTACGATTTTTTAAAACTACAAAAATTAAACTCTTGGCTTAGCATCTTTAGCATCAGCTATTACTTAGCTTCGGAGTGGATTGTGCCTCGACACTAGTAAATTCTCATTACTAATCCTTATAAAATTCTGATTAAAGTTTTGATAATCCTTAAAAAATCCTTAATAAAATTCCAATTGGCTACCACCTTCAAATTATGATTTTTAAAAATTAAGCTATTGGCTTATCGCCTTTGGCATAAGTTAATACTTGGCTTTTGAGTGGGTTGAACCTCGGAAAGAGTAATCCGGGTTGCAGCAGCAGCTAGCAAACCTAGTAAGAGACGATCACGTCCAATACTAATAAATACAATAGCCATACTCCCAAAAAAATAGTCAGATCGAAATGCAAACTATACTATTAGATTCACCTTGTCCCATAAGCCCTATGAAGAAAACTTACAGCACCTTGGCTTGAATAACGAGGAAAAATCCATAGGCTTGAAAAACAAGATACGTTGCTTGAACTACGATATTCTGCATCGACGGCATCTTTTTTTCCCAATATTTCTCCACATCTAGTGGGTTATTGGAACATCATAGAGAGCAGTTTAATAACTCATTTGAAAGGAAATTGCTACATCTAGTGCCTTTTGTAATAAAAAAAAAATATATTTAAATTCTCATTAAGAATGGCTCTTAAGGGAATGTATTGCTTTTCCGACAGGTAAGTATTAGTTTATTACTATGACATAAGAAGAGTCTGAATGTATAAAGTGCCGAATATAAACATAACAAAATATAAGTAACTTTCCACCTCGTCTCCCAACCGAAAGCACTATAGTTTGTTTTTTCTCTACACAAATGTCCCTGACTTCTGCGCATAGCAAACAGAGATACCTCCGTAATGAAACGAGTTGTTTAGGAAAATGAGTTACGTTTAAAGAAATGAGCCATGCCCAGTACGAACGAAGCCAAAATGAGGTATTTTACCTAATATAATGGAGAGAAAAAAAAATCATATTGGGAGCTTTATAGAAAATAGGACACTGGATTTTTTTTTTCTTTTTATACCTTCATAGCTATGACATAGAAAAAAAAACACGCAAGAGTCCTAGAGATAGAAAAAAGAATAGGGTCCAAATTCTTGCAAGTTTCAGCTATTTAATCTATTCTTCCATTCTCAAAATGTAGCGTGACCCTGGGTTAGCGGTGCAACCTTACTATGGAATTTCATAGAATATGGGCTCTATTCTTTCGCTTATGTTTAGAACCCTTCAACTAACAGAGTTGAAAAATTGTCAGCCCTCCCCCTCTATGTATGTCCTGGCATAGGATTGTTTCTTTTCCCTTTTTTAGTCGTTTCTCGAAGAACCAGCTGATTTTTCACAATAAAATCAGAAAAGGAATAAATACGAAAAAAAAAGAAGAAAAAACATATACAATATCGCTCTCGTATAACATGCTCATACCGATCCCGGGTAAGCCAAATATACTTACTTTAAAAATTCAACGTCTCCTGTAGCATTAACATAAAGTTCCACCATTGGAGCAAGAAGTGGAGGCTGAGATCGTTTCTCATAGTATATCCTTCCACCATTGGGTACAAGACCAATGGTATCCACCATCAGCAAAAAGTTCAACAGCATACCCTTCACCGTCTCATGCATTCCCGAGATAAGGAGCCCTTTGATAATCCAATAGGAATCCCAGTAGTACGTTTCACGGAAACGACCGCCAGGAATGATGAAAGGGTTAGGGAGATACATCATCGAATATAATTGAGGATTTATTCTCACATCGTCACGGATTTTCGACCTGAAAGATGAATGATTAACAGCTAAATCTTGATGTCCAGCTAAGATTAAAAAAGAAGGAAATAACGAGGAAGGCGGAGATAAAAACAAGTTCAAACACCTACCTAACTAGGTTAGTATTATCTTACTGCGGTGGGAGGAGGGATATGAATGCCAAACTGTCTAGAATATTTTAATACCAGGAAATTTTCTCCTACAGAATAAAATCTGCAACCTCTACCAACTGGAGATCCTGTTGTGCCCAGTCTTTGTTTCAATTCCCTATTTTGTTCCATATCAATAATTTTCGTTCTGCTTTAAATAAAATAACTTTTTAAAATTGATTAAAGAAACGTTTATATTTCGATTATTTTTATTTTTTTTTTTCTCATTCTCTTCCCTCCATTTACCATCAATGTGTTTTGGCAATTCGAATGATGATGGCAATGTTTCAATCCCCCTGTTCAAATATTTTAAGGCCATTAAAGCTAATAAAATCAATAAATATCATTACATCTGTGTTACCCATCAACGTAATAGGGTGACAGAGAAAAACTTCTAGATCCCTTATCAGGCTACTGTCCACGTGCCCTTTTTGTTTAATTTGCATCAGTTATTTGACAGGACTGGATCGATCATTCACAATAGAACTTTACTAATATTAAAATTCGGTCTATTCCAAAACCCGGTAATTGCTGATGTTAGTAATCAGATTTTACTATTTAACAACGGATAATTTAAATGCTGAAATAAACTAATATGGTAATCGTCCCAATATAGTCATATAGTCCTCGTTTCTATTGTCGCACAAATGTTCTTGAGCTCTAAGGAACTCCATAGCTCCTCCCAATCCTTTTTATTCCACTTTTACATCTATTATATATCTTTTTCTTCTTCTTCATGTCTGGATTAGCATGGAGACACTGTCGCATAATCTCATCACTGGAGTTGAATTCCAGGTCAGCTGCAGTGGGTTACTGCAGCTGACTTCAAACTCCCGAGTCCCATGTTTCAAAGCAGAGATCAATCTCACTACATCACTACAGGATCATTTATGATTTACCTTCTTCTTGTTTGGATTAGTAGTAGACGCTTTCGCATCATCTCATCACCAGGATCAAATTTCACCAGCATTTGCGAGTTCGAATTCTGGGTCAGGTATTACATTGGATTGTAGTGCTTTGCATCATCTCATCACCAGGATCAAATTTCGACCCAGCATTGTGTTCTGCAGCTGATTCTGGGTCAGGTATTACTTTAATTATTTATCTTCTTCTTATTGTTTGGATTGTTATGGAGACGCTTTCGCATATTCTCATCATCGGAATCAAATTCAGGGCCCTGCAGCAGGTTGCCGTAGCCGAGTTGCAACTCTGGGTCCGGTCGGTATTACCAAGCACATACGGTTACGAAGGACGTCCTTTGGCCCAATGAAGACAAAATGGTGATTCTATATTGGAAAAAAGCCTAGAACCTGACAGCGGTAACCTAACTCAGTTTTCTTTCAATGGATATCTGTGGTTGACATTGTCGCTGAGTTAAGGGCTATCCTGTGGATAGCCCTCAATTATAAAAATTAATGAAAAACATAGGTACTTCTTTTTTTTTGCGTAGAGATCACATCGTTCTTTACTTTTTTTTTTTTTTTTAACAATTTCACAGTATTTCATTTCATTTTCTCATTTTGCAGAATACTGGGCCAACACCAATATCAAATGTTTTCTGCCTACATACCTGACTACATACTTGACTTCTTTTCAACAGCAAATTTAATTAACGTAGTTCGCACAGTTTTTTCTTGCAGATTTGTACAGTTTAATCAGAGGTGGTTTTAGGGGAGGGACAGAGGGGATGCTTACTCCGGGCGCAGAAATTTTAGGGGCGCATAATTTCAAATAAATGATCTAACGGTTATGAACATTTTGTGATTTTTGAATTTTATTTTTATTAAAATAAAGTAGAGGGCGCAGTTAACACATTAAAATAATTTATAAAATAGACATAATTAATAATAATCTAAATAATAAACTAAAAAATAAGAAAAAAAATGAACTGAAAATTTTGTGGAAGACAAGAGGGCGGGGACTACTCGAGATTTTGCCCTGGGTGCAAGAGAGGCCAGAACCACCACTGAGTTTGATGCGTAAAAATGTGTTTCGCTTCAAGTTACATTTTTTTTTTGTGCGAAGTAAATTTTTCTACTGAAAAGTTGATTTTACCTCAAGCGTTTGTACTTGCAAAACTGTATTTTACCATGGCCATTCACACATGCTATATATCTCGCCCATATGGGACCTTTTATCAAAGACAGAACAGTTTTGCCTTTATTTGAAGTTTCTCTTGTTACCCGTTGTATTTTAGGAAAAGTTAGGTTTTGCAAAAATATTTAGTTTCCGATTCTTTAGTGGCTGTTAGCTCTCAAGAGCGTGTATGTTTTCAAGAGAAGCCTAGATAATTTGTTTTCAGGTTTGCCTTTTCGTATTATATATATGAGTACTGTATTGAGCAATTTTGTGCTTTGTATTTGTGTGATTTAGAAGTCGAAATTTCTTTTTCGGGTCTCTTCTTTCTTTTTTCATTTATTTACTCCGTTTCTTCTTACATGTTTTTAAGAGGGCAAAAGCAAATTTTTCTTACGAGAACCAAAAAAAAAGAAAAGAGAGAAAAAAAAAACAGAACCAGAAGTGCTGTAAGAAGAGCAGATTTGATAAAGCCTTAAAATGAAGTAGACCGAGCATACTAATTTGAACTAAGAATAAAAATTCAAAATATTTTTCCTATTACTATAACTTTTGGTTAAAAGGAATTATGGATTCGAATTCAAATGTTCAGTACCATAGCGCATTTATTTTGAACCGTTCAAGTTCGTAACAAATATTTACCACGGTTTATTTTTGGTTTTAAATAAAAGAGCAGCATGATTTGTGAGATTATTTCAGATCATTTGGAAATATATAATACAAAGGGTTGAAGTCGATACAATATTTTTTATTAGAAAAGGACAATCAGAATACTGAATTGGTTTGCCTAAACCAAAGGGGGCAATGACTTCCCGCCGCCTGGTGTTCATCTCGGATCGCCACGTGATCCGCGCATTTCCACTACGCTTGTCATAACCCCCAAAACAGTTGTAACAGTTTCGCCACGCTTGGCATGCGCCACGTGGTGTATATGATTTCTGAGATAGATCAACCACTCGGTCTAAACTCAGTGACTGTTTTTGCATCCGACATAATTCTTTATTTGAGCTCTTTTTCGTCAAGTAAGTCTAATGCGGGGCTTCCACCAGGGTTGCCACCCCTAGTGGTTTGTCATTATTTCTAGTGATTTTTTATATTCCCTAAAAATACTAAATCAGCACATAAATCACTAGACTATTGAAGAAAATCATTAATTAACCAAAAAAACACTAAAGTCTAGAGATTTTTTTTTTCGCCGGGCGGCAACCTGGCTTCCACAAAGTCAATTAAGCTAAAAGTATTTCTCAAAGTTCACACATAAAGGTTTGTCCCGCCCACGCAAACAATCCCCCATTTCAACTTTACACCAAATAATAGGCTACAGCAACTTAGCTGACTTTCTTGTAAGACTTCAATGAAGTTTAATTCTTCTTGACTACGAATAAATTAGACAACTCATAGCAAAAACGACTTTTTTTTTAATTTTGTGAACAACTTCACGAACTTTATTGGCGCCGTGAGACCCGCATAAGGCTCCAATTTTAAAATTCAAGATCCACGCATTTTGGCTATTGAACAGCTCTTAAATTTGCCTCGTTTTTGTCATGTAATCAAGTAGTTTCAGATTTCACTTACCAAGAACTATAACTCGAACTGGATTTCGAGAAGCCAACATGTCACCGCCAACTATACACAAAAATTCGCAGAAGGGATGTAATAGGAAGCAAAGTCGTTAATACATCAAAAAGAGAAAACAGAGGAGGCAACACATAAAAACTATACGCTATTCTGAAAAGCTCGCATAAATCATGAGATTCCTCTGAGATCTGGACCCAAAACCCTGTCATCCGCTACCCAATACACACAAAAAGGACATACCTAAAAACGTCCAGGCTTCATGAAGAGAATTTCCCCATATTTTCAAGTTTGTATCTCTAATACCTTCCAAAAAACTTGGGTTAGAATGCCAATCTATCGGATCCCATTCTTCAAATTCTGACCCTTCTGGCTCGAAGTGTAGATTTATAAAAGCAGCCAGTTGGTCCCGGCTGGGATTTTGATCGGTTGAGTTCATCAAAACTTCAAAGCTAGCTAAAACTTCTTCTGGATTTATCTTTAGCTTTTTATCTACAAAGGTTTTCGAGTCTCGAAACAGACCTGCCATCTGTATTGTATGGAGGAACGTTCCATGGCAGTAAATTTCACTGAAAACAGAGAAGAATATACGAATCAATCTCAATAAATCATTTTGGAATGGAATGATTGATAATAACCAATTTAAAATGGTGCTACATAGGGTGGAATAACAAAATGACTAGGAACCATAGCGACAGCAATGCCACAACAGCATAAAAGCGGTACTGGTTGATTTTTTACGCATGCGAGGGCTTGAATATTTTTTTTTCTAAAACTAAAATGAAGGCGCAAAAAATGACTGGAATATAATGTCAAATTTTTTATATACACTGTCGTACTCAAAACAAAGGTTACATATTCTTGGTGATTTTACAGGAACACAAAAAAAAAACTCTTTTTTTTCGTACAAAAATCTTTGAAATTACCTACTTTTTTATTAATAAGTTTACCAGACGCTATATCCAAGACAGCTCCGACAACGGAGAAGGAGACAGGGGAATGCAGGGCCAGAAATTATAAGATCTCATCATTGTGTAATTCGTAAAAGTAATACATTTGTTTGTTAATACGACAAGCCTAGTATCAAAAAACAGAAGGAAATTCACTAAAAGAAGCATTTGCAACAAATCTTTGGTATTCTTTGTTTATTACTCCAACTTTCCGTTTACTATAATCCTATATTTAAGAACCTAGAGTTTGCATCTCCTTATCAAATTGTTCTACGTTTCTCATTTCAATTTTCCTTACTTGACCTGATCCAAAAGTTAAACCGAGAAATAGTTACACGGTATGGGCACAGAAACGCTTATATGCTTCTGTCCTTTGAAAAGATCTAAATTCAGTTGGTTTAGCTCACAGTTTATAGACAGTAAGCTTATCGCAGATAATTTCTGGTCTTCGGTCTCGGTGCGAACAAAAAGCTCCTCCCACTTGTTTCTTGCCTTAGCGGATTAGTCTGTTATCGTCAATCACTGAGAAATGGTTACCAAGTGCATTATTCGTAATAGCGGGTTTCCACTTGTTTCGTGTCCAAGAGAAATCTGACTTGTCTACCCGCGAAAAGATCTGATAACGCCTATGTTTCTATCTGCAAAAACGTTCTCCGGAGCACTCGCACCCCTGTCCGGGTTTTTATAATGGGAGAGATAGAGAATGATCATACTGCTAATTCTATAAACTGTGGTTTAGCTAGACAAGGCTTTTAGGAAAACTTGACGTAACCTAAATGAGTTATTGAAATCTGAAATACAAAAAAAAACTCGAACCTACGTCAATAGCACTATAAACCTTCGCTATCAATTATCACAGAAACAATATTTACAAAAAAAAAAAAAAAAAACAATTCTATTTGTGTCAAAGTTTATTGATTGAAGTTGTTTTTTCGACATTTGTTAAATATTGCATATGGTCAAAATTCGATCAGACTTGTCACTAAAAGTTTGTCAAACTTAACTTGATTTTAGATGTTTTGTTTATTTAATTACGATAGTGTTTTGAACATCAAATTTTTCTTATCAATGCTCTCTTAGGTCATCAAAAATGACCTTTCTTTAAGCAGATTTCCATTTCTAGAAATCAAACATTTTCCCAGCCTGACTTGTCCGATAGATTATAAATCAGCGTTGCCAAGATCGACGTAACGTCGATATATAATCTTATAAAAACATATAGACGTTGCCAAGTGCACTGGCCCAAGATCTTATACACGCTTGGCGTTTTGAACCGTACGATTGTTAACACGTCGAGTTTCGAGTTAACATCGCTTTTCATACACAATCCAGTAATTCAGCAAAGTGATGAAAGTGACTAACAATATCTTCCGATATGTGGCAACCTTATACTGAACCAAAATTTTAGAAAATTGGAAAACAAAAGCACAAGTGAAAGTCAAGATTCTACGCCGAAAATACAACAAATTTCGCTTTAACTCAATTTTGAACCAAACTTACCCAACCAAGGGCCACAGGGGAGGACAAAGGGAGGCTTCATCCCCTCCACCCGAAAAGACGAAAAATATTCAGGAAGTACGGAATTTAACAGAATTTGCAACAAATGTGCTTCACTGAAAAAATAATCCATTTTCCCTCCTCCTGGAAATTTTTCGGCACTCCCTTTGTTGCCCCTTCCTGTGCGGCATTTATTCATTTTTCCACTAGGTCCCATTTTTGTGCCCCTTCCATGAAGTTCCAAATTTCTTTAATCCCATGTCATGATCTATCCCCCCCTCCCCCATTCAGAAACAACCTGGTTTTGTTTTGTCCTCAAGTGGATGACAAAAAGTACAATGTTTGCCAATCTATCATCCTTAATTTGTAAAATCATGGCCCAGCCATCTCAACATTTCTGTCATTATAGCCCTAGAAGGTGACATTGAAGTGGGAGCTTTCGTATAGCTCATTACATGATGTGTGGTCAGTTAAACGAGTAGGCTTATTTAAAACTATCCTTAAACATTTCTCGGGAAAAAAAAAAAGTAAAGTTTGTTCCTTAATCTTTCCAATCATCCACGTTTTCAGTCATAATTAACCAGCGTTGTAAACGTGGCTTCCATTATTCTAAACTTTTCGAAGACTTGTTTTCCTATTCTTCCGAAACGTTTTTCCATCGTGATTTTCGTAATACCTTGATTGCGTTACCTTGGGAGCTTACTTACTTATGATAACAACCAACTCAAAGACATCAAGAGACGCCTGACACTTGCAAACTCCAGTTTTAAAGCTCTGATGTCCATCTGGAGGAATAAGAAACTTAACAACAACTCTCAAAACGAGACTCTTCTACTCCCTCATTATTCCGATCGCCATCTATGCCTGTGAATCCTGGACGCTTAAAACAGACGATCAATGCCGCCTAGCTGCCTTTGAAACCAAATCCCTACGACGCATCGCTGGTATCACCTTCCATGACAGAATCTCCAACTCCAAGCTTCTCCATAATCTGAAAGTCAAATTTACAATACTGGACAAAATAAAACAACAACTCAAATGGCTTGGACATACCCAACGCATGGCTAGCACTCGTCTCCCGAAAAATAGCCTTCGATGGACGAGTACACGGTTCTCGACCCAGAGGTCGCCCTCCGAAGAGATGGAAAGAAAACTTCTCACCTTACAACCTGCCACAACTCTGCCGCCTGGCCGACAACAGAAGCACCTACAGGAGGCACATCAATGAACTGGTTAAAGAAGAGGCCCCAATACGACCTTCAAGGACGGATGGGACATAAGTAAAGTCAAGTTTGATTGCATTAAACCCTTGAAATTGTTACAATATCATGAAAAGCGATTGGTTCCACCAGTGCAGGTTCTTGACTACTGACTCATCCTCAATTCTAAACAAAATGCTTAAGCCGGTTTTACAACTGGACAGCAAGAAATCCTCAGGGCCTCCAGTTGAGTAGAGGTTTTCTGCAACCCTGAGTCCATCTTGGCTACTACGTAGTTTTCAGCTCTTGACAATGCACATATCAACAAGATCACAATCATCAAGAATCAAAGTGGTTGAAAAATAGTTCATAAATTAAAAAAAAATTGTGTGACAAAGAAATAAAAGGGAGATGGAACAAAAAGATCAGTGATTTAATAAAAATGAACTGGAAAGATTTAATAAAAATGAACTGGAAACGATTTAATTAAAAGAATTAAGGGGATAATACAAAAAAACCTATATTTTAATCAAGAAATGCCGTAAAATTTACTTTTTCAGGGGTTAAGGCCCCAGTCCAGCCTGCGTGGTCCCTATGAATCAGTTTTTTTAAGTAAACTGTAAGCCTACCCTATACAGATACAAGACTGTTATCTTCTTCATAAAAATGAGCATTAGTCTAGTTGTCGTTTTCTAAAGCCAAATATTTAGTGATTGCCCTTTTCTGAGAAAACATGCTGAACACACAAGCGGTACCATTAAATTATTTATTTTATACTATTTCCAAATATCATGGCCTCTTTTCTGAAAAACAACACCCACCCCCCTGATGGTCCGGGATTATAGCCCTAGGAATATATTAAAAAAAATCAACCAATAAAATTCTTCTTTACAATATGAAAGAACACGAAAGAATGTCATCACAAGATTCGACACAACGATGAAATGTATTTATAGTTATATATGGGACCGCAGATGGGGAGGGGGGTATAATGTCAAAAAAGTGACCAAGATATTTGGAAAAAAGTTTAGCATAAAAGCAAAAATTCCGGCTCAACTAATCCACCCCTCTCCTCAATGGTTAGATATAACCAAAAACTGGCTCATTTTTACAATTTCATATATTTTGTCAATACCAGCTGTTCATAATCCCATATAAAAAGAACAACTTTTGTATATAACCTGATATTATGCCAAACCAATCAGAAGGGGGGTGAGGTTGTTACGGAAAGAATAATACATATATCATCAGTACTAGTCAATTAGCTGATACACACGCAAGATAGATGCTAAAGGAAACTAGTCAAACGGGTATCAGTCAGTAGAGAATTGGATCGCAAAGCGTGGTTTGTCATTGCGTTTTACAATATTTAAACTATTGTTTTTGGGGGTTTTAGGGGGGGAGGAAGTACCTATATTAGGTTACGTATTCAATATATACTATGCTTTACCCACCCCCCCCCCCAATGTGCAAATACATAAAGGTAAAGGTAAAGGATGCGGCACTAGACCCTTAAGGTCCAAACAGGCGCGGTGCTGATCTCCGTTTCGTGGCCCTTCAGCCAGGAAGTGCAATGGGGGGCTGGGGCCAGCCAACCTATGCTTTCGCAAACCCTTCCTGTTTACCTTCCCCAGATTTCTCCAGGTACCCATTTAGAGCTGGGTTGACTCTGGCTAAGCTTACAGGGTCACACCACTGACCCGCGTCCCAAACTAAGAAACTGACCACACCAGGGATCGAACCCGAATTCACGGATTCTCAGCCCAGCGCGCGTCTTTTGGTTCTAATTTTTTATAGCGCGCGTGTCTTTGGTTCTAATTTTTTATATTTTCATCATATTTTGTTTTATTTCATTAGCCTTAACTAATGAAACTAGCTCCTTCTCCATATTAAATAAAAAAAACAAGTTTTTTAACTGAAAGTAAGGAACGACGTCAAAACTTAAAGGAACAGAAATTATTCCGTATATGAAAGGGGCTGTCCCCTCCTCAACGCCTCGCTCTTTACGCTAAAGTTTTTTATTGTTTAAAAAAATAAGAATTGTGAGAAAGTCAAACTTTAGCGTAAAGAGCGAGGCGTTGAGGAGGGGACAGCCCCTTTCAAATACGGAATAATTTCTGTTCGTTTTAAGTTTTAACGTCGTTCCTTACTTTCAGTTAAAAAAACTTGTTTTTTTATTTAATTTTTGAACGTTTTTGAATTAATGCAGTTTTTGATTTTGGCTCACCGTACATGAATAATTAAAACAATTTGCATATTAATTAACTTTTATTTGGTTAAGTGGCTTTCTCGAAACTTGTTTAATTTTATTTACGAACGTTTTTTATTAGTAATAAATATACGTAGCTTACGAATTAACTTACGTAACGAACTTCTATATTCATATATTTTTAATACGTATATTAGGGGGCTCACCCCCTAGTCAATACTTCGCTCTTTAAGCTAAAGTTTGAATTTTGTTCCAATTCTTTAAAATGACCCCTTAATCACAAAGGCCGTTATTTAGAATAAATAGCTCTTATGAAAGTAATAAAAAAAAATCTTTGGCTTAAAGAGCGAGGTATTGACTAGGGGGTGAACCCAATCATACACGTAATATTTTCTGTTCGTTTTAAGTTTTGATGTTACTCCTTATTTTCAGTTGGAAAACTTGTTTTTTTTATATTTAATTTCTGATTTTTTTTTTTTTAAATAATGCTGGGAAATCCGGCACCCCCTTCATAGCAATGTCCCTTCCCCCATGAAAACTTCCTTCATGGAAAGATCTTCCCACATAACCCCCGACCCACCCACCCCCCTACTACCAGAAAAAAATCCCCCCTGAAAACGTCTGTATACTTCCTAATAACCAATACTATATGTTAACATTGGGTAAAGTTCATAACTTTCAGCACTCCCCCAGGGGACTTCGGGGGATTAAGTCATCCTAAAGGACATAGGTATCATATTTTCAACCATGCTGAACAAAATGGCTATCTCAAAATTTTGATCAGGTGACTTTGAAAAAAAATGAGCGTGGGAGGGGGCCTAGTTGCCCTCCGTTTTTTTTTGGTCCCTTAAAAAAGGCACTAGATTTTTTAATTTCCGTTCCAATGAGTCCTCCCACGATATTCTAGGACCACTGGACGATCATCCCTGGGGGAAAAAAAAACAAAAAAAAAACAAATAAACACGCATCCGTGATCTTTCTTCTGGCAAAAAATGCAAAATTCCATATTTTTTGTAGATAGGAGCTTGAAACCTCTACAGTATGGTTCTCTGATACGCTGAATATGATGGTGTGATTTTCATTAAGGTTCTATAACTTCTAGGGGGTCTTTCCCCCCCTTTTTCGAAAATCGGCCAAATTTTCTCAGGAGCGTATCTTTTGATGGGTAGGACTAAACTTTATGAAAGTTATATATCTGAATTCAGCATTGAAATCTGATTCTTTTGATGTATCTATTGGTATCAAAAAGCTATTTTCTAGAGTTTCGGTTACCATTGAGCCGCGTCGCTCCTTACTTACAGTTCGTTACCACGAACTGTTTGATAATTTTAGTATGATTGTTGACAGAACAAGATTCAAAGTCAACTGATGAAATTGAAAGTTGGTGAGGTGACTAACTGACTATTGTCACTTGCCACTAAACAAATGATAATCGTATTCTCATGAGAGAGAATGTTATCTTAACTTACTATGCGAGTAAGCAAAGTGGGTATTTTCTCATCCTAATAACTGAGTCATTATTTGATAAGATTAAATGACCGCGATGTGAAAAAATGTCGATACTCATGTCAGTGTAATTAAAATGGGAACAGCGGATTTTTTCACGGGGAAAAAATAGATTACTCAGAAATGTGAAACTTCCTCATTATTCAAAAGCGTAACATAATTGTAGCATAAATTCAAAACGTAACAAAAATGTAACGTTTTTAGGACCGTAACATAAAACATACCGTTTTATTTAAAACGTAACAAAAATGGTACGAAACGTAACCTTGGTGGCAACCCTGAAGACAAGTGAGAATTGGACTAAGGATTTATTGTTAGACCGCAGTCGTCTTCAGGGAGTAGGGGTTATTTGCTTCTAATGAATGTTGTCTTCACTACAAACAAGAGTATGGCTACTGCCCGTTTCTCTAACGATAAAAGTATCTTTCTCTTACTTAAATAACCAATTCTCTTACTTAAAATTGTCATTCTCTTATTTCAGTGGCTACAAGTTCTACAAAATTAGTTCACCTTTTTTTTATTATAATAATCTGGAGAACAGAATTCAAACGCAAGTGAGAATTGGACTAAGGATTGGTTGTGTTAGACCGCGGTCGTTTTCAGGGAGTAGGGGTTATGTACTTCTACTGAATGGTGTCTTCACTACGAACAAGAGTATGGTTACTGCCCGTTTTTCTAACGGTAAAAGTATAAGGCCTACTGTGTATTTGGCGCTTTACTAAGAGGAATTATATTACAAATATTTTCTTTTTTTCTTATTACAACATTGAAACTAAAATGAAAATTGCAGTGAAACAGACCAGGATTTACAAATAGGCCCACTAGGCCTTGCAGCTTTCACTATTCCCTAAGTTTCGAGGATTTCCCCGAAAATCTTGCAAAAACGGAGCGGCAAAAACGCTAGGGCTTAGAGGCGTCAAAGCTTTAAATCCGGACTGGGTGAAAAAAATATTTTGCAATAGGGAATTTTGAAAAGTTGAAACTGGCAATCAAAAACGAACAGAAATTAATTTTAAAAAAAAAAACTTTCTGAAAGAGGTTTTCTAAAGAAAAGTAAAGGCCATTTAAACTCATTAGAGCTCTCTGGGCTCTAACTCACTAGGAAACAAAAAGATCTTGCAAGAGCTTCGTCGGTGATTCAGGCAATTTTCAATTCGTCATAACAATAACAGCGAAACAACAAAAAGTAAAGTGCGAGGCTAATCAAATTTTACTAATTAAAGTGGACTAGTTGCTTGATGTATAATAATATCAGTTTCTGGAGCTCTTAGAAATTTTAGTGTTATAATTATAAAACAGAGAACTTTGAAATATATTTTGTTTTCAGTAAAGTTCAGGTGACACTTTGGCACTTGGAGGTCTCAGAGGTTGATAGCCCTACCTCTGTTTATGGCAATCTTATTTTTGTTTTAAGTTTCATTTAATTCATTTTAATTTTTTTTTGTCTGCAGATCCATTTATTCATCAATGGCAGTATCTTTTCTTTGTTTGATATGAAAATTCATTTTGATTTCGATCCCTTTTTAGTTTCTTTTTAATTGATATTAATTTTTATATTTTGTTTAGTTTGAATTATTATATGACTTTACTTCTGATAGTGTTAGGCTTTAATATGAATTTATTTTTCTTTGAAAATTCCTTTTTGGAAAACGTTTTTTTTTTATTAGTAGTTATTAGTAGTTCGATTTCGTATGACGTAGCTATAGTATTCGTTAATATTAGGAGTACTTTTAAAGTAGATTTCAGTTTTCTACTTAAGAATTAAGATGTTGGACTATAACTGAAATTTTGTACAAAATTTGAATATTCAAATTTTTTGAACAGCAATATAGTTTTTACAATAAATGTTTAACAAAAATTTTGCTATATAATTTTAAGTGAATGGGCAGATGGATTGTTATTAACGGGGATAACATGACCCCTCACAACCTTTGAGAGAGGTCTGTAAGTCACAAATAGCGACGAAGACCACACTGCCTTTCCATCATAAACAAATAAGTAGAACAACAGGGAAATTTTATGGTTATGGTCTTTATTTGTTTATGGTCTGTAAGTCACAAAGTTTGTCCATTGTTTACGTATGGCATTTGCTATTGAGAAGTATACAGACACTTTTCAAGAATAAATAAAGACGTATTAAGACTTTAAGGAATAACTATTAGAATATGTATATTAAAATGACAATCCATGTTTGTTTTGTTTTTTTTGTTAATAAAGCGGAAGTTATGTTCTGGTCACAGTAGACAGAATATACCAGTATGATCATCTCTATCTCACCCATTATAAAAACCCGGACCGGGGTGCGAGTGCTCCGGAGAACGTTTTTGCAGATATAAACATAGGCGAAGTCAGATTAGCGGGAATGCAGGTTAGTTAGTCTGTTTCCGTCTGTTTCCATCAAAGTGCATTGAAACAATCGAAACAGACGGAAACAGACTAACCCGCATTCCCGCTAATGCAGAAATAAGTGGGAGGAGCTTTTTGTGAACGAAGACCAGAAATGATCTGCGATAAGCTTACTGGTATATTCTGTCTACTGTGGTTCTGGTCTTGAGAAGGCATGAGGGTTGTCAGCTCAATCTTTTTTAAAATTTTTGTACGTTTTGAGTTTGACTTGGTTATCTATTGCAATTTCTGTTCGTTTTGGGTTTCATTTATTTGCGAATGGTGATTTGTGGTAGTTTTACACTTGGGAGATAAGAAAAACTAACTCGTAGAATTTGACAACGCTTTTGTCCGTAAACATTTAAACATTAAGAATGTGTTGGTTCCCAAAAGCCAACTATCCTTTCAAAGGAAAACTAAACCTTCTTAAACTTTTGGTGCCATATGTTTTTAGCTTAATTTTGATGACCTCGTCTACATTTTTTCTTCTTCTTTTTCTTTAATCTTGTGCCCGCTACTGCCAAAAATCGCAGAAGTTCATATGAACGTCTTTTAAGTTTTAAGATACTTATGATGTGTAAATTACACTTTTTCACTTTCCTTAGCACTTTTCAACAAAACTAAAAAAAAAAAACTCAAATAAAATTCTCAAAATTGGGAAAACCCTATTTTCCATGGGGGGGGGGGGGGGGGGGGGGGGGGTAAACGCCTTGAATCCAACTGTTATTCATATCAATTTTCATTAATCCTGTAGACACCCTTTAATATACATGTTCCTTAGTCCACCGTTATATTAAAAGAATCTTATCGTGTTACATTTCAATACAACCAAAATAGTAAAATTTCGATAACTACACAATAGGACGTTATGAATCAATACAACCACATTTGTTTCTCAGCTTGTTACCAAAAAAACCCATGAACAATGTTGAAACTCCAGATCTCTTCAGCCTTCACGGACAGGGATAGCTTCTACCCGATTTTGACAGCATCCTCCGATTCAAAATACCCCTGCAATCACTCTAGATACTGTGTTGTTTTGCATAACAAATCTTTCTTTTCCTTTGAAAATAGGAGCCAAAATAGAGGCCCAAGTGGCACTAACGGTTAAAATGCTGCTACACTCAGCCAGTTTTGATCATTATCATCCTTGCTCTAACTATGCTCTAAATTATTAACTCAAACAATTAGAGCTGCCTATAGTGTCCCTGCCACAAACAAAACAGCGATTCATTGAACATACGCTGATTAAGGCTTCTATGTAGTATATTATGTTGGGAAGCATAACAAAGTGGTTCCCACCTCAAAACTATCAGTACCTACGTCCAAATAATCTTCTAAATAAGGGACAGCATGCATTCCGATGGAAAGGGCCCATGCCAGACAGATAATGGATCAACATTGAGTGTCTTGACTCAGGAATATCACATAGATGTATTTCGACATCCCAAAGGTTGTCAGCCATTTCGGCATAAGGGCCTGATAATAAGGATTCTGGTCCACCCTCTTTTTCTTACATTATCAGAGACACGGGGCAAAACCCAGCCAAATCTACAACACCTTACTGACGGCAGAGCAGTTTGAGTCTTTTCAAGAAACAAGCCCCCTTTTAATGCCGCCCTATTTCTTAATGTCATTCGGGAGATAAAGAAGTGAACTAATAGTTGGATGATTAACTTAAATGCAGTAAAAAATAAAAACAGGTGTTTGCCTTCCGATCAAAGGTTCCACTCTGTCAACCCGTAGCATCTTCAGAAATGAAGCCACAAAGTTTGCCCCTCCACAAAATTAAATCTATGATGTTTTCCTGGACCACCGAGCTCGTTTGGATCTGATCGCTTCTGCGGCAGAATGCTGGAAGCAATTCTTGTTCCGAAAGCCTTCCATCCAGCTCATATTACCTCTTTACAAAAGTCCGTAATATGACTACTTGATAAATATGGTTATTATTGTTATCAGTGGACTCTTAAAAGTGAGTCGAGGCACACGCCAGAAAGGTCCATTGCCTCCGCCTAAAAAAAACACAATATAGCACCAATAGCTACTGGGCTATTGGGCCCCCTCTGGCATGGCATTTTGAGATAGGGCTTCCCTATTCTTTTCATTTTTAGATGAGCCTTTCTTGGTAATGTAAATATTTCCACAAATATTTTCCCCATCGGAATAACCCCAACCGCCATATTCAGACCGGCTTGAGCAGGCAACACTCGTTCCCAAAATATGAAATTTGATCCTCAGATCCGGTACTAACAAGAGTATCTCCTTCTTTGACATCGGATTGCCCCCAAGGGATCTTCTCTTGCACCAAGGCTGGTGCTTCACACGTCCAGGGGGGACTGACCCCAGGTACAATTTTGGCACTCATCATTGGCTTACCACTACTGGTCAGACACTGGGGACGACGGCCAGTGGTTGAACAGTGACTAAAATTAGCATGACCATGTTTTTGAAGGTTGATACCACTACCCTCCCTGATAAATACGATTGCATGTTGCCCACTCTATAATGGGGTTCCCGAGTATCCCACCACTTTAGACAATCCAACTAAGACTAGTAAGTTAGTCTACAGTGCTGCCAAAGACAATGCTTGTTTGAGCAAGATAGTCATCTTTACTCGTTTCCTTTTAAGAGGAATGCCACTATTTGTTAAGGTGACAGAATAAACAGATAAGATCGCTTTCGTCACCTGAAGGAAGAAGCACCCAGGACAAAACCACTTGAAAACCGCTCTGGAAGCCCACCTGGAACCATCTTACTGAAGGGGGGGGGGTATATTTTGACAAAACAAGCATTGAGGAGAGGTGTAGAAACCCCCTAACTAAACTGGGTAGGTGGGTAGCAACATGGCCAGCAATAGTGTATCAAGTAGCGGGAAATAATAACAAAGAATTTGAAAAAAATTACTTCTAATTTCTTTTTCAAAATGAACTATGGTCTAGATCCAATAATTTGAAAATAAAAATTAGATTATTTGAGTCCAGAAACATAACGTTAATACCAGGTATTTTCTGTATTCGCGTTGTCATTTGAATTAATAAAAAATTAAAATAAATAAGATAAACATCGTTTCAGATACTTAAATTGTCTTTTAGGCAGTCCGCCCTAAAATGAAAGTTATTAAAAATACTTCAGCAGGATTTAACACCTATTTTAGTAGCGCGCTAGAATAAAAGTAAAAGTATGTGGGTTAAGCTTGGAAACGGCCTAGTTTCAACGGCTCCAATGTATCTGCGAATAGCGTGAGTAACTTCCAGATCAAAGCTATGCTGTCGAAACAATGGTACTTGTGTATTATATGGTACACACTCGAGAAGAGAAGTTAGTTTAATCATAATGAAATATACAAAATATGATGAAAAGGTAGGGGGCCGCACAGAAACGGATTATGGTATTTGTGTATTATACACAACTCACTCAAGTTTACGCTGTGTAAAACTCGAGAACAAACTGGTTTCTTCGCTACTTTAAAGGCAAGCTTGGGCTATATATTTGTACATTAGGGAGGGGGGATAAAGTATAGCGGGCCTGCATGCAAAATGTGTTAGGTACAGTTATTTTCCATATTATGAAGAATTTTTTTCTAATTTCAAATTGTCCAAATACTTCACCTACACCCCTAATGTGCAAATATAAAGCCCAAATTATAGATTTCCCATTTATTCTGTCACTTGTCTTCTCTCAAGCTAAGCTGAAAGAAACTTAACGAAACACTGGTTTGTTCTCGAGTTTTACACAGCTTAAACTTGAACAAGTGGCGTATAATACACAAGTACCCGCATTATATTAAATACCTAACTTAACCCAACTAAAATACCATCTCTATATATTAAATACTTAACACAATTATACCTACAACGTAAATTTTAACTGAACCTAAGCTAATTTTCTTCAAATACTGACAGATGTAATAAACCAGTTGTTGTCTGATCGAGTAGATCCAAATTCTCGAGTGTGTACCATATAATACACAAGTACCGAAACAATTAATATCGGGATAAAATCAAAGTAGGCTATACTATATGAAAAGTATTAGGCCTACAACAAAACCAGTGGGGATGGCAAATGAAGCAAAGTAGTGCATGTCCTTAAATTTCATCAAAAGAGAAAAAGCCAGAGAGGCTTTTTCTCTTCACTTTCTTTCAAAAGTGAACTCTACGATTAAAGGATATCATCATAGTGACAAAAATACCGATCCTCTTACCCCCCCCCCCATACACCTAAAGGAGTTGATTCCTCCCTAAAATGGAATCTAACATATGCCTTCTGAAAATGAGAAGCCTTCAACCTTCAGTCCTTTCCCAAGGGGGGAGGGGGAGGGTAATGTCACCCCCAAAGCATAGTTATTGGACCTTTCAATTATGCTGAATCAAATAGTTATTTTTTAAATATTGATTGGAAAATGGGGGTGGGAGGGGGGCTAGTTGCCCTCCAATCTTTCTTGGTCACTTAAAAAAGGCTTTATTTCTGCTCGAACAAGGCCTCTCTCGATCTTTTCGGACCATTGGTTCGATACGATCACCCTAAAAAAAAGAATAAACACGCATCTGCGATCTTTCTTTTGGGGGTGTGTGTGAGCATACAATTTACAACTATATTAGAGGGGGGAGGTTGCGTGTAATGTGCAAATATATTACAGTGTTTCTTCAAATTGAAGTCACTTTTCTTCAAACTTACGCAACAGTTTGTAAAAATAATGAAAAATTCAATGTGAATATACAATTCAGTGTATATATTTACACATTAGGGGAGAGGTTAAAGTTCATTTCTAACAAAAATTAATTAAAATTCTGATTCTAAAGATATGTCTTTTTCTTAGCTATCTCATTAGTGAGTTAACAGGAAAATTTACCGAACTTTAAAGCAAAAAGCCTTGCACCAAAGAAAAAATCTGAATAAATACTTGAGCATGAAATTAAAAGAGTTCAAAATCAAAGAGTGGTAATGAGTTCCTTACAATATCCATAAGGGTACTTGTATGATATATTTGAACATTAGGGGGGGGGGGAATATTTGGACAGTGTGAAGTTAGAGAACAATTTTTACTTCATAATATGCAGAATAATTGTACCTAACACATTAGGCATGCAGACCCGCTATACTTTACCCCCCCCCCCCTAATTTACAAATATATAGCCCAAACTTCTTAGTAAAGTATTATATTTTTATCATACTCAAATATATTTCATTTAGGATTGAGCGCCAGAAAAACACATTACACGAATATTAGGTAGGGGCTTTTTCATACAAGTACATCCATAAGTCCAAAATATGGTTTAGACTTACCTAGCACAAACAGGCGGTAGTTGTTTTGCTCTTTCACTGAGAACCAGATCGCCTCTACAACTAACTGCTGTAGCAAATCCAAAAACGACGAAAAAAACTCAAAAATGCGCACATGTTTAAGTGATAAAATATCTTTTATTCTTTTCAACAGTCACTAACAAAAGTTCACTTTTTACTTGCACGTTTGCCTTCTCCTTTCTTTGGTGGACCTTTTCCTCTGAGTCTGCGCAATCTTTTCATTTCCTCCTTGAAATCCTGATGTTCATCTCTGGAAAGAGAATCGAATATCACTTCTGTATAGAAATATCACAAAGATGTTGAGCAGGCGAACAGTCTGATACAAGAAATTATTGTATACAGTGTTCTCACCAACCCGAGAGCAAGGATGACTCTGAAGCAAGATCAGGTTATCAAAGGCAATGGCATCCTTCTTAAAAGATAATAACCAATAGAAAACTAGTTTACATAGACTCGGCCAATAAGTATCGAGTAAGTATTTAGATCAACAAACAACAAATTCCCCCCAGTTTAATAGTACAACTGATTTACCAATTTTAACCTTGAAGAAAAATCAAGTTAACTTTCGCAACGTGTTTACCTGTAACATACAAGTTGTATGGAGTTAATACATTGCATATAATTCAAAATTTAGCACTATTTTTATAAGTTATCATAGAAGATAGACTTCGTACGGACTATAGGCAGGGGTTAACTAAAATTTAGTATTAGAAAATCTTGAAGGGTCGCCTCTTTTCATCAAACTTCATCCATACACAAGCCCAGAACACATATCGCTTAAAAAAAGACTTTAGGCAGTATTAAAATTACTTTCGGTATAAGTCTAGAATTGGGGCAGTTGAGTAGAAAACATGTAAGAAAACAATTCTTGCTTCGTAATGTGCGGAAATTGTAAGTAAAAAATTTTGAAAGCGATTCCACTACACCTTACTCCCCCCCCCCACCCATCATGCAAATATATAGCCCAAATTATGTATTTCCCATGCACTTTGCCATGCGTCACTTGTTACAACCCGTGTACCCATAAAACGCTGACGAAATCAAGAAACGAAAAAACCTTGGGAAATATTCAATTTGGGTATATATCCCAAATAAAGGTGGGTTCACCGATAAAGGTGCTTTAATAGTGTCGTATTTCATGTTTTAATCCCTAAGGACTACAGCGCTGTGGATCAAAGAACAAAAATATATTCTGCTCCAAAAATATATATTCTCTTCCACACAGAATATGCACAAATACCCATGTTTCATGGTATATTTGCTGCATAACTTAGACTTACAGCCCATCCCTTAAATTAAACAAGCTCTACTGATAGGTTAAAAATGTTTTATTCTATTCTATCTTGCTGTCAAGATATTTACAAGTCTTTTTATGCATCCTATCATCTTTTATCACAAACAGAAGTAGTTTGGCAATGGGCTCTTTGATATCAGAAGTGATTACAGCGTATCCTAATTGCCTTGAAAGTATACCTTATGCAAGAATTTGATCCTGAATAACAAATGAAAAAAGACGAATCACATTTTTAGTTTTCGACGTAAAACCTTAAACTAAATATCCTTTTCCCTGACCACACTTCCTTTCTATGCCGGACAAATAAACGTTGGGGAAAAGTCCATTTATTTAGACAGTGAAAACAGATACAAAAGTCTAGATATTTCGATCACATATACAGCGACCGTCATCAGTAGTAAATAAATGGACTTATCCCCATTTGAACGTTTATTTTTGTTCGACATTTTTTTTTTTTAATTTAATTTTTTCCGTTAGGCAAACTGCCCTTTGGGTTGTCATTCCATTAAAAATTTTGATGCAAAGTTACCGCAGCCAAATTCAGAACAACAATTCCATCATTCAAATGAGAAAATGACACTATTATGTAATCTATTATAATAAATTAATTCATTGTACAACTGGCACACGCAACATCTTAAGACACACAAAACACAACCTAGACAAATCTTGACAAGTAAAATTATACTCAGCCGGTACATAACGAGAGCTGAATTCTGCCGAAATCAACTCCTTCAATAAAATCTAAAATAACCAAATTTATAGAATTAAAAAAAACAACAAACAAACAAACGAAAAACAGCGAAAAAAAAATTATTTCTAACTAGAAATAAGACTAAAATCTAAACGTGCTTAATATGTACGACCGTCTTCTGGCTCCATCGCCAAAATATGTTATAATAAATAAACGAAAATTTACAGACCCAAAAAGGACCATTTTCGTAAGTCTGAAAGCGCTGTCATCTACTGTTACTAGTCCGTTCGTCATTTCGGTTGAGTGTCATTTCACTTTCAAAGCCTGGCACTAATGCAGAGGAATGACATGGCAAATTCCGCCTACGATTTAAGTTCTCTCATCGGTAAAGAAGTTAAAGCTTACTCTTTGCTCCTTTATTAGCAGTGATATTACATGAGATTTATTTTGTACTGACTTATTTTGCATATTGAGATGCCCCAGGGAAAATTTTCAGCATGTCAGTCCATATGAAAGATCTAAATTGGAGCTTCATGGGAAGGAGGAAAGATTAAGACAGACTGGGGTGGAGGAAGAGCTAATTTGGCCTTAGGCGGCTTGGTGCTACAATGATCAGTTAGTACTAGTAGTAATCACTAAATTAGTCCATGATTTTTAGATATCCATGTTGGTCCATGGTCCATGTGGACCATGAGGTATACCAAATTTCTTCATGAGATATACCATTTCTAGGAGTGGAGAGGACAACTTCATTGTTGAGGTGCATATTGGAGAGAAAATAAATAGGAAAATGTCTCCGTATTAGAAGGAGCTTAGCCTTCGTTCGATGCCAAAACAAGGCAAGTCCTGACTCAGCGTAAAACAAGTTAAGTCTGAGTTGCACATAGCCTTCTCCGACTACCAACTTATTCACAGGATGTAGGCAGGCAGCAACTTATTTGGAGCGGAATAAAACAAGTATTTTCAATTTGGATTATTCGAGGTATAATCCAATTAGCATTTATTAATGTCCAGCTGGGTCGCGATTTGACAGGAAGATATGTTTGTCAGAGCCGTCTCGACAAGGGAAGGGGCAAGGGTAATAGTTAAAAAGGTGAACACTCCCAAAATGAAAAAAATCCGCACGTTAGATGTTTTTGGTTATCTAAAGGGTAACATCTTCTCCTCTTGCATTTCACAGCAGATCTTCCTATAAAATATTAGAGACAGGGTCGTAATTTGGTATGGGGCAGTGGGGCAACTACCCCTATAAACTCTAGTCCCCCCGAGCCCAGTTTACCCCCCCCCCAAAAAAAAAAAAACAACTTAAACTTAGTTTTTTTTTCAAGAATCTTGTAGCCTGCATAATTCAAGCATCCAGAGAAACGGGTCAGTATTCTTTACTATATCTTTGTCTTTATGGTACTACAGGACTCATTTCCATTTTTCACCGGGATTTGGTAAAATTGGTTCTAACTTTGCCCCCCCCCCCCCAGTATTTTGACAAAATTACGCCACTGATTAGAAAAACAACCCCAAAGTTCAATTTGTTGATTCAGTCTGCCTCGAATCAACCAATAACGAATTTCAGTAAAATCTTAGTATGGAAATAGTTATGTAACTCTATAGAAGCTGCCAAAAAGTCTCAAATCTTGTTTATAGCATAATAAAAAATGAAATAAATGCTACATATGCTGTCAAACTTTGAGTGTAACTAAATAATAAAGAAAACTTCAATATATTTAATATTGGACAGCTATATATTGTAACGTTAGCCAAAGATTTGAAATATACAACATCACGCATCCTTAAATATCAACTTCAATTAGAATCAAACACTATTTGTGCAGCACGTACTTAGCATGTTTTGGCTTCGGACTTCTATATAAGAATATCACACTAAGATTTAATCAGCAAGCTCGAGTTTGCTTTTATTTACGGCAGTCATGCTACAATCTTAATACCTTCTAATAAATAACATTTAATCATTTAAGGACAATCCTCTAGATAATCCCTGGATGGTCTTAAGTTGAAAGAGGAGCAAACTATATATTAGCCATGTTGGGGACGAGAAGGGGCACTCCATACACAGAGGGGGTTGCAGGGGCACAGGGGATGTTGAAGGGATGGTAGTTGACCTCCGATTGCTTTTGGTCCTTAAAAGGAGTAGAGCTTTAAATCTGTGGTTCAACCCCTCACCCAAGTTTCTACAACCATCCGTTCTGTACGGCGAGGCCTGGAAAAATAACACATCGCTCTTCACTAAGCTAAGACTACTGCGATTACTTATACAAACAAATCTGTAATCTGGAAGAAAAAAATATGAACAACATATTTCATAGGTTCTGAACAGGAAAGGAAAGACACAGAAAGATATATAAAACTAGCAAAAAAAAAAAAACAGTTAGATGGAAACATCTGAATTCCATGAGCAGAGAAGGAATACCAATGCTATCCCACGATAAATTGCTATTTTGCTATAGATATTCTCTTCAAAGCAGACCAGCCAAGCGAAACCACCAATTTCCTAATCCCATAAGAAAAAAAAAAACAGAAACTGATTTCATAAATTCAACAAGGTAAGCCAATTTAAACTAGCTATCTTATCCCATGCAAAACTTGTGTACTGGTCCGGACTACGCTTGCTAACCAGAAATAAACTACGAATATAATTCTTTTGGAAGTTATATCTGCAAGTCACTCCTCGCTACCACCAACACCTTGATGGCTCGAAAAGGGCCATTCATAATACTACTTTTCTGTGAGACTAGAATAAAACTCGCTCAGCCGAAAATCCGGATCGAATGCGACCTGACGACCGTTCAAGTGGTTGTTTTGTCCTGAGGCACCGGGGTTTCCAAAATCAAAAAAATGTGTTCAGTTCAAACTCAAGTTTGAAATCTTTTGTAGTTAGAAGTTTATTTAGTTAGTTGAATAGGAAACGATACTACATACCAAGTTTTGAATCAGGACCAACCAATTAGAAGCTTCTCACGATTCACTAATCAGTCTACAATGCAATATACAAAAAAGGTGTTCACAGAATGATCAGAAAAATATGTTTAAACGATAGAGTAATTTAACACGTATAAACATCACTTTGACAAGAAAAGTACTACAACCATTTTATTGTAAGCAGAGATATTTCATAACGTTTCTCAATTACATAACCGTGATTGACCAACCAATAGGTAAGAAGTTTCATAAGAAAAATATCAAAGGATCAACGGGATAATTTAGATAATTAATTGAAAAGTAAAATAGAATTAAATAACAAACAGAAAAAATTTAACGACGCCTTGGCCATACCGACTCAAAATCTGTGATATGTAAGGACTTTCAATCTGAATGCCTTGAGAGGCGTAAGTAGGGTCCTTTGGCATGTGTCCTCTTCAACATTCCCCATCCTCCATTTCACATATATATAGGGCATGCTGTACATTTTGGACTTTTGCGCTTTCAGGGATAAATAGGGAATGAGCTTTTATGATTAAAAACCTTTAATATTTATTAAATGGCGGTAATAAATCAAATAAACTAAGTACGTTTTCCAAGGGCGGTGTTTGGTTTCCATCAAAATTAAGGCCCCTCTCCCATCACACCTTAGCCTTTCTGATTCATGATCGAACAGGGATTATTTACAGAACGTTCCTAGTCAGTAACAATAATTGCTAAAAATCCCAAGCTGTCGAAAGTCAAAACACCTGTCGAAAATCAAAACAGACTAAGCTCAGGATTCAACAATGATGGTTGTTTTTCCACTATAATTGGTTTTCAAGACTTTCTGAACTTGTTAACTATAAATTCAAGGCTAAAAGGCTGTTGCCACATAAAACTCAAAATCAAAACACATTAAGCATGCATTTCAAGTGATGTTAAATTTCCACCAAATGTGGCAGTTAATGATTTCTAGGCTTGCTGAGTACAAATCTGTGGCTAATATTACATTTTAAGTCCAAACTAAAAAACAGATTGCCGTAGCAGCTCGTGGGATGCCCATTACATAGATGTGACTGAGTTACACAAATTGTCAAAATTTTTATACCTTTTTGAAAATCAAAATCAGGGTTGTGTAAGGACTCAAGGAGTTTCAGTATGCTAACTGCTATTATTAATAAAACTTGACAACTGACATTGCTGCAATTACCGTATATAAAAATCGTGTTGATTAAAAAACGAACAGGGACAAGATTTCCAAGAAAATGTTGTCTGCAATAAATATCTTGTGCAAGGCCTCTTCTGAGCTAAGCACTAATATCCAAAGAGTAGTGCCATTCAATTCCCCATTCAACACTGTTCAGAAATGTAATGGTTACCACCGTGACAACTGCTTACTACTCCGGCCCCCTGATCTGGCCAGATATAGCCGACTGTATACATAAACCTTTGCTTTTTTTTTCCAATTGGCCATATTTCACATTATGAACAGACTGTTGTTGCGAAATAAGTACACAAAAAAATTGCAAGCCAACAGAATTAGAAAAGTATTATACAGTGAAAGGACTGTATCTAGCCCTATATATAGGGGGTGGGGCGGAGACATAATTTTCACGTTCGACCGTAACCGTAAAACGCTTGTCACGTTGCGATCATCATTGCGGCATCCGCCGAAACCTAGTAAAGAACTAACTCTAAGCCCATGGCAACCGAAAATTTAAAAACGCGTTTTGAAAAAAAAAAAAAAAAAAAATGTCAAGTGAACAAGGATCACCATTTGAAGCTATTCAGGAATGATGAATGTTATTAAGATTAGTCCTGATGGTAAGTTTGTTGCGAAAAACAAATTTATGGGAATCTAAAAAAAAATAGCATGAAATCCCTCGAAAATGCTGTTGGATCGGAATAAAATTGCATCATTGGAGTTTTATAGACGAAAAGCGCATTTAGGAGAATTAATTAGAGTCCCCAATCTTGAGCAACAAGGAAAACCACTTTTTCTGCATAGGAAGCAGTGATTTCAACTTTTTTTTTTTTTCTTTATTTTTTTTTCCCGTCGCCACTAGTGAAAGAAAATTGCTATATCTAGTGCCTTTTGTAAATTAAATAAAAAAAAAACTAAGTTTTTTTTTTACTGAAAGTAAGGAGTGGCATTAAAACTTAAACGAACAGAGATTATTCCGTATATGAAAGGGGCTGTCGCCTCCTCAACGCCTCGCTCTTTATGCTAAAGTTTGACTATTTCTCACAACTCTACTTTTTAAACAAAAAAAAACTTTAGCGTAAAGAGCAAGGCGTTGAGGAAGGGACGGCCTCTTTCATATACAGAATGATTTCTGTTCGTTTTAAGTTTTAACGTCGCTCCTTATTTTCAGTTTTAAAAAACTTGTTTGTGTTTTTTAATTTAATTTCTGAACGATTTTGAATTAATACAGGTTTTGATTTTGACTCACCGTACATGAATAATTAAGATATTTCGTACTAATTTTACTTTTTTTTGGCTAAATGGCTTTCTCAAAATTTTTACCGGACGATTTTGAAAAAAAGGGACAGGGGAGGGGGTATAGTTGCCCTCCAATTTTTTCGGTTACTTAAAAAGGGCACTAGACCTTTTAATATTATTTACGAACGTATTTATTAGTAATGAATACACATAACTTACAAATTAACTTACGTAACAAACTTCTATATTCTTATATTTTTGTTACGAATATGAGGGGGTTCACCCCCTCGCCAATATCTCGCTCTTTACGCTAAAGTTCGAATTTTGTTCCAATTCTTTAAGAATGACCCCTAAATCATAAAGGGCTTAATCATAGGCAGCGCAATAGCGCTGCCTAAGTAAAGAACGATGTTGGCACAATGTATTATTTATTTTTTGGCTCGTTTAGACCAGGGCACTTCGTATCGAAGGAGTTGTCGTAGAAAATTCGAAAAGGGCTCATTCGATTGGAAACAATAGTCGAAAGTGATTAGAGGGCAACTAAAACCCCTTCCACGCCCAGCACTTTCCCAAACACATACAATCAAAATTATGAGATAGCCATTTTGTTCAACGTAGTTGAAAGGTCCGGAAATTATTTTGTTTGAGGATGACACCCACCCCCCCCCGCGCTCAGGGCAGGGGTTGTAAGTTATGCCCTGGGGGTATTTAAGGTTTACATAGAAAGCGTTGTTCTAGACTTCAAGGAGGCTCTTGCGATTGGAAATTGAAAGGGCTAGTGTCCTTTGTAATAGTCGAAAGTAATTGGAGGGCAACTAACCCCTCCCACGCCCATCCTTTCCCCAAACACATACAATCAAAATTATGAGACAGCCATTTTGCTCAACGTAGTTGAAAGTTCCGAAAATCATGTCTTTTAGGATGATAGCCCCCCCCCCCCAGCCCTCAGGGCAAGGATTGTAAGTTAAGCCCTGGAGGCATGTAAGGTTTTCATAGAAAGCGCTGTCGTAGAAACTTCAAAAGAGCTCATTCGATTGGAAATTGAAGCGGCTAGTGACCTTTTTAACAGTCAAAAGTGATTGGAGGGCAACTAACCCCCCTCTCACGCCCATCCTTTCCCCAAACACATCCAATCAAATTTTGAGATTGCCATTTTGTTCAACGTAATTGAATGGTCTAAAAATTATGTCTTTAAGGATGGCATCCACAGCCCCGAGGGCAAAGGTTGTAAATTATGCCCTGGGGGCATATAAGTTTTTTTTTTTTATAGAAAGCATTGTCGTAGAAACTTCAAAAAAATGTTCATTCAATTGGGAATTGGGAGAGCTAGTGCCTTTATTAATAGTCAAAAGCGATCGGAGGGCACATGCCCCCCCCCCACGCCCATATTTCCCCAAACATTCCGATGAACATTTTGATATAGTCATTTTGTTGAATGTGGTTAATGAGTCCAGAAATTATGTCTTTGAGCATGACACCCCCCCCCCCTACATCCCTCAGGGCTAAGGTTGTAAGTTATACCCTGGGGGCATATAAGGTTTTTATAGAAAGCGTTGCCGCAAAAACTTCAAAAAGGGCTCATTCCATTGTAAATTGAGAGGGATTTTGCCCTTTTCAATAGCCGAAATTAATCAGAGGGAGAATCACCCCCCCCCCGCCCATCCTTTCCCCCCAAAAATTTCCGATCAACATTTTGATATGGCCATTTTGTTCAACGTAGTTGAAAGGTCTGGAAATTATGTCTTTGAGGATGACAACAACCCCATAGCCCTCAGGACAAGTGTTGTAAGTTATGCCCTTGGGGCATATAAGATTTTTTATAGAAACTGTTGTCGTAGAAGCTTCAAAAAGGGCTCATTTGATCGAAAATTGCGAGGACCGGTGCCTTTTTTATTAGTAGAAAATGATCAGAGGGAAAATGACCCCTCCCACGCCCATCATTTCCCCAATCACTTCCAGTCAAATTTCGAGATAGCTCTTTTTGTTCAAGATATTTGAAAGGTCCGGAAATTACATCTTGGAGGAAAAACAAATCCCCCCAGCCCTCAGGGCAAGGGTTGTAAGTTATGCATGGGGTATATAAGGTTTTTATAGAAAGTGTGGTCATATAAACTTCGGAGGGCCTCATTGGATTGGTAATCAGACGCTAGAGTGCTCTAGTTAAAGTGATCGGAGGGAAGCTATCCCCCCCCCCCACACACACATACACACGCACACGACGTAATGTCCCGAAATGCATCTAATAAAAATTTTGAGACAGTCATTATATTCAAAATAGTCTAAATATCATATAACAAGGCTTTTGGGGTTGAAACAAACCCCAGAGATTAGGGGATAGGGTTGTAAGTTATGCCCAGCGGGTATTTAAAGTTTTTACGGAAGGGATGGTTGTTTAACTTTAAAGGCTCATTTGGTTGAAAATTGGATGTTCTAGTTCCTTTTTAAGCGTCAAAAGTGATGGAGGATATTTAGCCCCACTTCCCTTACAACCTCTCCTTTCACCAAACATCTGATCACAGGCAGCGCGCTAGCGCTGCCTAAGTAAAGAACGATGTGGGCACAATGTGTTTTTTTTTTTTCCACCCGGGCACTTCGCATCGAAGGAGTTGTCGTAGAAACTTCGAAAAGGGCTCATTCGATTGGAAATTGGAGTGGCTAGTGCCCTTTTTAATAGTGGAAAGTTATTGGAGGGCAAATAGCCCCCCCCCCACGCCCATCATTCCCCCAAACACATCCAATCAACATTTTGAGATAGCCATTTTGTTCAGCGTAGTTGATTTCCAGATAGAAAATATGTTTTTTGAGGAAACTCCCCCATAACCCTTGGGGCAAGGGGTTTAAGTTATGCCCTGAGGGCATATAAGAACGATGTTGGTACAATATACTATTTATTATTTTTTTTTTTTCCTTTAGAGCAGGCCCTTCATATGGAAGGGGTCGTCGTAAAAACTTCAAAAAGGGCTCATTCAATTGGAAATTGAGAGTTCTAGTGCCCTTTTTAATAGTCGAAAGTGATTGGAGGGCAAGTAGCCCCCCCCCACGCCCATCATTCCCCCCAAACACATCCAATCAAAATTTTGAGATAGCCATTTTGTTCAGCGTAGTTGATTTCCAGATAGAAAATATGTTTTCGAGGAGGACACTCCCAAACAACCCTCAGGGCAAGGGTTTTAAGTTATGCCCTGGGGGCATATAAGGTTTTTATAGAAGGCGTTGTCGTAGAAACTTCAAAACAGGCTCGTTCGATTGGAAATTCGAAGGGCTAGTACCCCTTTTTAATAGTCAAAAGTGATTGGAGGGCAACTAGACCCCCCCCACACCACGCCCATCATTCCCCCAAAGACATTGAATCAAAATTTTGAGATAGCCATTTTGTTCAGCGTAGTTGATTTCCAGATAGAAAATATGTTTTTGAGGAGGACACTCCCCATAACCCTCAGGGCAAGGGTTTAAGTTATGCCCTGGGGGCATACAAGGTTTTTTATAGAAAGTGTTGTCGTAGAAACTTCAAAAAAGACTCATTCGATTGGAAATTCAAAGGGCTAGTGCCCTTTTTAAAATGGTCAAAGTGCGTAGTTTGATTCCATATAGAAAATATATTTTTGAGGAGGACACTCCCCCACAACCCTCAGGGCATATAAGGTTTTTATTGAAATTTTTGTCGTAAAACTTGAAAAAAGGGCTCTTCGATTTGAAATTCAAAGGAATAGTACCTTTTTAATAGTCGAAAGTGATTTGAGGACAACTAACCCCCTCTCACGCCCACCTTTTCCCCAAACACATCCAATCAAAACTTTTAGATAGCCATTTTATTCAGCGTAGTTGAAAGTTTTGGAAATTAGGTCTTTAAGGATGACAACCCCTCCCCTCACAGCCCTCAGGGCAAGGGTTGTAAGTTATGCCCTGGGGCATATAAAGTTTTTATTGAAAGCGTTGTCGTAGAAACTTCAAAAGGGCTCATTCAATTGGAAATTGAAAGGGCTAGTGCCTTTTTAATAGTTTGAAAGTGATTGGATAGCGACTAACGTCCCCTTCTCAGCCCACCATTTCCAAAACACATCCAATCAAATTTTGAGATATCCATTTTGTTCCACGTAGTTGAACGTTCTGGAAATTAGGTCTTTTAGGATGATAATCCCCTCAGAGCCCTCAGTGCAAGGGTTGTAAGTTACGCCCTGGGGGCATATAAGGTTTATATAGAAAAGTTGTTGTATAAATCATAGGCAGCACGATCGCGCTGCCTAACTAAAGAACGGGGACACTCGAGAATGAGAGACAAGAAACAGGGACTAAGTAAAGAGGGAGGATACTCCCCCTCAACCCTCAGGGCAAGGTTTTAATTATGCCCTGGGGGCATATAAGAACGATGTTGGCACAATGTATTATTTATTAATTTTTTCCTTTAGAGCAGGGCACTTCGTATCGAAGAAGTTGTCGTAGAAACTTCGAAAAGCGCTCATTCAATTTGAAATTGGAGTGGCTTATGCCCTTTACAATAGTCGAAAGTGATTGGAAAGCGACTAACACCCTCTCACGCCCACCATTTCCCCAAACACATCCAATCAAAATTTCGAGATAGCCATGTTGTTTAACGTAGTTGAAAGTTCTGGAAATTCAGCTTTGAGGATGACAACCACCCTAAAAGACCTTAGGGTAAGGGTTGTAATTTATGCCCTGGGGGCATATAAGGTGTTTATAGAAAGCGTTGTCGTTTCCAAAAGGGCTCATTCGATTGGAAATCGAAAGGCCTAGGGCCCTTTTTAATAGTCGAAAGTGATTTGAGGGCAAATAATCCCCCTTCCACTCCCACCCTCCCATTTCTGCTCTTAAAATTTAACCAAATCAAAATAGCGTAAGTGTATCCAAGCTATCAAAGAAAGTAAACAGATTTTTTTGCGAATGGTATCAAGTTTTCCATTTCAGGTCAACTAGAGGAGGTATGAAACTAAATTAAGCAGTACTATTTGTGTCCAGATTTTTAAAATGGTGTATGTTGTTAAAAATTGCTGAAAATTTTTCTCCAGCATACAAGTAGCAGGCCAAACTATAAAGGCTTAAAAAATGAAAAGATTTAAAGTATTATTTTCTTTTTTCCCTGAAAACACTATGTCAATATAAAAACGAACAGAAATTAATTTAAAAACTTTTTCCACAAAATAAGTTTTTCAAAGAAAAGTAAAGAACTCCATTAAACAAAAAATGAAAAAAAATAAAATCAAATAATCTACCAAGCGTGAAACTACCACAAATCAGCATCGATAAATAAATGAAACCCAAAACGAACAGAAGCAGAAATTAACATAAGTTGGGCGCAAAGCCCCTGTGCCTTCCCAAGGCCAGAACAAAATTTGCACTTTACTGAAAAAATACAAATGAATGTGCATTGTCAGTTTAATATACATATACTGATATTTAGTAATCAAAATATTAATATTATTTGATTTATTAAAGTTATAAAAGTAAAAACTTTTTTTATTTTTTCAGCAAAGTGCAAAATTTTTTGTTTAATGGAGTTCTTTACTTTTCTTTGAAAAGCTCATTTTGTGGAAAAAGTTTTTTAAATTAATTGAAATTAAGAGAGCGATTTTTTTTCAAAATAGTCAAAGTGATCAGAGTGCGGCTACCCCCCCCCCCCCACACACACACACACACACGCAAACACGTCATGTTTCCTGAGATGTATCCAACAATATTTTCAGAAAGTCATTTTATTCAAAATAGTCCAAATATCATATAAAAAGGCTTTGATACAAACCACCAGAGCCTGAGAGCGAGGGTTGTAAATTATGCCCCTCGGGAATTCAAGGTTATTATGAAAGGGATGGTTGTATAAGCTTTCGAGGAGGCTCATTTGGTTGAATAGGAATTTCTAGTTCCCTTTTAAGAGTCAACAATGTAACAATGCCTGCAGGGTTGGCACAACCCCCCAGAGCCCCGGGGCAAGGGTTTTTAGTTATGCCCTGGGGGCACATAAGGTTTTCATAGAATGGATGGTCGTATTTAATTCAGATGGGCCTCATTGGATTTTAAATTGGAAGTTATAGTGCTCTTTTTAAGAGTCAAAGTGATTTGAGAGACCCCTCCCCCCGCAAGCCCATCATTTCCCATAACAAATATCCATACTAAGTTTTTAGACATCCAATTTTTTCAGCATTGTTGGAAGGTTCAGTAATTATGCGTAGCAATAGTTGTAGTAGCAGTAGTACGTATATGGGCATAGTGTGCTTTGATTTACTTCAATACAGCTACAATATTGCCCAAGATTTTCGCCCTAATACCCTTAGGTTTATTAGTTGTAGTCAGTGTTGCCACCCTGGCCTGGAAGAATTTACTAAATCTGAGAGGAAAAATTTACTAAATCGCATCTGTTTTTACTAGATGCTCAAAAAAATTTCTGCGTCATTAAGCATCGATTTTTACTATAGGAGGATAATCAATAGGATTTTCACAATCTTTTCCTTTTTTCTTCTTTTTTTCTCTTTTCCTCTTTTCTTTCGTTTTCACAGTATGATTGAAAATTCCGGAAACCTATAAGTTCAAAAATCCTTCTTTTGGATATTTGGATGTACTACTGAACAGGCTTCATATTCCAGATGCGGTGTATGCAAGACGCAATAGTCATGAATCATGGATTCTAGAAATTCTGCTGGTGAAGCCCGGCTTTAAATTTATCAATGGTCTTCAGGTTATAAAATTCAGATATATTGAAAAAGTCGTAGAGCCTGGGAAAATTTTTTGAAAAACAAATTAAGCCGGCATACCAGTCCTGATTTTAAATAGTTTTTGCCTTTCAAAGCGAGAATCTAGAAGAAGCCGAGAGAAAAGTAGAGATTTTAAGCGCTAGACTTGACGTGAAATCGCAAAAATGAGAGCAATAGTAGACATAATATCTAACGTAATCGAAATAAGATTTTGTAATAAATGGACCCTAATTTTTTTCCCATGAATTCATGGAAAATAACAAAAGTTGTATTTACTATAAATCATGACTTTTTACTAGAGTTCGGGAAATTTACTAGATCCTCTAAATTTACTAATTTTTTTTTTGCTAGATCTAGTAAAATCCTACTGACGGTGGCAACCCTGGTTGTAGTAGTGGCGCCAGTAAATATAGTAGTAGCTAGACCCCGGCGCCACGCCGACGGATCGACCAAATGCCGCCGACGAGAGGCCCGGTTGAACGCCGCCGAAGTGTCATACCGCCGCCGGCATGCCGCAGGCGCGCCACCGCCGGAAGAGGCGGCGGCGTTCGGTCGACGTCAAATTAATTTTGCGGCAATTCTTTATTGTGTCAACCGCCAAGTCGGAGCTTTTTCTTCTCGTGTGGTTTAGTATTTCGATTTGCCTGATTAGAAATCAAGCAGGGCTGGCACTATCCCCGAATTTTCGGGTATTTTCCCAAAAATCTATGCGTCACCCCGAAAAAAAAAATTTGGTTCCCCGAATCCCCAAAAATCACACAATCACGGTGCCACCCCTAGCGATTTATCACCAGTGACTTTCCCTGCCAAATATTACTTTGCATACCATAATTCTTCACTACTCTCTTGTTCACTAATTTTCGTCTCTTTTGTTACTTTGCATAAAAATCCAGACAGATGCAATATGCAATTGAAAATATTGTAATATACACAGTTCTTCATATGTTGACAAAAAAAGAATCGTCTTTTATGAAATGAGTTGAAGTCATTTCAAATGCAATTTCCTAATCGCTATTTCTTACATCATCTAGTAGTAGTGGCGCCAGTAAATATAGGAGTAGCTAGACCCCGGCGCCGAGCCGACGGATCGACCGAATGCCGCCGACGAGAGGCCCGGTCGAACGCCGCCGAAGTGTCGTACCGCCGCCGGCGTGCCGCAGGCGCGCCACCGCCGGAAGAGGCGGCGGCGTTCGGTCGACTTCAAATTAATTTTGCGGCAATTCTTTATTGCGTAAACCGCAAAGTCGGAGCTTTTTCTTCTCGTGTGGTTTAGTATTTCGATTTGCCTGATTAGAAATCAAGCAGGGCTGGCACTATCCCCGAATTTTCGGGTATTTTCCCAAAAATCTATGCGTCACCCCGAAAAAAAATTTGGTTCCCGAATCCCCACAAATCACACAATCACGGTGCCACCCCTAGCGATTTATCACCAGTGACTTTCCCTGCCAAATATTACTTTGCATACCACAATTCTTCACTACTCTCTTGTTCACTAATTTTCGTCTCTTTTGTTACTTTGCATAAAAACCAGACAGATGCAATATGCAATTGAAAATATTGTAATATACACAGTTCTTCATATGTTGACAAAAAAAGAATCGTGTTTATAAAATGAGTTGAAGTCATTTCAAATGCAAATTTCCTAATCGCTATTTCTTACATCATTTGTGTAGTCAAGAATTTTATTTTCAAGTTGAATAGAATTATAGAACGCATTCACTACTATACAGCTTCAGCCTTCAGTTGGATTTTGAAATTGACAGCCGACAGATTGTTTCATCTGCCGACAGATTGTTTCATCTGATTCAGCCTCACAGCTGGATTGTGAAATTTGCAGATTTTTTTTGCTGTTTTTTAGATAAGATTTTTCTTAATGTTTAATACTCAATTGTTGAACCCTGATAGAAAATAAAATCTTCTTTCTGAAACATTTTTACCCCCCCCCCCCGAAAAAAAACAACCTTCTATTGAGAAAAAATTAGCTATAGACTAAGCTGTGTACAAGGTTGGGAATTAAAGATTGAACCGGAAATTACCCCAAAAATACGCTTCATAAATAAATTGTAAATTATTGCCTATAGGAGGGGATAAGGGGCTATCATTTTTAAATGATAATACCTCATTTTTTTTATTGAAAGCAGGGATGCCAATAAGATAATTATTTTTTCATTTAAAGTGGAGACAGAAGAAAATGATATCAAATTCCCTGGGAAACCATTGAAATATTTTGATAGACCCAGGGCCCCCCATTAGGACTTATTCATTGTCTTGGGTATTTTGCGATTTATTATAGGCTACTGGCCTAATTTGGCTTTTGTGTGTGCTCCCTTTTAATTAGATTCTTTGGATCTTCTTGAATGCCACGGCGAATCTATGACTCAGTTTTTCAGTAATTTGAGGTATATCTGAATAATTTCGACATTTTGTTGTTGTCTTTGTACCCCTTAACTCATACCCTCAATTTTTTTTTTTCAAGGAACACTGAGCTGTTTAACGTTATTTTGCGTGTTTGTTTTGAACCATACAGTGACCTAGTTAATTATTAAGTAAATTATTTTTCTAATGAAAGCTGAGACGGTATCCTATCAAGGTGGTATCCAGAGGGGGGGGGGCAGGGAGGTATTACATTTAAATGATAATATCTCGAATTTTTTTTTTTATTGAAAGCAGGATCCCAAAAAAATTTTTTTTTTAATTTAAAGCAGTTGAAACGGCATCCTATCAAGGTGGTATCCCGGGGGGGGGGGGGGGGGGGGGGGGTAGTGAGCTATCATATTTAAATGATACCTCAATTTTTTTGAAAGCAGGGGTGCCAATAAGTAAATTCTTTTTTTATTTAAAGCAGAGACGGTATCCGGTCAAGATGGTATCCTGAGGGGGGGCATAGGGAGTTATTATTTTAAGTGATAGTACCTTGATTTTTTTTTATTGAAAGCAGGGATGCCAAAAAGTTGAAAAGTTGACAAAAATTAACAAGATTTTCGTGAGTTATACTTGATACAGCACGTGCATGGTTTTGTCGTCCAAAGGGAAAGGGACATATGCCTCCAACTCGTTTTTTTTCTTATTGATGACGGGTTTACTTTGAAAACATTCATTCATAAGTACCAGGCAGATTCACACTAAAACGATTGGTGTGACGAAAGCGATATCGACAACCCCACCTAACGTTGCGCTCGAGTTACAATGGCGCCCTTTGTCCAGTGCCCAAGTTACATTAAAAGGCCAGGTCATAATAAAAGCTTTCAATTTGGGAGGTCCAAGAAGGAGTCTTTGACAGTCTTATGACAGTCATTTTTTACCTAAGAAAATAGCTGCACTTCATTTTTTCTTCATACCGAATAAACCCATTAATTATTTTTGTTTCATTGTAATTGAAATGTTCTCATGTGAAGTGTTCATCATGTATTTTCCAATTTGATAAATTTACTCCTTTTAGATGCAGTTTATAATTTGACTGATATTAGGTATTATATCCGTTTATAATTTGGAATGAATCCCCAAAAGAAAAAATGAATGATATCCAAAAGAGCAGCCAAAAAGCGATAAAAAAGCAGCAGTTCAGCCTTAGCCTACATGACATATATTCTATAAAGAAGCCAAAAAAAACTTTAAAATGCATTTTTTTTTTAAATTGTTATTAAAAACCAGTTTTATAATACAAGAAGGCTTTTTTAGGAATCCAAAAGAGCATAAAAAAAAAAACAATAATATCAAAGTCGCCCATTTCAACTGTTTTAAAGGTGACAAAACAGATATAGGCAAAGGGCATTATGAAAAATTAAGCTTCCAAGTTCAAAGTTATATTCAAAGTTTTTTACCCAGATAACTGACGAATTTTGTGATACGGTATTTGAAGTTTTGTATGCAGCAATGCTCGATGAAAAAAAAAACTACTAATTTTGATAATTATTTATGTTAAGAATACACAGCTAATAGATACTTCAACTACTCGTATTATGCAAGGGTTCTGAAACGTCACAGCCATTTCGTTTCTAACAGATTTCTACTTCTCTTGATGATAACGAAGAAGACCAGTCTCCAGCCAGCGACTTGTGAATTTTTGAACTCATGAATAGGCTCGAATCTGTTGTAAATTTAAGCTGTGATTTGAGAAAGACTGATGAAAACATTAATGTTTGCGGGTCAACATTGATCGCGCCGGCGGCGCGCCACCGACATCTTACCGGCGGGCGGCATGGCGCGCTATTTTTGGCCCCGCCGCCGCCGGTCTTCCCTCATCGGCGCGGCGGCCGGGGTCTAGTAGTATCAGTAGGAGTACAGTTTAATAGTAGTAGTCTTAGCTTTAGTAGCAGTAGTTGTAAGAGTAGAAGCATTAGTATCATGATGCAAATATTGTCTTTTGGTTAGTTCAACATCCCCTACAAAGCGTTGTATGTTTTAATTTTGCACACACGAAACTGTTTCCTAAGATATTGCTGATACCGCCGTTTTGACAACCTGCATATGGATGACAGGTTTTCATCGGTACAACAGAAATATTCTCTGAAAAATTCGCCTTCATAACTTCATAGGTTGTGGATTTTTGAGCTAGCCAGAAGACACTGTGTATTCATTTACTGCTGCTTCTAAACGGTTACTGTAACTAACGACACTAATGGCATTAAGTTTGAACTTTTAGGAACGTTAATTTTAGGAGGAATTTCAATTAAACGAAAAATCTATATGCATGCTGGTATTAAAAGGGCATATAAGCACTATAGGGCATGTAAGGACATAGGCAGCGATGCCCTATCATAGCTAGTAGTATCATTGATATTTTAAAGGAGTTAATTTGTTTGAAAATTAAAAGTTCTAGTGGTATATCAGCAATATCTTTGGAAACAGTCAGAAGTGGTTGGAGGGCAATCAACCCTCCTCTTTGCTAATAATTTTTCCTGACACTTTCCAATCAAAAATTTTAAGACAGCCATTTTGTTTAGCATAGCTGAATAGTCCTAGTAACTATATCTCTAGGGTTATTGAGTAGGTTAACCCCCCCCCCCCCCCACATTTATGGAATTTACCCATTATGCTTAAAAACTATATGTTGCTTTAAAATTAAATCAAAACACACTGTTTGTATGCTGCACTTTTATATAATTATCCAGTATGATCTATGTTTTCCCTATCTCATTTTTCATTATAAAAACCCGGGCCAAGGTGCGAGTGCTCCAGAGAACGTTTTTTTGCAGATAGAAACATAAGCGAATCAGATCTTTTCACGGGTAGACAAGTCCAGACTGTGATCTAATCGGAACAAGTGGAAACCCGCTATTACGAATAATGCACTTTGTTGGAAACAATCGGAAACAGACTAACCCGCTAATGCAGAAAGAAGTGGGAGGAGCTTTTTGTTCTTACCGAGAACGAAGACCAGAAATGATCTGCGATAAACTTACTGGATCATTTATATAAACGTGGTATGCTGATTGCCAATAAGACATCTCAGCAATATACCAAGAACGACTGAGGGTACTAAGTTCAAATTTTCGGGCTACTTCTATTACTACTCCTGCTCTTAAAATTTTTACTAAATCAAAAGAGCGTAAGTGTATCCAGGCTGTGAAAGAGCATAAATATAATTTTTGGGAATGGCATCAACTTTTGTTTATCAGGTCAACTAGAGGATGTATACGACTAAATTAAAACACTACTATTAATTTTATGATTTTCAAAAGAGTTTATGTTGTTAAAAATTAGTGACAAAGTCTCTCCAGCATATAAATAGCAGGCCAAACTATAAATTCTTAAAGGAAAACCGGAAATATCAAACGATTATTTCTTTTTCCCTGAAAAAGACTATGTCAATATAAAACGAACAGAAATTAATCAAAAAGACTTTTTCCCCAAAACAAGTTTGGTACTGGTTAAGAAAGCGGTAAACACGCGATAAGTGAAGTTTCGCTAATGCTAATGAAATAAAACAAAATAGGATGAAAATATAATAGTTTAGAAACAAATTTCGGCTATATATTTGCACATTAAGGGGGGGGGGGGGTAAAGTATAGGACATTTTAAATACGTAACTTAACCTAACCCAACCTAGGTACCTTTTCCCCCCTAAACCCCCAAAAAACAATAGTTTAAATATTGTTAACGCAGTGACTAACCACGGTTTTAATCCAATTATCTATTAAAAAAAACGGTTTGACTACTTTCTTTAAGCATCTTCCCTATATAATATATTGCGCCTTCTTTACCAGTACCATAAGTTTTTTTTCAAAAAAAAAAAATTAAAGAACTCCGTTAAAATCAAAAATGAAAAAAATAGAATCAAATAATCTACCAAGCATACAACTACCACAAATCAGTATCAATAAATAGACCAAAACGAACAGAAATTAAAATAAATAATAGTCAAACTCAAAAACGAACAGAAATTAATATGAGTAGGGTTCAAAACCCCTATGCTTTCTAAAAGTCAGAATATAATTTGTACTTTACTGAAAAAAATTCTTTAAATGTTTTCACTTTTATAACTTTAAGAAATCAAAAGTTAGTTAAAATTTTAAGGAATAAATATCAGCACAATGCACATTTTTTTTCATTAAATTCATTTGAATTTTTTCAGTAAAGTACAAATTATATTCTGGCTTTTAAAAAGCATAGGGGTTTTGAACCCTACTCATATTAATTTCTCCCCGTTTTGAGTTTTGACTCTGTTATTTATTCAAATTTCTGTTCGTTATGGGTTGCATTTATTTATTGATACTGATTTGTGGTAGTTGTGTGCTTGGTAGATTATTTGATTCTATTTTTGTTCATTTTTGGTTTAATAATGTTTCTTTACTTTTTTTTGCAAAACTTATTTTGTGGAAAGTTTTTTTTTAATTAATTAGAATAAATAGCTCTTATGAAAGTACTAAAGAAACTTTAACGTAGAGCGAGGTATTGACGAGGGATGAACCCCCTCGTATACGTAATAATTTCTGTTCGTTTTAAGTTTTAATGTTGCTCCTTACTTTCAGTTGAAAAAAAATTGTTATTTTTATTTAATTTCTGATCGTTTTTCAAATAATGCTGGGAAATCCGGCACCTCCTTCATGGACAATTCCCTTCCCCCACGGAAAGATTCTCTCACGTAACCTTCTCCACCCGGCCCCCACCCAGAAAAAATCTCCCCTGAAAATGTCTGGATCACCGGGTCGATACGATCACCTTAAAAAAAAAAAAAAATAATAAATAAAAAAAATTAAACCCGCATCCGCGATCTTTCCTCTGGCTAAAAATACAAAATTCCACATTTTTGCAGATAGGAGCTTGAAACCTCTACAATAAGGTTCTTTGATATGCTGAATCTGAAGGTGTGATTTTGATTATGATTCTATGACTTTTTAGGGGGTATTTCGCCGTATTTTCGAAAATAAGGCAAAAAATTCTCAGGCTCGTAAATTTTGATGTGTAAAACTAAACTTGATGAACATATATTTGATATCAGCATAAAAATCCGAGGTAAAATTCTCGCTCCTTACTTATAGTTCGTTCCCACAAATTGTTTAATAACAAAAGATAATGTTAAAAAAAATGTACTTTTTGGAAAGTATATCCTCATATAAAAGATGATGTAACACACATATAGGCTAATACAAGAGAGTAGCCTAAACGCGTTTAAGAAGAGAGACTATTAAAATCGGCCGTTCCTGAAACATTTTGGAAGCAGAATATCTAGAGAAGGGACTGGGACCCCCTATATCTCGTAGTTTTACACACTTTCCTGTAAATTTTAAACATTTGTTTTTTAGGTAACATTGTAGTGAAGTTTCCCGTTTGAGCTACCAGCTTATACGAGCAAAACGTTGCTTAATTTTTATCAGCAAAACAGAATTACACTGCAGTGGCATCATTTTACTTAAAAAAAAAGAAAAAAAAAAATAGAAAGCAATACGCCGATATTTCGCAGTTCATATTATTGACTTACGAATAATGTAAACATACCACCCATGCCTTTTTAAGCTCTTTCCAAATATAGTAGTCATTTTTGTCGAAATGATTTTTACCCCCACCCCTATATATACCAATTCAGGGTATATATTTGCACATTAGGGGGGGTGGGGGTAAAGTTTATTTCTGATACAAATGAGAGACACGTTTAAACTTTACTCCCATCCCCCCTAATGTGCAAATATATACATTGAATTGGTATATATAGGGGCGGGGGTAAAATTCATTTGCGACAAAAATTATTATTATATTAGTAAAGAGCATAAAAAGTACTTTTGGCGGTTGGACAACTTTAATTGTCTTAAAGCAAAACTCTGGGATCTCGTCTCCTTCCTCAAAAGAGACATTTAAAAAACGCTCCCTGATTTAGAACTTAGCAGAAGTACAAAAAATGCTAACTTACTAACACCTTGTAGACCAATCTTGTAACTTTAGGTGACTATAGTCCAAACTAAAGGAAAAGATAACGGTTCACTACTAACTCGCTGGAAGGCTTAAGACGAACTGATAACTAAATCAAATGGACATATATCATAGCTTCCCTCTTAGACACAATCATGTTATTCCAATAAACCATGTCACGTCTTACGGTATAACACTTTTTATTGTTTTGAAATACCACATAATAACAAGATTCCCTTTTAAACTCTTCTTATCTAAACGCGTTATTTATATCAAGGTCTCAGCATCGGCCCTCTGTCTGTTTTAGTAGTCCGGTTTGGGTTTCCAGATAATAATAAAAAAAAAAATCATCATTCTGTCGTATCCTGTCCGAGCAACAGAAAAACTGCTAATGCTTGTCATAAATGCCACTCTGGGATGGGCCGCTTCACCCCCTCTGGAGACAGACAATTTTAAAGATATGAACTAAGAGAGGAAAAAAAACAGGCGTCGGCAGTATTTACTTTGCCCTTTTCAAGATGACTCTTCGATTAACTCGCTAATGAGATAGCTAAGAAATAGATATACCTTAGAAATCAGAATTTTATCCTGAAACCAAATATAGCATTCATTTGCATCAAAAATGGAACTTAAACCCCCCCCCCTTTATTTGCAAATATATATCCTGAATTTTATACATGCAATGAATTTTCCATTATTTTGAGGTACTGTTAAATCACTTTGAAGAAAAGAGTGATTTGTGGAGAATAATCGGTGCATATATACAATACAGTGGTATTTGGTATAGGCGCCCATAAGGGGGGGGGGGGGTTCCCTCCCCCCTCCTGTCTGAATGATGCTGCCTTATTTTTATATTTTTGTTTTGAGATTTCTATAATACAGGCATTAAAAGTGCCAATTAGACCAGGTAAGCCCCCCTAGAATTCAGCTTATGGTCGTTCGTGTATATTTGCACACTAGAGGGGTGGGGTGGGATGAAATTCATTTCCGACGCAAATGAATGTTATATTTGAATTCAGGATGAAATATCGATTCTACAAATATATTATTTGAAAAAACTACGTTTTCTAAAGAGTTAAAGAGGCTGAGTTTACAAGGTCGAACCTTAAAACGTACAGGGATTAGGAGGCACAGTTGGGGGGATGCCGCCCCCCAAACCCCCGCTTTCGCAGCCTGTAAATAAAAATAAAAAAACTTTTTTTAAACTGAAAGTAAGGAGCGACATTAAATCTTAAAACGAACAGAAATTATTCCGTATATGAAAAGAGCTGTGCCCTCCTCAACGCCTCGCTCTTTACGCTAAAGTTTGACTTTCTCACAACTCTTTTTTTAAACAATAAAAACTTTAGCGTAAAGAGCGAGCGTTGAGGAGGGCACAGCCTCTTTCATATACGGAATATTTCTGAATTTCGTTTTAAGATTTAATGTCGCTCCTTACTTTCAGTTTAAAAAACTTTTTTTATTTATTTACAGGCTGCGAAGGCGGGGGGTTTGGGGGGCGGCAGCCCCCCCCACTGTGCCTCCTAATCCCTGTACGTTTTAAGGTTCGACCTTGTAACTCAGCCTCTTTAACTCTTAGAAAACGTAGTTTTTTTTCAATAATTTCTGCACGTTTTTGTACAGTTTATTACTTATTATTGCTTGACTAACTGTTAGATGATTGTGTATTATTTCTTTTCTTTCTCGACAGGGTGTTTTAAGGGTCGACCTTGTAACTCAGCCTCTTTAACTCTTTAGAAAACATAATTTTTTTCAAATAATTTAAAAAAGAAACTGAATTTTTTTTTTATTTAAATTCAGTATAATAAAAAATTTGATCTAACGGTGAATCGAACTCGGGTTTTTTCCGCCTGACAGCCAGAAGTCTCACCGCTACACTAAAGAGACATAATTGAATTTGTTTTTAGTGAGGTGATGAATCTTTTTGACGCAAGCAAACTTGATATTTGGTTTTTTGGACCAAAGGAGTGATCAGATTGAGCTGAAATTTCGAGGATAAGCTCCCAGGCCCCAGGAAAAGCTTATCCTCTAAATTTCAGCCCGATCAGACAACGTTAAAGGGGGGTTGTGGTGGGAAAAATTAACATGGGCTGTTATAGGAAAACGAGGTTTTTCGTAAATGTAAATTCGGGGGATAATTTTTTCGGTCTGAAAATATCAAAAGGCCCTAACAGGTCGAATTCTGCTTCGAATGAGTCCTCATTCAACCGGATCCGTTGCCAACTGGGCCTGTAGGCGTGGCTAAGAAAAAAAAAAGAAATGATGAATTTTAAGTGGCTATATTTGGTTTTTTGAAAACAGGGAAGGAGTGATCCGATTGAGCTGAAATTTTCGAGGATAAGCTCCCGGGCCCTAGGAAAGCTTAACCTCTAAATTTCAGCCCAATCGGACAACGTTAAGGGGTGGGCTGTGGTGGGAGGGTCCAAAACTTCCGGCCCAGTTTACCCCATGAAGATAAAGTCGGAGGAGGATGAAATTTTGCAAGTTTCTTAGTTTGAGCTTGGGCTACAAAATGCGATTACCGCCGTCTCTCTGCGACCTCTAGGACCTGAAATCGCTTAACATTGTGGTGTGGTGGGTCGCCCCTCTTTTTATAGAGGCACAAGTGTGCCTCCTTGATTTATTTCTTAGCTATCTCGTTAGTGAATTAATCGTAAAATTTACCCTTTTAACACCTTTCTTCTCCCCAGCAGAAAACAAGTAAAATCGCATCTTTATTCAGTAAGTTTCCGATTAACTGATAATTGAGATAGCTAAAAAAATATAAGGAATCCAAATATAACACTCATTTGCGTTGCAAAATTTAATTTATCCCCCCCCACCCTAGACTAAAATTTATACCCTGAATTTTCCATACGCTGTCATTTCTTCAAATTGACGTAACTGTTTATTAAACAATGTGCTCCATGCGGTACTTGTTAAGAATCCGGTAAGTACGCGAGAAGTGAAGTTTCGTTAATGCTAATGAAATAAAACAAAAATAGGATGAAAATATAATAGTTTAGAAACATATTCCGTCTATATATTTGCACATTAGGGGGGGGGTAAATCATAGCATATATTAAATACGTAACCTTACCTAACCGACCTAGGTACATTTTAGTCCCCCTAAACCCAAACAACTAAAGTTTAAATATAGTTCCCGGAGTGAGAACCCTTTGTTTATACAGCGTTTCATATGAATTTAAGCTGGAAAAAGAAGGATTTTTAGAGGAAAGATTTGATGACAAATATTCTCCCCTTGGATAATATGTTAACTAGAATCATTATACATATTTTAAAGTAAGAATTGTTTTCTTAACATGTCTCCTTATCAGGAGCCACAATCCTAAATTTTTACCCTAAATGAATTACTATTTTCTTAGCCATCTCAATTGTTAGCTAATCCTTTATTCTTGCAAACAAACCAATAATGTAGGCTTACATATAGGCCTCGGTGGCTCAGTCGGTAGAGCGTAGGTCTCATAATCCTAAGGTCGTGAGTTCGAGCCTCACCCGGGGCACATTTTTTTCTTACCAAATTCTAGTCGTCAGTTTTTAGGGCAATAAAAATTTTCTAATATGGAGAAAATTTGATATACGTTTTTTGAGACGAAAAAATCTACTTTTGGACAAATAAATTGCTGATATATATATTCCCGAAATATATATACATGAAAAAAGAAAAACTTAAATTCGCATCAGCCAGGAGAAAAATGTAATGGTGAGAGGTGCGCTATGGCCCTTATCCAGTTTTTGAGAAACTGCGGGGATAGCCTAGGAATAAAACTGTCTTTAATAAGATATGTAAAAATTCCGATGGTTATTTTACAATTTAACCCCCCCCCCCCAATCCAAGCTTTTCAAGAGAGTAATTTCCCTTATGTGTAATTTGATATCTGGCTCCCATTTAGATCAGTTGATCTGGAATTTACTATAATTCTTACTATTATCTGAAGAAAAAACGACCTGTTAAAATAATTCTAAGTACAGAATATACAAATAATATCTGTAAAGTTAAAAGGATGCTTGTAAATTGTAAATTACAGCACCATTTAGGAGGAGCAAAGTCTGCCACAATACAATATATTAAGTATAGCCTACAGTTGCTTCTTTAATACTTCGTTCACATTAACGACTGGCTTTACATACCGGGTTTTAAGATGGTTAACTTTAAAAAACAGTTTTTCTGACAAAATTAAAGAGCAAAGTTGAAACTTAAAACGAACAAAAATCACTGCTTCGCAGTTTATGCAACATATATCTGAAAATATGTTTCAAATAAGCTGGCTCGTAATACTTCCCTACATTTGTAGAATTCTGAAAAACTGGCACTTTACTTAAGACTGAGCTTGCTCGAGTTTTTTTTTTTTTAATTAAAATTGCTTAACAAAATTTACAGATTCTACGGCCAATAAAAGACTGTTAAGAGCTTTATAAATTAATACTTATGTTCTGCAAGCTACTGAGGGATTTTTATTCTCCTAATCCTGTTTTGTTGCGTCAGTTATGTGTTTTTTAGACCCAACTAATTACAAAAAAAAGTTTTTTTTTCCGAGGGAAGTAAGAGCGAAGTTGAAACTTAAACGGACAAAAATTATTACTTCACAGCCTATCTAATATATATCAATCAAACTAGTACGAATAAACCAACTAATTATGTTTCCCTATGCTTTTAGGATTATAGAAAACTAGCGCTTTACTGAAAACACAAAAGTCAAGCATAAAAACAGGAATATTGGTTTGGGAGTCAAAAAAGTAAGTATGTAACCTGATAACAATAACGAATCTATAAAGCTTTTCATATTTTTGCACCAGTTGTGACATCAGAAACTTTCAGCATACAATAAAATTATCTTAAAACATTACGTATAATTAAATATTTTTTTAATAACCGCGAAGTAATTGAACAGCATACAAAAATATTGGATTGATTTATCAGGTAGCATTTTGGTCTCGCCAGCTATAATACCAACAGAGGGTAATATACAGTCTTAAATTGTAAGAAATATGCTTTAGTATTACTTCAAATGAAGATCAAATAAGACATAATATGAACTCTGAAAATCCGTTTATATTTCTCTCTATACAAAAGTGAATTTCAAGCTATGATACAATGATAAAAAAAAACAAGTTTTTTTAATTGAAAGTAAGGAGCGACGTTAAAACTTAAAACGAACAGAAATTATTCCGTATGAAAGGAGTTGCCCCCCCCCCCCTTAACGCCTCGCTCTTTACGCTATAGTTTGACTGTCTAACAACTTTATTTTTTTTTTTAAGTCTGGCGACCCCTTCATAGCAATGTCCCTTCCCCCATGAAAACTTCCTCCGTGGAAAGATCTTCCCACGTAACACCCGACACCCCCCCCCCCAACCACCAGAAAAAATACCCCCTGAAAACTTCCGTAGCCTATACTTCCCAATAATCAATACTATATGTAAACATTTGGCAAAGTTCATAACTTGCAGACCTTCCTCCGGAGACTGTGGGGATTAAGTCATCCTCAAAGACATAGTTATTGTATTTTTCGACCATGCTGAACAAAATGGCTATCTCAAAATTTTGATCGGGTGACTTTGGGAAAAAAAGAGCGTGGAAGGGTACCTAGTTGCCCTCCATTTTTTTGGTCACTTCAAAAGGGCACTAGAACTTTTAATTTCCGTTTGAATGAGCCCTCCCGCAATATTCTAGGACCACTGAGTTAATACGATCACCCCCTGAAAAAAAAAAAAAAACAAATAAACACGCATCCGTGATCTCTCTTTTGGCAAAAAAAAATACAAAATTCCACATTTTTGCAGATAGGAGCTTGAAACTTATATAGTAGGGTTCTCTGATACGCTGAATCAGATGGTGTGATTTTCATTAAAATTATATGACTTTTAGGGGGTGTTTCCCCCTTTTTTTCAGAACATAAGGCAAATTTTCCTAGGCGCGTAACTTTTGATGGGCAAGACTAAAATTGATGAAACTTATATATTTGAAATCAGCATAAAAATCTGATTCTTTTCATGTATCTTTTGGTATCAAAATTCCGTTTTTTTTTTAGTTTCGCTTACTATTCAGCCGGATCGCTCCTTACTAACTGTACTGTTTGATTAGAGCAAGACGCGCGATCAAAAGGGAAAGGGGAGCATTGGCTAGGAATAGATGTTTTTGGGCTGTGTAGCTGAAAACCACCGAAATTTTGCTCTCCTTTCCTTGAGGGTAACCACATTGGCTCTCAGACGAGAGAAGATATAAGGGATTTCACCCTCACCGGTATCAAATAGCCGCGAAAAAAATGAGGGTAATATCAGCCAGCGGACATAAAAGAAGCGAAAATGATAAAGGCAGATATTTCGTCAGGGACTACCGCCCAGCCATCTTCAGTGCTAAAAAAAGAAGAAAAAATCAATCTTCTTTAATTAACTGTAACTGAGCAGAAGAGACTGAATCAAACAAACGAAAAAACCAAGCCAGAATAAATGAAAGACTGCTCTCCAATTTAAATGGGCAAAAATTATTTGCTTAGTGATTGACTTAGCTGGTCTTCTGACCTATTTTTCATTAAAAGTGTGTTCAGATGACCTTGACTGAAACTGAAGAAAAAATTATATTTGAATCCTTTAATTTTAAGTTATTGTAAATTGAGTTTATAGGAATATCTCCAGTATCTCTATTTAAAGCAGGGTATCTATTTATTGCTTTTTTTTAAGTTCAATTGCCTTCCTAAAAGAATGCCTTCCTAAGGGAAGCCATTCACTTCAAGTATTCCCTTCTAATGAGTTCTAAAGTTGCCTCATCAAATAGAACTACATGATCTGGATTTTCAGCAATGTGAAGGGGCAAAGCAGAATCAACATCCTCATTTTTATTTTTAAATTCACATCTCAGAGAAATCTTGTATTCACGCCGTCTTTTCCCCGGGAGCCGTCGATTTACTCCGAAATAATGGTAAATTTGATTTTTTTTTTTTTTTTTTTTTTTTTTTTTTTTTTTTTTTTTTTTTTTTTTTTTTTTTTTTTTTTTTTTTTTTTTTATACAAAATGGATGTCCAAAACCAGGCACTGTCCAATTGCAAGTATACAGACGTTTTCAGGTGGGATTTTTTTTTCTGGTGAAGGGGTGGGGGGGGGGGGGGGAGGAGAGGGGGTTACGTGGGAGGATCTTTCCTTGGAGGACATTTTATGGGGAAGAGAATCTCCATGAAGGGGGCGCCGGATTTCCCAGCAGTATTTAAATAACGATCAGAAATTAAATAAAAAACAAGTTTTTTGAACTGAAAGTAAGGAGTAACATTAAAACTTGAAACGAACAGAAATTATTACGTATATGAGGGGGTTTGCCCTCTCGTTAATACCTCGCTCTTTAAGCTGAAGTATTTTTAGTACTTTCAAAGAGCTATTTATTCTACTTTGTGATTCAGGGGTCATTCTCAAAGAGTTGGAAACAAAAAATTCAAACTTTAGCGTAAAGAGCAAGGTATTGACGAGGGGGGAAACCCCTTATATACGTAATAATTTCTGTTCGTTTTAAGTTTTAATGTTGCTTCTTAATTTTAGATTAAAAAACTTGATTTTTTTTATTTAATCTATAAAGATGAACCCAAATGATAATTACTGTTCCCGATCCAGCATTAAATGGCAATTTTTTTCTCCCTAAACAGAGCTTTTTTTCAAAAGGCGCTTTTTCGGTTTTCGGTTACTATGGGCTGGTTTTCGCTTTTTTACTAGGGTAGCCATGTGAAGGCAACCGTGACGTTGTTTTATTTCGTGGTTAATATTAGAAGCATTTACGAAGTTTTTTCAGTTTTTCTGCCTAAGAGCTAAAATACTGGATTGTAGTTAAATTTGGGATACAATTCGAGTATTTAATGCTATGTTCGATCAGCGATAATTCTGCACAATCAAATTTTTAACGACATTTTCTCAGCAGAATTTCGGGCGAATCGATGGGTGATTATTCTTCATTTGGATTAAATCGGGGTATTTCTTGGTCGTCTATAGACCTGAAAATATCCTAAATCCCACCCTGTAGATCTTCTTGAACAATCACATATTTTAAATCGCCATTTCTTAAAAAATCTTTTTATGTTATACTTTACTGGAACTGCTTGTTTGTTTCAATAAATTCGTGTCGATATTATTTATAAAAGAGTTCCGTGGTCTTAAGAAAAGACGCTTTTCTTCACAAATCAAAACAATAAAGACTCAAAGTTTACCTGGTTTGACCCCCCCCCCTCCTCTCAAAATTTTTTCGATTCGTACAAAGTAAAAAAATACATGTTAACAAATTTTCGCAAACAAAAACCTTGATAACCACTAATCTAGAATTTTTTTTTTTGTAAATAATCCCCCCTCCCTCAACCCCGAGCAAAAATCCCAGATACAGCCCTATAGTGAGGTAGTGAACTCATAACTCGAATAGAACGGAGAACAGGGGAGGAGGGCTTTTTTGGCTCCAAGCAACCCGCCCAGAAACCTCAAGATTTCTCCAAGATTTCTTAGGCTATATTTTTCCTAAGGATTGTCTGTTTTCTACATTGTTTTTTAAATTAGCCCTTCCCAATTCACAATAAATTACAACTTAAATTTTCAGCGTTTAAATGACCTAGAAGCAATACATTTGAGGAAAAAAAGGTCTGTGTCTATATTATTTATTTCCTGGGTACTGCAATGAACTGTCGGACGACAAACTAACGAAAGAAAGACTGTTCATTTTAACAACGTTTCATCTTGATTTACGAGAATATATTTCAACAGGTAGAAGGCTTTCAGCAGTTGCAGATCTGGTTTTTACATTCTTTCTTTAACTCTAATTATGCAATCCTATAGTCGGCGAACGCAGGCAAAAGAAGTTGTGAAAACAAAATAGAAAAGCACATGGCAAAACAACATCAAAGGTAACAAAGGCAACAAGTAACTATTGAGCAAAAGATTTTTAGAAAACACAAACATGACAATAAAGTGATACGATCCATGGCGTAATTGCAGGGGCGGATCCAGGTTTTTTAGGGGCGGGGGGGAGGGGGCAAAATAGGTTGATCCGATAAAGTTGCGTTAGGAGCAAGTTTAATTAACGCAATCTTGCGTTAATTATGTAAATTACACTACTTCAGACTACGTTAGGGGGGCGCCCCCGGGTCCGCCACTGCGTAATTGTTAAAATCACAGTAGATAGATGTATAATGTATACATACAGTAGAATCATTCCCTATCTCAACCATTATACAAAGCCAGACCGAGACGCAAGTGTTCCGGAGAACGTTAAGGCATAAACGACATTAGATTTTTTCACGGGTAGACAATTCAGATTTCTCTTGAACGCGAAACTTGGCATCGCATTTGTAACACCAAACTTTAAATAATCTAATTTTAAATTTATTTATTCCGATACATATATAAAAATTGGAAATTAGTAGTGCAATGTTATTATTAGATGTTTTTTAGAAATTACAAGTGGGTTTCGAATTCTCGAGTTGGTTTCAAAGGCATTTTGAGAAAGTTTCAGCCAAAATACGTGTTCCAGGGTTTCTCATTTGATCAGCCACAATGGGCGAGGACGAACGAGAATGTGGGGCGGATCTTTTAAACGCGCCAAGACTGTAGTAGCCAAATATTACTGAGCGTGATTCTACCGTATATTATTTATATTCGGTGGTTACTATATAGAAATCCAAAACATTTAGTAAATTCGTACTGATTAAGAAGACTTGTTAGTGCCTCCTAAGAGGCACAAACAGCCCAGTTAATCGATTTTGAGTTCTAGTACATTAAAGATATGATAAAGAACGCGTTATGCCAAAGTTTGAGCAATAAATTGAATATATTTTAAACTTCTTTGACTTCCTCAGTGGAAAAAATTAGTGGGGACCTTAGTGGTCCCCTTAAACTTTCCTTAGTGGTGGCCAACCAACCTCAGACTCCCTTCAAAATCATCCAATCATGCTAACAGGTCCTATGTTGATCAGAGACTTCCCTTCAAAATTTTTGTTTAATTAGATATCTTCTTCGCCTTTTCCAAAAACACCACACAGCATCTACTTTTGAAGTTTTTTTTTCAATCAGCACATATCTACGTACACACCAGAGCAGGGACGTGCATAAGGGAGGGCGGTCTTGAGGCACATCCTCCCTGATGTCTAAATTTTCTCAACTTTTAAGTACTTCTTATTCAAATGTCTGTGCAACCATGATACAAAATAAACTTCCTACCCATCCCCTCACTATGTTCTATATAACTACTAAATAATTTTCCTTTGCCTTAGTCCTCATTCCCAAGTATTTCCATTTTTTCCAGAAATTATATCTCTATCTCTACAAATCCACCTCACAAAGATTTTAAAATCAATCTTTACTTTTATTGATGTTCATTGAACGACGCATCGTTTTCAACAATTGTGAACTTGCGTTTTTAGAATGGTCCTCTAGGCATATTTCAAATTCTAAACTCTTGATTTAACAGCTTCCAATATATACGCATATATTATATATACGCACAATTAATACGCATATATATATATACGCAATTAATGTTGGTTCAAGATATTACGCAGTGAATATTAAACTATACTATAATGATTACAAAGATAGCAAATTTTCTTTCTTATAGGTTTTGATAAAAGCACTAGATATAGCAAATTACTTTCGGATAAGCCCTTAAACAGCTCTATGATGTTCTAGTGCCCCCTAGAGGCGAAAAAAAAAAAAGGAAAGAAGACACATCAGATACCCATGCAAAAAAAAGTGATTTTCCTCGTTGTTCAAGTTAGAGGGTTGTAAGTTTCAAGAAAGAGTTGTATTCTGAAACCAAAAACAGTGATGCTATGCGTCGGCATCGGTGTCATTGGGAGGGGGGCAATAATTTGGAAGATTTTTATAATCTATCAATTAAACCCAAAATCAATAACTGTTGACAAACTGGATTGTGTTGCCAGGTCGATTTAAATTAACTTTTTTCTTTAAATTGACGTTGATACAGAAAAAATTACGATAATGCTAGTTTTTTTTTTGAAGTTCCGCACGGGCGTAATTCTACCACCTCACATCCCTTCGTTTCCCGCATTGAAACTGTGCGCTACGCGTGGCATACTTTTACCTTGTGTAGCGTACGCCGAGTGGTGTAGACGATTTGAAAGTGGGGCGCCCCTAGAAAAGACGCACAAAAATGATGTGTTGGTTGCGACCCTTAATAGACAAAAACATATGCTCTGATCTTGGAAAAAAAATGGAAGCTATGAATACTGGTGGCCGGCGTTTACTCCTCCCGCGGAAAATACCTCTCGGAAAATATATGTTGGAAAATACCTGAAATATGTTAATGGCCGTATATTTTGCTTTAAATACACTTATCTATCTATCTATCTAAAATGCAGAATAATTGTACCAAACACATTTTGCATGCAGACCCACTATACTTTACCCCCCCCCCCCCCCTCTAATGTGCAAATCTATAGCCCAAATTTGTTTCTAAAGTAACGAAGAAAGTAATGAAAAAAACAGTTTGTTCTCGAGTTTTACACAGCGTACATCTCATGAATGTTTGTTCCATTTTAATCGAATATATTACAATCTAGCTCACTCTACTTGTTCCATTTAAAACTTTCTCATCAGCCTTCGGAGAAAACTCGGCATGAGAGATAGGAAAGAAATTTTAATGAAATGAAAACTGAGTTAGTTTTCAGGTTGCCCTTCATTTCAGAATGACATGGATTAATTTACCAGCTTATTTCAATAAATATTAAATAATGAGCATTAAAAGCATACAACGATTGAATCCTTTCACTTTCCTCTAAACATAACAAGAGCTAAATACGTCGACTTTATGAAGTAAACAAGATTCAGAATACAACCCAGGACAAAGGCATCTAACCTACATATGCCCAAATCCTTGCCTAAATACATACTAATTTGAAGAGTCAACAGGATCAAGTCTTCAAATCACGGCCACAACTTAAGGGAAAGGAACCATGACCCCTTTTTTATTTTCTAGAAAAGGAAGAAATACTTGAGGCTGTTACAGGCACTTTGCCTCCTTCTCTGCCCTTATTATATGGGCGGATTTACCAAAGTGAGTCAAGGCTCAGGCCACAAATAGCAGCAATTCTCCATCCTGGGATATCCGCGCTATAGCATGGCTTCCCGATAAGGGAGGGAGAGGGCGTGTGACGAGGCATTTGGCTCCTGGAATCCCATAAACAAATGAAAAAGGGGCATGACACTTTCTAGTAAAGTAGCCTTTTCACAATTGTTTCGCCCGTTCCGGAGATATCTTTAAAGGCCTGTCCCGATCCCACTCCCAGGAGAAATATATTCCAAGCAAGATGGTTTCCCTATTTTATTAATTGCAGTTGGGCATATATAATTCTTATCCACACTATAAAGGTGTCACGAATAAACAATCATAAAGAGGAGAAGAGGAGGGTTGGTGGTAAAAAAACAAAAAACAAAAAAAACAAGGTCGACAGGAAAGAACTAGGAAGCAAAAATGAGTTGAGGCACTCAAACAGATACGTCAAGTATTAACATAAGACAACGCGCACGTGTCTCCTGGGAGGTTAAAACCACAGTTATATAGACAGTAAGCTTATCGCAGATCATTTCTGGTCTTCGTTCTCGGTGCGAACAAAAAGCTCCTCCCACTTATTTCTGCATTAGCGGGAATGCGGGTTAGTCTGTTTCCGATTGTTTCCATGCACTTCGTTGGAAACAATCGGAAACAGACTAACCCGCATTCCCGCTAATCTGACTTCGCCTATGTTTATATCTGCAAAAACGTTCTCCGGAGCACTCGCACCCCGGTCCGGGTTTTTATAATGGGTGAGATAGAGAATGATCATACTGGATAATTATATAAACTGTGGTTAAAACCAATAAAACTATGTCTGAACGACCAGAATCCTGGATCCCCTATTGCCCTCGCCCTTTTATTCAATCAATGTGCGAAGCACAAAGAAGGACATTATGCCAGCAACGTCCAAAAGCAACGAACACCTCTTTATCCACCCACCCCCCCCCCAATAAAAAAAATATGATTATTTCCATAATCTGCTATAATTTTTTGATTACTTGTCAGCCTATGGGTGTTTCGAAGAATTTACCATCTTGCCTCGAAATAAATAGAAGCCTCTCAACCCGTGTTGGGGTCACAACTGCGTGATCCTTTACACAAATTAAACTACACAATGCAATCAGCATTATAATAGTGTACCGACTTCCAGCTGCTTTATCAAACAGTTCGTGGTAACGTAAGGAGGTAAGGTGCGGTAGGTAAGGTAAGTGCGGTAGGGAGGTAAGTGGTAGGAGGTAATAAGGAGCGATGCGGCTCAGTAGTGACCAAAACTCTAAGAAACAGAGTCTTGATAAGAAATACACACCAAAAGAATCGAATGTCGATGCTTATTCAAGATATATAGAATTCATTGATATTATCCATCAAAAGTCACCAGCCTTGAAATATTTGCCAAATTTTTGAAAAGGCGGAGAAACATCCCTAAAACATCAAGTCACACAGCACACATCAAGCACAACATCAAGTCATACATCAAAACACACACACAACAATGAAGTGATCTTAATGAAAATCACACCATCAGATTCAACCTATCAGAAAACCCCACTGTAGAGGTTTCAAGCACGTATATAGAAAAAATGTGGAATTTTCTCTTTTTTTTTTTTTGCCAGAAGAAAGGTCACGGATGCGCGTTTAATTGTTTTCCTTTCTTGTTGTTTTCCCCAGGGGTGATCATATCAAACCAGTGATTCTAGAAGATCGAGAGAGGGCGCATTTGATCGGAAATCAAAAGTTCTAGTGCCGTTTTTAATCGACCAAAAATATTGGAGGACAGCTAGCCCCCCTCCCACGCCTGTTTTTCCCCAAAGTTGTCCAATCAAAATTTTGAGATAGCCATTGTCTTCAGCATAGTCAAAAGATCTAATAACTATGTCGTTGAGGATGACTTTATCCCCACAGTCCCCGGGGGTAGGCCTGAAAGCTATGAACTTTGCCCATTGTTTACATACAGTATTGGTTATTGGGAAGTATACAGACAATCTCCAGGGGGGATTTTTATGGGGGGTCCGTGGGAGAATCTTTCCATGGAGGGATTTTTCATGGGATAAGGGAATTTTCCATGGCAGGGGAGCCGGGTTTCCCGGCATTATTTAAAAAACGATGAAAATTAATTTAAAAAAGAACAAGTTTTTTCAACTGAAAGTAATGAGCCACATAAAACCATATTAAAATTATTACATATATGAGGGGGATTGCCCACTCCTCAACACCTCGCTCTTTATGCTAAAGCTTTTTTCAGAACTTTTAAAACAGCTTATTATTCTAATTTAACGGCCTTGTGTTTCAGAAGCCATTCTTAAATTATTGGAACAAAAAGTCAAACTTTAGCTTAAAGGGGAAGGTATTGAGGGGGGGGGCAACCCTCCTCATATACGTAATCATTTCTGTTCGTTTTTATGTGTTTGTTAATAATTCCTGTTCGCTAATAAATAGCGAACATCGAGCCATGGTAGCCGAAAAATAACAAAAGTAGTTTTTCAAAGAAACTGTTTACCGTGAAAAATTAACGCAACTAGTACTGGTTCAAAAAAGGTAATCATTATTCAGGTTATTTTTTCATGCCAATCTATAATTATGATTTTTCTTGAGAATTCGAAAAAAAAAGCCTGAAGTACCTTGAAAATGGCGAGAAATCGAAATCAAAATCTTATCATTGGAATCAGCATTGCCCAAAATTTTTAACCGAACGTTGATAACCTCATCCCAAAGAACATCATAATTTAGTATTGATCTAATTTTAATGGTAATTTAGTATATGATTGATATGGAATGTTGTAGAGATGAACGAGGATAATTTAGAAGCCAATTTATACTTAACCAAATCATACGACAGTGAAGTGTCATTTTGGCCTTTTGTGCCAGTAACCAGTGGCGGATCCAGGGGGAGGGGGCGCCCCCCTAACGTAGTCTAAAGTAGCGTAATTTACTTAATTAACGCAAGTTTGCGTTAAATAAACTTGCTCCTGACGCAAGTTTATCGGATCAACCTATTTCGCACCCCCTTAAAAAAATCCTGGATCCGCCCCTGCCAGTAACAAACACTTTTGAACAGATGAAGGCCAGGATGTCGTCGGGTGAAAATCCTCAGATAGCCAAATGATTCGAAATTATTCAAAATCCACTTATTTGAATTCACAGTTTTGAAGATATAGTGACACGTGGGTGCAAAATCGTCTTGGAACCTTCCCCTGCTTTCCCCTTTAATATTTAGCTGTTACGCAATCTCGTACACCTAACACTGCCAATCTAATCAGCTGACCTCCCAAAACCCCGAAATCGTAATTGGATAAGCCACAAAAGGCGCAATATCATTAAAATTTTTTTTTTTTTTTTCATCGTTTGGGTTGTCAGTGTCGAACCTTCAAAAAAAGAAAAGAAAAAAAAAAAAAAAAAAAAAAAAAAAAAAAAAAAAAAAAAAAAAAACAGACTGATTCATAGGTTCAATTGAGATAGATCGGTTGCGCGCTAGCTTGCCAAGACTTCGATTTTACGACGATGCCGCTTTTTTCTGCAGTTTAGTTTAGGACATGTGAGAATAGGAATCTTGCGATAATTCCCGTTTTTACGAATCCCCCACACCCCCTTCCCAATAAAAAAGAGAAATCCTACGTAAGGGTTGACACCTTATGATTAATAGATTACACTATCAGGCCAGAATATCAAAGCTTAGCGCATGCTATAAGTATTTCTCAACATTATCCTCGAGGTTTCGCTGGAACTAATTTGGAAAAAGGATTACTCTATTTCGGCTGTGTAAAAGTGCATTGAATATACGAAATTTGGTGAACAAACTCTTCGCTTGGATGACAGTCCTTAAAAAAAAATTCAATTCCCCAAGCCATAGCAAGTAATTAGCGTTAAGTAAGAACAGACCATCCTGCAGCGGGTTGTCTAGCATTCAGAAACATATGGGAGAATTACAATTGTTTGTCCTTTTGAAGGGTAATCTATCAAGAGGGCAATCGCCTATATTTGTAAACAAAAGTCGGATGCCCAAGAGTGTAGCTTGTTCAACCCTATTTATCAGGAAATCCAGTTAGAAACAATATCATATCCAAGATGTGGCATAATCCTTCAATTTCCCTCTCCTAGCATATTATTTTCATATATGATAGGTGTGACAAAGCACACCGATTTTTTCATTTCTTTGTGTGGTTTTCAAAATAGCAGGGCCAGAGTTTCATACTTTTTTTCCCGTTGAAGAAACCGGAAGGGCTGGTTAAACGATTGTTAGGGACACAGAAAGGGTGCAATTCTAGACGGGGTTGAGGGAGGGTGGAGATCCTAGATACCTAGCCTAGATTTTTACATTCAAACAGAGCATGTGCACACAAGATTCTTTTGATTTTGGCATCAAGATTCGTTTTAAACGATCCATAATGCACAAATTGGTACTGGTACAAATACCTAACAGAGCACTATAGACTGTCCAAGGAATGCAGACATGGAGACCCGTAAAAAGGGTAATTGTTATCTAAATTGATGGCAGAGCGTGGTTTCTCATTGAATTGACAAAAATTTTTAAACTGTTGTTTTTTTGGGTTTAGGGGGGAGGTACCTAGGTTAGATTTCACATATTTAATATATGCTATGCTTTACCCCCCCCCCCCCACCACCACCCTAATGTGCAAAGATATAGCCCAAATTTGTTTCTAAACTATTATATATTCATCCTGTTTTATTTTATTTCATTAGCATTAACCGAACTTGACTTCTTTCGTGTGTTAGGTATAATACACCAGTACCCACAAACCATAGTAGGGAGTGAAGTCAATTGGGAGGAGGCCTGTACCTCGTAGAATTTTTTTTACCATCCCCAAATTTTGAAAACAACTTTTTTAGGGGATGTTTTCATTAAAAACTGCATTTTTTTTTGTATTGTCACCCAAAAAAATAATCAAAAAACGACTAATTCATCCCCCCAAGGTATTAAAATTGTACACCCTCCCCCTTTAAATTTACATTTTCGTGAATTCACGCCAAGAATATCAGGCCTACGTTGTATTAGAAATTACAGAATCCACAATCTCGAGTAGAAGAAGGGGGCGGCTTTTAATTAGAAAGCACGACTTAGGAGTCAATAATTGATATTTTAAACCTAGAATTATCAAACAATATCCCAAACAGAGAAAGCCCTCGATCAGGCCTAAGGAAGACAAACCGTCCCTCAGAAACACAGTTTATATAATTATCCAGTAAGTTTACCGCAGATGATTTCTGGCTCTTCATTCTCGGTGCGAACAAAAAGCTCCTCCCACTTATTTCTGCACTTATTGGTGAGCCGGCCAAGTGTTTTTCGTCAGTACTTGTTCTGTAGGTGATTATTCTTTGTCTACCCGTGAAAAGATCTAATGCCGCTTATGTTTATATCTGCAAAAACGTTCTCTGGAGCACTCGCACCTCGTTCGGGTTTTTATAATGGGTGAGATAGGGAGAAGATCATACTGGATAATTATATAAACTGTGTTCAGGAAGTGGCCCTATCACATTGATCAAAGCTGTCTTCAAAGTTGTGTTTTGGAAATGTCGAAATACTGTAATGTTTGTCCAGCATTTATCATTGTGGTATTAGAGAAATTAATCCTAACCACATGGATGTGTTTTCACGCGAACGCGCATGCATTTTTAATATAAGCAGTAAAATTTACAAGAAACAGACAATTATGCCTCATTAATAAATGTAGGGTGTTGGATGATAGAGGCATTTCTGTGCCGATGATAGTAACGCGTAAAATATAGTAAAAAAAAAGAACAAAGGAATGAAAATAGCAATATGGTGCAACGAACACTGTAATTTATGCCAAAAAAATGTCAGTCTTTCTTTTCAGCATAATGGCGCGAGGCATGTGGGTCGTAAAGGACAACTAATTCTGTAAATTTACTACTTCTCAGCGATTTGAATGTTTTTTTTTTCATGGTAAAAAAAACATGATAGGTAAAAAATGTCAACAGCTTTTCCTTACATTTATTTTGAGATGCCTCCCCCCCCCCCCAAGAGTAACCGATATCAACATTTCGTTTCCACATGCTTCTCTTTGGAAAAAATTAGTGATGGGGGATATCGATCCCCGGCCGCGTTTCTGTTAGACACCAAGACACCATGAGATGCTGTTAAGCATCTCAGCTAAGACGTCATGTCTTGTTATTCTAAGATGAAATGAATGAAATATAAAATCTTAGATTCTATCTGGCACTCTTTTATCTGGTGTTTCATCTACGCATCTAATCGAGTTAATGTCATGAGCGATTAAAATTATTTTATTTAGGCCAATTCTTAAGCCCCCCCCCCCAAAAAAAAGCCTCTATTTTTTTTATTTAAGCCCCCCCCCCCCTCCAAACAAAAAAAAAAAAAAAACAGAACAAGATTGAGCCGTACATAAAAGTCGCATTTGAAGCAAATCTAAATTTGTTAAAGCCAAAACTTTCTACTTTTAGTATAGTAGTAGGCTGCATATTCTGTTCAATTTCACCTCATTTGACACAAAAATTTCAACACCAAACCTTTTAAAGACTGCAAGGTAAGAACATTAAAATAAACTGATTATTGTTCAGAATAAGACTATGGAGGTTCCAACAGGCTATTACCGAGGGGTTAATAACTGACCGTCGCAGGTGTCCCTTCCTTCGTGCCTCCGGCTGTGCCTCCGGCACACCTGAAACAGCGTGTTCCTGGAAGCGAAGGAACACAGTTTTATCTTTGGCTTATGGAAAGCGTACGGCGCGTTTTTTTACGACGGCAAACTTTCTCCTCTTGAGAGGTTATCTTTACTTGGTCGTGTTGTTTACTGCGTTCGACATTGGAGATCCTGGGTCCTAAAAAGTGGACATTATGCTTTAAACGAGAATTTATTACCACAAACTTTACCATTGCCTAGAGATAAATATGCATTCCCTCGTGCTTCTCATTCGTCGATTCAAACGGCTTGGGCTCGAACGTCTTTTCATACTCTCCGACATGAATAGCCAACCGTGTGAAGATTTTTTTAGGAAGATGCGGTCTCAAACCAGCACTTACAGTACTGTAATAAACTTTTCGTTCCTCCAACTTCTACATCGAATTCGTCGATATGAAAGTATAACGGATTTTGAAGCTCAATATTCTAATGAACAGTTGTCCTTGCCCAAGGCCAAGCGAGTTAGATCCATTGGTGTTGTGTCTGTCAGTTCCAATTTTTCTTTGCCCGGGGACGATGAAATCAAGCTCGAGCTAGGGCGAGCTCGTATTGAAAGCCAGCGAATAATGAAAGCCTTGATACCCGACGACGTACTTTCTGCTTTCGGTCACCAAGTACCGAATGTTCGTCTTTCTGTACTTCACGACAGTGACTCAGACGATTACTCAGAGGAAGATACTCTGTCCGATAAGCAGGAAAAGGCTTCCGCGACTGACACTGAATCGGGCTCGGAAAGTGACGGCATCTTTGAAGATTTGCCAGTGATTGCTCACTGTGTGAAACACCAAGTTGAGAAAAATTGGGTTAGTGAGCCTGTGACAAACATGAAGAATTCTAGGTTTTCGTCTTGTCAAGACTTTTGACGGCTCCATAACACCAATAAAAAAATCCACGCTGTTGTGGCTTCTGAGGGAAAGCTCTGAGAAGCTGAGTAGTGACCGATTAAAACGGGTGATGGTCCAGGGCCGACGAGTAGGACTAACTACGTGAGTCGCCAAAACCAATGCAGAGGTCGGTGTGAAATGGGAATTGCGTATCGGTGAATGGTGCGTTTACAGACCGGTTGGCAGGGGAAAGAGAGTATTAGTTGGGCGGGTCATACAGTTTGGCTACGTGTCTGGGCGAAGATGCCACTCTGTTGACACGCAGAATATGGCGATGCCGTTCCCTGACGACATAGGAATTCTGTGCCAGTGGTTCCGGCTGAATGCTGATCTCACATTAACTGCCGCATTAGTAGACCAGGGTTACTGTGACTCCAGCCTGTATATCATGCATTCAGCAGAACCCGTTTCTATGGAAATTGGCACCAACATTGTCTTTGGCTTGGCTTTGACTCAGACGTCTTCACAAAGCTGAATTCATTTATCCAGAAGAAAGGGCTCCACTTTTTTGATTTCTCGTCAGCATCGCAATCATCATGTTAAATTGTTTAAAAATGGCACCTAAACCCAAAACTGACCTCAAGACCATAACCACCACCATCGCCATGTTCTGTGTGTCAACAGAAGGAATTTTGTTTAACATTTTTCAGAGGTAGTTATTTTTTTCCCTCCCCTCCTCCTCTCCACTCGGTGATATTTTTATACAAAAAACATATAAATCTTACAACTTTATACATTATCATATCACCTAAACTTAAAAAAAAAAAATTTATTATATACCAGTCAATGTATTAGTGGACATGAAGGCACACTACCATTTAAACTTTTTTTCTTGCCAAATATCTATCGCTCCCCCTGTTCCAGGGTGTCCTTCCCCCTCTAGGAGACGCCTTTTTTTCGGTGGCATTCTTACTTCAATTTCTTAAAATTCATATCCTTCAATTTTCACTAATACGAATTCGAATTTTAAAGGTGGTCTTCCAAAAGGCTTACTCTTACAACTTTAAATTTTTTAACACACAAAAAAAACTATTTGCTCTCCCGTAGACTGGGCGTCCTCCGTCCGCGCGGTGGCACTTTTTTCCTTCTTTTTTTCTTTTTTTTTCAGCCTTTTTTACGACCAACCTTAATCAAAAAAAAACCAAAATACAACCAACCCATCAACAAAAAAAAACAAAAATAACCTTAATACCGACGTGCATGAGGGCACAGAACTGAACAGAATCTTGAACCATGTCTCCTACGGATGAGGAGGCCACCCACGGCGGGGCTGGTCCTTCCAGCTCAAGTGCGTGTGCCCCTCGTCCCCCATTCGCTTGAGTTCTTGATATAATTTTATGAGTCTCGAATGCATTCCGAGATCTAGGGCAGCGGAAGCGATGAATACCATCGGAAAACTTGTTATGCTCAGTAAAAGACTTAGTAGTAGAAGACTTAGTGTTTTTATACTTGTGCTAACCGAGCTTAGTTTGATTTACTGAAGCTTATTTGTCCAGTTTCTTTAGGGTTGTCATTTGAGCTGTGATTATCGAGATGATTACTGAAACGTACCAATAAATATCTGAGAAACTAGTTATTTTTTTTAGTTGGCTTTTTACTAATAACTCGGTAGTAACAGTTTTTCTGACTGTTGCTTTACAGTTTTCTCTTCAAATACCCAAAGGCCTGTGTTTAATACCAAGAAAGTTGGATTCTATATACATTCGGGAAAAAAAGGGATATGGGAGTATGTGTTTTCTTCTGGATTCTTTCGTGTCAAAGCAGCAGATTCCTTTTTTTTAGTAAAATTAAGAATCCGAGATCCAAGGGTGCGTCTTGGCACAGCCACTAAACAGAAAAGCAGGTATGATAAAAAGGAAAGGGACGTGTGAAGACGTGATAAAAGGCAACTTTTACCGTTGGCCAAGCCATATTGAATAGGGCTGCGAAGCGTGACGTCAATTCTTGGGCGGGAAATTCAAATAACGATGAAACGTGGATGCGTAGACACGTTTTTTTTTCGGAACTTTGGCGAATTGTTTTGGCCTAAAAATATTTGTCGTAGATTCTACTAATCCACCAGAACGTTTTCACGTCGAAATAATACTAGGAATATTGGTTGTTAGTTACAACTAGAAACCACGTTTCACGGTACTTTGAATTTCGCACCTTGCTTTTTACGTCATCACCGCGCAGCCCTATGTTGTATAACTTAAAAAAACCGTGTTCCGGGATTTTTTTTTTTTGAAATTTCGGGATTTCTTTTTGAAGAAAAATCGGAATTTTATTTTTGAGCTGGTGGCAACGCTGCATGTGTAATAGGAAAAAGTCACACCATCAGTGCCATCGTAGGGTTACCCAGTTTTTGCATGGATATCAACAACTTGCAGTCCTCCGTTCTTCTTCTTTAGGTACATATCAGTTGTTTTCAGTCTTGGGGGTCCTTTTCCTTGCCAAATAAACCCGTAAATGATTTTTTTCCAAGTTTTAAAAGATCGCTTTTGAAGGTGCTGAAATATTCGACAGTTACCGAATAACAGGCAAGCAGTTTATATTTACATATTGCGCCCTTTGGAATATTTTATAAGTTTCCTTCCTTGTCCAATTTTAATGCCTCCGGAGGCATGCCTCAGTGCCTCATGCCTCCAGGTGTCCCTCAAAATGCCCAGTTGTTAACCCCTCGGCTATTACGGTCAGACCTTTTTGTTTCATTATGCTGTCAACTTATTAATAAGTGAGACTTCTTAAAAATAGGTAGTGCTAGTGAATGCTTTAACAAAGCATTTGGGTTGCCCCCTGGCCTGGAAGAATTTATAAATCTGAGAGGAAAAATTTACTAAATCGCATCTGTTTTTACTAAATACTAAAAAAAAAAATTTTGACCCCACCAAGCATCGATTTTTACTATAGGAGGATAATCAATAGGATTTCCACAATCTCTTTTCCTTTTTTCTTCTTTTTTTTTCTCTTTTCCTCTTTTCTTTCGTTTTCATAGTATGATTGAAAATTTCGGAAACCTATAAATTCAAAAATCCTTTTATTTTATTTGGATGTACTACTGGATAGGCTTCGTAGTCCGGATGAGGTGTATCCAAGACCTCAAACAATAGCCTGGAATCTTAGATTCTGGAAATCCTGCTGGTGAAGCCCGGCTTTAAATTTATCAATGGTCTTCAGGTCAAAAAAAATCAGATATATTGAAAAATTAAAAAAACAATCAACGAAGAAAAACAGCTACAGCTCATATTCACGAAGCAATTCAGGCGATGGAGTGCTTAGAATCTGAGGTGTGTTTGGAAGTGACGGCTTTTGAAGTTTGTCCCCCAGTTTCCATTTTTAGGTTTAAAATCTAAACCCTTCAATTTTACATTTTTAAGAGGAAATTTTGCCACTTTTAAAACACTAATTGGGCTGGTCTTTAAATAAGGGATAAGCTGCTTACAAAGATTTATGACAAATTTTAAAAGCAATTAATTTAGGATTTTTTTGTTAACTGATTTCTTCTGGATTCTCTCTCGTTCGTATTCAAGGGAATCAAAAACCCATACATGTCACTTCCAAACGGAAATGACGATGTCGGCTACGGGTTTAGTTGTAAAAATATGTAAATTAAAAAGTGGATTCGGACTGCCCAAGAAAAAGAAAACTTATATAACATACAATAATTAGTTTAAAAAAAAAATAACATTGTGTCAATATTCTTCAGGTCAGGTAAATCATACAAATTGAAAAGTAAGAAGAAAAATATGCCGTCACAATTAAAAAAAAAAAAGTCGCACTTAAAAGGCTTTAATCGTCCTCGGCCTCATCCGAATTTGAAGTATCCACTAGTATCGAATTCTGACTGAAGGAGTCTAATTGTTTCCATTTCTTGATAGCCCGAGTCAAATCGCTGGGGATCACCCGATCATGCACTCCACTTGATGACCTGAGAACAAGTTGCTTCGTTTTCATCAGGGACGAAACACTCGAGACATTTAGCCTATTCTGGTTTTTAGTTTTGATGACCGACAAAATCAAGAACTGTCTCTCTGGTTCCAGCACTTGAATGGGGCAAGCTGCAGAGAGTCAGAAAGAATTTGGGCGAGTATGGAAAAAGTTCGTTTCCAGCAGCGTCTTTAACGAGGGACAAGGCTAACTAACAACGTAGCAGCTGTTATATGAGTCTGCGAAAATTTTCTGAAAACAAATTAACCGGCATGCCAGTCCTGATTTTAAATAGTTTGCCTTTCAAAGCGAGTATCAAGAAGAAGCCGAGAGAAAAGTAGAGAATTTTAAGGGCTAGGGTTGACGCGAAATAGCAAAAAAATGAGAGCAATAGTAGCCATAATATCTAACGTAATCGAAGTCAGATTTTGTAATGAATGGACCCTAATTTTTTTCTAAATTTATGGAAAATAACAAAAAGTTTTGTTTACTACAAATTATGACTTTTTACTAGATTTCGAAAAATTTACTAGATCCTCTAAATTTACTAGATTTTTTTTTTACTAGATCTAGTAGAATCCTACTGACGGTGGCAACCCTGCAAAGCATTAGTTTTTGACAGTTACACATCTACCTTGCCAACAGTAATTTTTTAAGTACATATAAAATATTGAGTTTGGAAAAGTTATTAGAAACCTATTCAGTCTGAAAAGTTATTAGCTCAAAGACGTTTGAATAATTTACAAAAAGGGGGAACGACCACACAAAATGTGTGATCTTGATGGAAATTATAATCATCAAATTTAACGCTTTTGAGAAACCCAGAGTTTAAATTTCAGTTTTCTATTGACCAAAAATACGGAGCTTAGCATTGTTCCTGATAAATATAGTCATAGATACTTATTTTTCCTCACCAGGGCTAATTGTGCCAAACCAGTGTTCATAGAATATTGGTAAATGGCTCCCCACAAAAAAATATATTAAAGCCTAATGTTAATAATTAAACCAAACCTAATATTTTGGAGGGTTTGAGAGACAACATCATGTTTATTTGTGGCAATTTCTTTTGGTTTAAGTTTGGTCACCTTCCTGTCTCCTACTTCTTTTTGTGACCAGCGGTTTGGATACAAAGTGGGCGAAGTTGAGAAGAGTAGCTACAGAGGTGTAGGGTTTCAAATCTTTTTTGACACAAGAGAGAGAACCACCCTTCTCCATGAGAATTGTTCAGAGAATAATGCCATATCAAAATAATAGGAAAGCTCTGGCAAAAAAATAAGAAAAACAGTTTTAGCAATTTGGACCCCTCCCCTATTTGAGCAAATTATCTGAAAGCCCTCCCCAAAAATGTAACTGTGCACCTAAACGTCCTACTTTTGTAAAATTAGCAAACAGTTGCAACAGGAGCCTCCAATACGAATGATGAAACCAATCAGTTAAAAGTATTGAACAATAATCCAAAGCACAGCCGATAAAATTTGGTTCATTGCTGCTATAAATTGAAATGAGGTTTTTATGGAATACAGCAACAGCTCATAATATTTAGGCAAATCGACAAATAAGAGCTTGACTCATCAATTAACTAAAAAAAAAAAAAAATCGAAAATAGTAATGGCAGGGTATCAGTACGCACCTTAGATATGTGAACCTTGAAATAGACTACCAGAACTTGAGCTTTTTTTCCTATTACGTCACAGGAGTCTTAAAATATACAGCTAATTTATACTTTAAGGTCATATAATAAAATATACAGCTTCAGAGAAGTAAACCAGCAGCCATTGCCAGTTTTGCCTGATCAGTGGATTGGCGGAAATATTCCAGCAGTGTCTGCATTATAATAAATAAAAAAATGGGAGGAGGAGGTTATACAGAGTAAATTTGATTGAAACACCTAAGTAAGCACATCATCAATTCTTAATTGCAGTCCCATATCTTATGTGCCCAACTGCCCATTGATGTTTGAAGTAAAAGGCCAAAAACTGAGGCCATTTTTTTTCACTGAATTTTCCCATATTAGCATTCCTTTGCTTGAAGCAGGAATTCTATTTAAAACTAAGCCACCTTATTTGGTAGTGCAAGTGCTAAAATATTTTACTCATTTTTGAGAAAAAATAGCTGTATGGCATCAACTACGAATAATGGTCCTTGTGAAAGGCCTCGGTATAATATATGAGCCAACCTCATTGAGTGGATGGCACCCTAAACTTGTAAAACCTTTAGGATACGTGTTCGAGTCATGGTGCTGCCAAGACCCAAATCCTGGCTTGGGGTGGGCAATGGGTATGAGCCTCGATCTACTTGGGTCGGCCTTGCCACAAACAAAACAAATTGGTGTTAGTGTAACACCCCTAGGTGTTGCCAAGGGCCTCAGGCTACTGTTTAAAACTATTCTATTGGGTAAAACGTTTCGGTAGAATGAACGAATGTTGGACCTTTTCAAATATTTGGATTTCCTTAGGATCAAGTGTTCTAGATGAAAGATTAATAATGGCGAATACAGGAGTTAGTCTAGTAATATAGGTACAATTATCTCAAAAAATCATCCTTCAGGTTTTCTTATTTTTTTTTAGTAAGTCGGTCCTTTGATAAGCGGAATTCTTACTTATTCATTCCTAAAGGCCTAAAGATTTTTTTTTATTTCTTACTTTTCCAAAACTTGGCAGAGCTGAAGATGGTTACAAAAAGCAACTTTTAGATGATATGGTGAGGTTTTTTGAATTTTTTTTGCCAAAGAAAACCCATACTGGGGATGCTTTAATTAGTGATATAGCAGAACAGCCTTGCCCACAATAGAAATAGCAAAACGAACCTGTATAAACCATAAAGTCTTAAATGCTTCATAAGCTCGTAAGTCTCAACATGTCTGGGGTAGTAGTTATAGAATTCTTCTTTTTTATTCAAAGGCTGTTCACTGAAAATTCTCACAACTTTCAGAGACTTGACTGGTGTAGGTTTGACAACTTCACCAAAGATTCTATTGCTTAATCGCGTCATACGCTTTCCATAGTTGGTGGCACTATTGATGATCGTTAAGTAATTGTATGTTAAATCCGCCAGACATATTATTGATTCCTAGGAACATAAACAAATCAGAAAAAGTTCATGACTTTTGCACAGCCCTGATTAGAAAAAAAAAAAATTATAATTAAAAAGAAACTCATCATGGTTGCAGCATTAGCTGCAACTAGCAAAGAAACAAATCACGGCCCATAGTAGCCAATAATTTAAAAACATGTTTTAAACCAAACTGACTAGCGATAAAAAAAAAAATCATTTTTAGCTTTGATTCAGGGATGACAACTATTATATCTGATTAGTCTTAATAGTAAGTTTTTTTGTGAAAACAAATTCATGGGAGTTTCAAAAAAAAAGAAGACAAAATCCCTCAAAAATGGCCTTGGATTGAAAAAAAGATAAACATTGGAATGACCATTGCCAAAAAAACCCTATACAAGAAACTTAGTCCCCTGGATTCAACAACAAGGAAAATCACTTTTTAGCGTGGATATCGTAGCACTGATGTGTCTACTTTTTCACTACTAGCAGGGCACTGAAACATCAAATGGAGCTGTTTAAGTGTCCATTTGAAAGGAAGTTGCTGTGTCTACGTGTTTTTTCCAAGTATCAAAGAATGGTACTTGTTTGTTAAACAGAACACACGAAGTGAAGTTAGGTTGATCCTAATGAATATACCAAACATGATGATAATACAATACTTTAGAAACAAAATTATGGAGACTACGACAAAGAATTATGGTAAGCAGGCCGCGCAAAACGCATTATACTAAATACCTAACTTAACGTAACCCCTAACACCTCTAAATATTAAATATTTAATTAAAATATACCTACATCATAGTTTTTCTAACTGAAAATAAGCAAATTTTCAGTTAGAAAAACTATGATGTAGTTCCAGAAACCAATTCCAGAGAGGCAAACCGGTTTTTATCAGGATAAAATAAAAGTTCAAAAAAAGGAATAAATCCTTTTAATAGACAGTTCACAAAAATATATTTCGGTTACATAAATTCATCAGTAGTGAAACTAATGACTGTCATTTGTAAACGATATGGTAACTTTATTCGTCTTAACAGTAAAAATGTTATACAAATTTATGGCATTGAAGCCCGAAACAGTCGAAGTAAAAAAAATCAGTACACAAAACAATGTGCCACACAGTCACACAAAACAAGTACCCAAAACATCATCATCATGTTAAAAATAAAATAATTTTTTTTTTACAAAAACTGCATCTTCATATACAAGACGATGTCATATTTGAGTAATTCTCCTCCCTAATTCTATAGGATTTATTCTTTACAAGATCTCTGGAGGAGTTAAACTCGGGACGAATCCATTTTTGGACACTTTCCTTCAAAGGAGTCGCCCTTTCGTATGTGCAGATGCAATGCATAAATTGTGTTTGTCCTGCTAGCAGTGGAGAAGGAGAAAAAGGACACATCAGGGCTAACGAACTGATCTTTAGTTGTTGTTCAAACCAGAGGGTTTGTTAGTTTCCTGAATAGGGTTTTTTTGACCACGGCAATTCCAATTGTGCATTTTTTTACTTCGATTCGACGCCATTTTTTAGGTGTTTCGGGCTTCAATTTACATAAATTCGTTTTTGAAATAACATTTTACTGTTAAGACTAATCGAGATAATAGTTACCATTCCTGAATCGTTTACAAATGGCAGTTTTTCTAAAGCACGTTTTTTTTTTTTGGTTATTATGAGCTGTAGTTTTGTCTTTTACTAGATTGCTGCTACCAAAATTGACTACTAAACTCAAACACGCTTAAATATTTGTCAGATGTTTATAATCCAATAAATCCAGTACACATTGGATTATAAACATACTAAAAGAAAAACAGGAGAGTGGGGTTGTCTCTCAATTACTTGGACTATATATATTATATATATATATATATATATATATATATATATATATAGTATATATATATATTATATATATATATATATATATATATATATATATATATATATATTATATATATATATATATATATATATATATATATATATATATATATATATATATATATATATATATATATATATCTATATATATATATATATATATATATATATAATATATATATATAATAGTATATATATATATATATATATATATATATATATATATATATATATATAATATATATATATATATATATATATCTTTATATATATATATATATATATAATTGGATTCCAGGAGTATATTAGAAAAATGTTGGAGGAAATAGGAACAACTCCCCCTCCACCTCAAAGATAAGCAAATTGAGGAATAGTTAGTAAAATCATATTTTCTAGTTTAAAGCAAGAGACTCTGACTCATCGTTTGTACTAGTCATGGCAAAGACAGATCCAGAGCAAACTCTGAGGGAGGGGGGAGGAGGAGAATGCAACAAGAGCAGCACTAACTAACCAAATTGACAATTTCATTAAAAAAAGAATAAAAAGGGGAAAAAACGGAATGAGGGCACCAGAAAAATATTTGGGTCCCCCAGCCACTTCCCTGGATCCGCCCCTGAGTCATGACTAATTGTCACCTGCCAAGCTACTTCAACTTTTTTTCACACTTTCAGGCTTACTTCTGCAAGTCCTAAATATGGTTTGAACCCAGTTTTATATTTAGTAATTCAGCATTATTAAAAATATACTCCTAAAAAACACATTAATAGGGCTTTCAGCCTTGCAAAGCTTAGGCTGCATCTAATATGTATACATTACTATTCCTTTACAGGCAGGGGGGAGGGGTATATAATATATATTACTATATATATATAATATAAAAATATATATATTCATATATATATATTATATTTATACATTGCTAGAATATAATATATATATATATATATATATATATATATATATATATATATATATATATATATATATATATATATATATATATATATATATATATATATATATATTACTATATATATAATATATATATATATATATATATATATATATATATATATATATATATATATATATATATATATATATATATATATATATATATATATATCTATATATATTATATATATATATATATATATATATATATATATATATATATATATATATATATATATATATATATATATATATATATATATATATATATATATATAATATATAAACATAAAAAAAAAGTCTAGAGTAGAAGAATAACTTTGAAATAAAAATGGGCTTTAGATAAGTTTTAGTAGTTTTAAAAATGCTTTGCTGCTATTGCTGATCAAGAAACAAAATAAATTAATTAATTCAAATTGAATAAATTGAAATGTGGCATAAGAACTGGAATGCAAGAATTAACAAAAATTATCCATTAATTTACAACATATTTAAGGACCCGGCACATTTTTTACATTTTTTACATCAAACAACTCCAGAAACATATGGTGCAATACAGATTGGGTTTTATATAACATAGATACTGTATAAAATTGATTTAAATTATAAATACATAAATAAAAAAAAAGTTTGTAAGCTGAGGAGAACAATTTAGAAGATCAGCTTAGGCAAAAGCCCCATCCATTTTATTCTCCCTGTTTTTGCTCATTTTCACAGATTCTTGACAGGAAAGTTATTTTCTATTTTTAGGATATTTTTGAAAACAAGTTTTTAAAAAAAAAAATTATTTTCATATTAATCATTTCTGATTTTCAGTCTTCTATAAAGCCAAAAAGTCTTTAGTGTTTTCTCCCAGACGTAAACTCATCTTATCTAAGATTCAAATCTAAGTTACCACAGGCAGGTGTTCTTACCATTGTGCTTTCAAGTCTTGTGTAATAATTGTGATTGTTTAGTGTTTATGTGCACTTTTTTTGCTGTACCCAATAACCCATTTATGTTGGTTTATTTATACAAGGGGAGTACAGAAGAGGGGGGGGGGGAACTTTGATATTGCATGGTCATTGTAAGTGCATATACTGATAAAGCTTGGAAGGGGTTAAAAATTATGCACAAATTTATGAAACAAGAGTAAGAAAAAATCGTGAGTCGTGAAAGGGTTAGGAGGAGGAGTATACAAAAACAGGAGATTCTGAAATTGTATCAGAAATTCATATACTGATAAAATTTAGAATTAACTGAAATATTCAGAAGTGGTTGAAAAAATGGTTCACAAATCTAACAAATAAAATATATATATGTATATTAAGGGACAGGGAGGTGGAATATACAAGAGGGGAGAATTGTCATTGTTGTACTGTCATTGGAAGCATAAATACTGATAAAAATTTGGAAATAATTGAACATTCAGAAGTGGTAAAAAATGATTCATAAATTAATGTGACAAACAAAAAATACAACAGTACAAAAGTGTGGCTTAAGGAAAAAAAAGATAAAAATAAAAAAAAGAAGGACATATCCCTGTCTTTTCCTATACTTTAAATGGTAAAGTTTTATTGATTAATCTGCTAGCTAAACAATGAAACACATTCAATACTTTATATCTTTTGACATTCATTCCAAAGATACTAATTCTTCACCTTGAAAAAACATCCCACCTCTCCTCTAATGGGGTCAGATGAAGCTCTGATTAGTAAGTTTTGAAAGAATATCAATAGGTGCAGTATATTATTGCAGTAGAGAAAATTATGCTAGAAAAAAAAAAAAGGCATTGAAAAGTACAGTGTTTCCTTCATAAAAGGAATCTTGGCACAGAAATACTATTTCTTATTTCATTAGAGTCAGGAAATTCGGTTAGTCTAATTTTCTGAGTTGCTCCAAGTTTGACTGCATCTTAACCCTTCCTATCTAATGCTTGGATACAGCTTTAAGATCTAATTAGGTTTCCTGGGGCATAGTATAGGCTTTGAGGTCATTCCTGAAAGCTCAACTACTGTTTGATAGCAAATATTCCCTCTACTAGAGTGTTGTTTGCTCCAATATTTTATACAGCGAATTTCCAATCCAATGCATTAGGCATTAGGGGAGAAGGACTGGGATACAGTTAAACTTAAAGTGAGTCAGAAAATTGGATAACACACAGTTCTTCCAAATGTAATGAAGTAAGAATTGGTAGTTGTAGCCTACAACAAGATTTGGTAATAGTCTCACACAGTGGCTTTTCTGAAGGAAAACAAAATAAAAAAATAGTAGTACAATTCAATTTCTTAATAGACCCTATTTCTAAATATAATGTTTGGTACTCTGAAATGTAACCTGCTGCCCTCCATACCCTGATGGTCCTAGATATAACCCTAAATATTACATTTCTCTGTTGTTTTTATTGCTTGTATGTTTTTGTTACTGGGCATTTGCATTCTTAGCTCACCAGCATCACTAATACATTGTGAAAAAAAAAAAGAATTTCCTATCAAATGGATAAATAGATCTTTTAAAAATGTGGCTAAAATTCTAGATGAGGGGCTTTTGTCTATTTTGAAAATTGGTTGAGCAAGGTGAACAAAACTCAAAAATGAATCCAGAGCCTCAATGATCCCATGGGAAAATATTCTAAAGTACTGTACCTACCTTCCCCTTCCAATTGGTACTGATCTTTAATGACCTTTTATCATCTTTTTGTTAAAGTAGAACCTAGAGAAATATATGAACTGCTCAAATAAGGCACAAAAAAAAATGTATTTTGAGGCCAATGCCTTTAGTCATGATTTATAAGGTTTAAAGATTTAAACGTTTGTTTCTTAAATTTAAGAAAAAATCTTGATAAGGTTTAGAAGCCTGCTAAAATACTTAGAATTGCATGCTCAAAAAAAAAAACTCATTTGCAAAAACATGCTCATAACCAATGAAAAAGAGACTAAAAACCCGAATTATGGTAATATACTTATTACCAGAATTTAGATAGATATAACCTATCAGCTATGCAATTTTCTAAGTCCTATAAAAAATACAAGAAGGTAGATATAACAGCTTGATTATAGCCTCAAAAGTATATTTTAGGCCTATATTCGCCTAATTCAGCCACTTTCCAAGATACTGAGAAAACCATTCAACAGAATTTGAATAATAATGAAAGGAAACACAAAATCTGATAATAAAACACCCTGCAAATAACAGTCTAGCACAGAGGCACAATTCATTAAAATGCTTAGGAGAGCAGTATATTTTTTCAAAATCTAGAAAGGATGGGGGGAGGGTACAATTAATTCTAGTTTAGTGGTTGGCCCTCTCAGAAAGAAACACTATAATATTCTAAAACTATTTAAAACAATGTTAAATACTTATACCACACTCCTTTACTTTGTATCCCAAGCCCTCCTCCCAGAATGTCAAAATATATAGCCTAAATTATATATACTCCATAAATTTTCCTGCTGCTTGTTAGCAGTCAAACTAATTTGAAAATAAGAGTGGGTATATATAATCAGGATTAAATACTTGCACATTATGGAGGTGGGGGCAAAGTAAAGTGATGCCCTTTTAGGAATGATATTTGTATTGGAAGTATTTCAGAATTTTTTAAAAGTAGTTTTCAGAATCTAATAGTGTTTCCTTCAAAAGGGGCAACCAACAAATCAGCACTGACGATTTTGTTTTCTCAATTATGAAAAATGTATTCTGCCCAATCCCCCCAATTGACACCAATGATAGGTTCTTCTGAAGAAACACTATAATAAAAATAAGGTAGGCTACCATTCAGTTTCTCAATTCATTGTCTTCTCAACTATCACAGTCAAATAAAATTCTTATGCCAGGTGGTAAATCCAGTTAAGGGTCTTTTTACTATCTTGGATAGGAGTATATTTAGGTAAATAAAGCTCTCAGAAATGTGTCAAAGCCTTAATGTATCCAAAGTCAAAATATCTCCTGGGAAGATGTTTTGAAGCTTCTACTTCTACCTTCTCTATTCAGAGGATAATGACTTTTGTTTTCTTTTTAAAAATCTTATGTTACAAATGTGAAACCTTGCAAAACAGATTTATGGCCCAAATGAGGCATAAGAAAACTGATATGAACTTCATGACTTCACTCAATTTGAATTTTTAAGGTTTTAAAGACCTCTAAATCTATTTCTTAAATTTAGGAAAAAACCCTTGACATGGCTTAAATTTACTGATATAACAGGAATTACATTTTCAAAAGCTAATCAAAAGAGATTGTAAACTGAAAATTAAGGTGAAACATTAAGTATCAAAATTCAGATAGGTAATTGACCTGTCATGTATGCAATCTTCTATGCCCTAGAAATCAGAAAAGTGAAGACATAGTGGCAGGCAATGCCTTTCCATGGTGTGCGTTTTAGGCCCTTGATTCATCTCTGAAAGATTTCATTCATCTAACTCAGCTGTATTTCAAAATGGCCCTAAACTAGAACTTTACCCCCAAGATTCCTTCTGATGGGGTGTAGTTAAACTGAATTGACTGGAAATTTGGGTAGAATTTTAGTTTAATTACTTTTTGATATCTTGGAAAGGGGTTAGGTTAGAAAAATGAAACTTCCAGGGATGGGCCTACAGAATAAAGTATGTCCCAGGAAGGTATTTTTGAAGTACCTATCTCTACTTCTTCTCTCTCTAGAGGGTAGTGGCCATTGATGACCTTTAAAAAAAATCTGTGTTATGAAAATGAAACCTTGTAAAATTGATCTTCTGCTTAAATGTAGTACAGAAAAACTGTTTTCAGCTACACAACTTTGCTCAATCCTAATTTGTGAGGTATCAAAGATATCTAAATACATTTCCTAAATTTAGAAAAAACCTATTGATATGGCATAAAATTCTGCTTAAATAACAGGAATTGCAGGCTCAAAACTAAAAACCAGAGAAAACAAAAACTAATAACTGAAAATTAATGTAAAATGTTGTTTGTCAAAATTTCAATAGGTAAACTTCTAAGACTTAGAAACCAGAAGAGGGTTGATATGGAAGCTTGATAATACCTTCCTAGAGTATGTTTTTGGCCCTGGATTTATTACTAAAAGTTTCATTTTCATAACCTAGCCTCTTTCCAACATAACCAAAATTTGTTTAACTGAATTTTTATCAAATGAAGCATGCATTTTTTTATTATGCTGATTAGTTCAGAAAAGGCCAAGCACATCTGTTGCCAACTTTTGGATGTAATTTAGCTATGTTTATGTCTAAGCATTGCAGGCTGGGGGATGCTATATAAATATATGCCTACAGGAAGCAATAATGAACATCCTAAATGCTTAGGAATAACTAGAAATTTACTGCAATTAAGCAAGAATGTTGGTATAAGCCATGAATTGGGGCTAATGAGAAGAAATCATGTTAAGAGAACAATTCTTACTTTATAATATAGAGAAAAATTGAGGTTACCAAATTTTGGAAGTGATTCTACTATACCTTACCCAGGGGCACCATTTCAGGGGGCAACACCGGTGATTGCCCCACTACTAATTTCAAGAAAAAACTATTGTATAGCCCATACCCCTTGACTATCTGGATATGGACCTCCCCCCCCCCCCAACAGAAATGCTGGACTGACTCCCCTGAACTTACCCCCAACCATCCCCTGATGTTCAAATAGGGGACTCCACCCTTTCACTCTTGGAAAAATTACTTTATAAGCTTATATAGAATGGTACTATCCAATCTCCTTATAATTAAAAACACTTTGTTCGTCTAGTTGGAAAATTGGCCCATGTGTATAGGAGAAATCTATATTTGCCAACTAGTTGACAATAAATGTTGCCCCAGCAAAAATTTCCTTTTCCAACTAGTTGACTAATAGCTTCTCCCCAGCAAAACTTATTTTTTCCAACTAGTTGACTAATAACTTCTCCCCAGCAACACTTAAATTTGTCAACTAGGTTGACAATAAATGTTGCCCCAGCAAAACTTTCATTTTCCAACTGGTTGACTAAATTTGTAAATTTGAAAAATTTGTAATTTTCTCAGAATGTGGGGCTGAGCTTAGGCAACAAATAGGTACTATTTGAAAGATATGACTTTAAACAATTGTTTGCCTGTTATTTCAAGCAAATTAATGGTCCATGTCAATTCTGATTTTCTTGGTCAACTTTCTTAAGACCATAGGCAGGCATGCCTTGTTTGCCTCTCATTACAGGCAATCTAACAGTCTTATGTCAATTTTAAACTCTTGGTCAACATGCCTGAGATTCTAGGCAGGCATGCCTTTCCCAAAAACTAACAAACAAGTATGTTTCCAATAAGAGAGACATACTCCTGCCATTTAAACATTTGCCTCTCAATTACTTGGACTATCTGTCTTGGTTTTTCTCTGTCTACAATTAGCCATGTGTTGATGCAACCTTTTGTTAGCATCATTGTTCATAGAGTTTTTTTTTTTGTCATGTATCTGAATTTTCAATTGTGTGTTTGTGTCCTTCTTTTTTCTTCTTTTTTTTCTTTAGTGATTACTCCATTGACTGTACCTTTTTTTGACAGGCAATAAATGAATAATAATAATAATAATAACCTATGCAACCTGCAAAATACTTGATAACTTCAATTCATACTTTGTTTGTTAAACTAATAACTTCTCCCCAGCAAACTTAATTTTTCCAACTAGTTGACTAATAACTTCTCCCCACCAACACTTAAATTTGTCAACTAGTTGACAATAGATGTTGCCCCAGCAAAACTTTCATTTTTCCAGCTAGTTGACTAATAACTTCTCCCCAGCAAAACTTAATTTTGCCAACTAGCTGGAAACAAACAAAGCCCTAGAAAACAATTCATTTTCCAGCTAGTATTTTCTCCCCTCCCAGGAAGTTCCCATTTTCTTTGAATATTTCTTTATGACATCCTCTCACCCCAGACAAGGACAACTTGCTTTCCTTTTAGACCTAGACAGTTGGCCAAAAAGGAAAATCTTTGCAATTTGTCATCCTTCATCTGAAGAATGTGCCCTAGCCATCTCAACCTTTCTTCATTATAGACCTAGAAAGCAGGATTGAACCATATTTTTTGTACATCCTACTGTTTGAAAAATGGTTAGTCATCTGGGTACCTAGAACAATCTGTAGGCAATTTCTATGGAAAAAAATCTAGCAAATTGTCATCCACTTTTTGGGATTTTCTTTTGTTTTGTATATATTGATGGGATCATCAGGGATGGAGGGTTGCTTTGTTGTAGGATAACAACTAATATATGGAAAAAGAGCATGAAAAGAACATTGTTATTTTTATTTTATTAGCCTACCATGTTTTTTGAGAAGTGTTGCTAAACTGAAATTTTACCATTATTTAGAAATTTGACTAATTTACCCTTCTATTCTTAGAGATGTATGCACTCACAGTTTCAAGTAGCCCAGCCTATAATAAATAGGCCAGGGTGAAAGCCTATTGAAAAAATAAAGTTTTTTTGGGTAGAATTTACTAGGCCTAGTCAACTAGTTGGAAAATGAATTGTTTTCTAGGGGCAATGTTTGGGTAAATATTTACCAAATCATATTATTGAGTTAGGAATAAAGTGAATGCACCATTTGATGCCTTTTTTTATGCTGATTACAAATATGATAATCATTTCTATTGGAAATGAATTTCAGCCCCCCCCCCCAATCTAACCTAACCCCCACCCCCATATGTGCAAATATATATCCTGAATTAACATATATAGGGGGGGGGGCTAAAATTCATTTCTGATAGAAATGATTGTTATATTTGTAATCAGCATAAAAAAAGGCATCAAATGGTAGGCTATATTCACTACTTGAAACTCAATAATATGATTTGATAAATATTTACCAATGTTTGTTTCTAGGTAGTTGGCAAAATCAAGTGTTACTGGGGGAGAAGTTATTAGTCAATTGGGTAAAGTTCTACCAAATCATATTATTGATTTAGGAATAAAGTGAAACACCATTCAATGCCTTTTTTTATGCTGATTACAAATTGATAATCATTTCTATCAGAAATGAATTTCAGCCCCCCCCCCCCCCCCTATATATACCTAACCTACCCTGAATTGGCATATATAGGGGGGGGGCTGAAATTCATTTCTGATAGAAATGTTTATTATATTTGTAATTAGCATAAAAGAAAGGCATTGAATGGTGTATTCACTTTAGTCCTAACTCAATAATATGATTTGGTAGAACTTTACTGTCAATTGATTAGAAAATAAAAGTTTTGCTGGGGAAATGTTTTCTTGTCAACTAGGATAGGTTGGCAAATAGCCTATAGATTTCTCCTATAGGGATGGGCAAAATTTTCCAACTAGATGGCAAAATATTTTTAATTATAAAACGATTGGATAGTACCTTTTTATATAAGCTTATAAACTATTTTTTCCAATAATCAAAGAGTAGATATCCTTCAAATAGGCTGAATAGCCCAAACTGTGTTCTTGAGTTCATCAGCATTGATTCAATTTAAAGGAGAACAGACTGATGTATGGCAAATACATGGGATATATATAATTTGGGTACAATTTTGACACATTAGGTGTAAGCTATAGTGGAATTGTTTTCAAATTTGTTAAGAGCCTGCAAATTTCTGCATAGGCTATTACGAAGTTGGAATTGTTTTCTTACCATGTTTCCTTCTCAATAGCCCTGATTCTAGGTTTATACAGAATTTTATTATTATAGTTTTAGTTCAAAAATAAAAACTAACTAAATTACCAAATACTACTGATCTTAAATTTTTTTCTTTTTATAGGTTAATATGATGTTTCTTCTTTACGATTATTACGAAATTAATCTACGAAGCAGCGCTACCTAATTGATCAAAGTCTAACTTAATTTGTGAGTTTGCAGACAACTAAATTTCGAACCATAGCAACTAAAAGTTGGCTTTGTGTTTACTAATGATTACATAAAGAAACAAGTTTTTTTTAACTGAAAGTAAGGAACAACGTTAAAACGAATAGAAATTATTCCGTATATGAAAGCGGCTGTCCCCTCCTCAACGACTCCCTCTTTATGCTAAAGTTTTTTATTGTTAAAAAAATAGAGTTGTGAGAAAGTCAAACTTTAGCGTAAAGAGCGAGTCGTTGAGGAGGGGACAGCCGCTTTCATATATGGAATAATTTCTGTTCGTTTTAAGTTTTAACATTTTTCCTTACTTTCAGTTAAAAAAACTTTTTTTTATTTAATTTTTGAACGTTTTTGAATTAATGCAGGTTTTGATTTTGGCTCACCGTACATGAATAATTAAAGCAAAATTTGCACATTAATTTTACTTTTATTTGGTTAAATGGCTTCCTCAAACTTGTTTAATTTTATTTACGGACGTTTTTATTAGTAATAAATAGCCTATACGTAACTTGCGAATTAACTTACGTAACGAAATTCTATAATCAGATATTTTTAGTACGTATATTAGGGGGTTCGCCTCTTAGTCAATACCTCGCTCTTTAAGATAAAGTTCGAATTTTGTTCCAATTCTTTTAAAAATGACCCCTTAATCCCAAAGGCCGTTATTTAGAATAAATAGCTCTTATGAAAGTAATAAAAAAAAATCTTTGGCTTAAAGAGCGAGGTATTGACTAGGGGGTGAACCCAATCATATACTAATACTTTCTGTTTGTTTTAAGTTTTGATGTTGCTCCTTATTTTCAGTTGAAAACCTTGTTTTTTTATATTTAATTTCTGATCTTTTTTTAAAATAATGCTGGGAAATCCGGCACCCCCTTCATAGCAATGTCCCTTCCCCATGAAAAACCTCCGTCATGGAAAGATCCTCCCACATAACCCCGACCCCCCCCCCCCCCCCGCCCCCCCCCCACCACCAGAAAAAATCCCCCCTGAAAACGTCTGTATACTTCCCAATAACCAATACTATATGTTAACATTTGCTGATGTTCATAGCTTTCAGCCCTCCACCCGGGGAATTCGGGGGGATTAAGTAATCCTAAAAAGACATAGTTATCATATTTTCGACTATGTTGAACAAAATGGCTATCTCAAAATTTTTATCGGCTGACTTTGGGAAAAAATGAGCGTGGGAGGGGGCCTAGTTTCCCTCCATTTTTTGGTCACTTAAAAAGGGCACTAGAACTTTTAATTTCCGCTCCAATGAATGCTCCTACGATATTCTAGTACCACTGGGTCGAGACGATTACCCCTGGGAAAAAAAAAAATAAATAAATAAAAAAAAAACAAATAAACACGCATCCGTGATCTTTCTTCTGGCAAAAAATGCAAAATTCTACATTTTTGTAGATAGGAGCTTGAAACCTCTACAGTAGAGTTCTTTGATACGCTGAATATGATGGTGTGATTTTCATTAAGGTTCTATACTTTTAGGGGGTCTTTTCCCCTTTTTTCGAAAATCAGCCAAATTTTCTCAGGCGCGTAATTTTTGATGCGTAGGACTAAACTTGATGAAACTTATATATTTGAAATCAGCATTAAAATCTGATTCTTTTGATGTATCTATTGGTATCAAAATCTAGAAGACTCCCGAAAACTGTCGTTTTTGGCATTTGGCTAGCCTCGTTGTAGCTTGTAACGTTTTTATTGTTTCTTTCTCACTTCTTATTTTGTTTTTTTCTTTTTTTTTTCTTTTTTAGCTATCTTCATTGTTAAGTAAGCATTGGTGGCTCACAAAAGAGGTCACTGATATATACATATCTAGTTGAGGATATATAATGGCACACTAAAACACTTAGAAGGGAAATATGCTTGAAACTTCGATGTTAATTTGGGCAAGGCCGTAAACAGGTTTTTTCCGGGGGGGGGGGGGGGGTTACTTAAAGATTTTTTCCGGGGTGGGGGGTTACACCCAAAAAACTAAAAAACGCATAAAAAAATCGTTTATATCCAATTTTGTTACGATTTTACGAGTAAGACAAACATTTCGGGGTGGGGGGGGGGGGTTCAAATCCCCCTACCAAATCCCTGAAAATAAAGTCTAAATCTCCTAACCAACTAAACTTCTAGGTAATCCCATTATTCCATCTAAATCTCTTTTTTTAAACCAATTAGATTCAGTTGCTTGTAACAAGCAGTGGTGACCCTAACGCATAGATGTATATTTTACCGATTGTTTCGATCTAAATTATGGTACAACACTAACAATTGTGGTACAACACTAATGCATCAGCTAAAGTAAGGGCAATTCAAAAATGTCACGGGACCCTCAATTAGGCAGTTCATCATATTCCCACTGGATAGCAAAACTAAACAAAGTGAAAACCATAACGCTTCCCAAAAGTCCAATGCGGTCTGCTCTTTATGACTCTGACTTTGACAAAGTTTACGCCAGGTTACCAGCTTATTGATCCCAAATACGTTATTTCGGATTTCTGGAATCTTCTTTTGCAATAGAAATACGTCATTTATAATTCAAAACTTGTATCGTTTTGTCAGAAATTACCATGTTCATGAGTAAAAGAAAAAAGAAAAAGAAAAATATAGTTCCAAAGCTTATCTAAATCTCTTTGCATCACTAATTAAAACTATTTCCTAGAAGTGACTGCAACTTTTGCTATTCAGAATGAATGCAAGAAAGTACATCAACAGAAATTTCTTTTTTGCTTTTTTTTGAAAAATTATTACTCGCTTTTTAGGTTTTGGCTTTTACATTATATTCGTGAAACCTATACCATAGAAGTGACCTGCTAATTTGGAGGTTACAAATCTGGTGGCTTCAGTGTCAGTCTGCTGATTGATGCCAAAGAGTTGAAATCTCTGGTTCGATTTATTGAATTGAGGAACAGAGTGGCTTTGCCCTGGGTATTTTGTAATGCTTATTTATCAAAATGACTTTCTTTGGGTTGAGGCTTATGTCAAGGCTAAAAGTCGAGGCTTATGTCAGGAGTACTCACAAGAGTAATACATTCCAGCTTTCACAGGAGAAGAAAGGAACTGTGCACATCAAAGATGGATAGTTACAAATTAACCGCAGTTTCAACGGGAAAAGTTCACTCCCTCAATAGGCTACCCACAAAAGATAAATCTACCTTAGATTAGAGCTTTTTTCTAAAACACCTTAAAAAGTTGTGAAAATGTTAACAGTTGGCGAAAGGAAATTTGAATCAGCACGTAAAATGACAGATTCACACCGATGGGGGATGAAATTCCATCGAGTCAACGGATACCTAGATCTCCCATGCAAACGGAAAGGGGAGGCATAGATGGATCCCAATGTATAAAAAGAAGTCGTTCCAATAAGCGGAACATCCAAATAAGGAGAACTATTGGGAATTAAATAGTGTGCAATCGGGAAACAGCACACCCGGCCAAGAGCTTGGGTGTCGAGAATATCCGGTGACCAGTATTTATGAAAACTCAAATAGAGAAAAGAAACAACATAAAACACGTAAAGGTCTAGGCAAATTCAACCGACAGATAAACGTCAAATGAGGATGATCCACCAGATAGATATAGATCACATGCTAGCCAAAGAGATCAATAACGCAGGGATTCAAAGACACTATATAACCCAAGGGGTGACAGCTCGTACTTAGGCCATAGTCCTTGGAAACATAGCTTCGTCTTTACTTGAAATGAAACCAAGATACAATTGGTAGGGAGTCCTATTAGGATGCCAATAAAAAATATCGTCACAAATTTATAGAAACTGTGAAAAGACTAGGAAAAGTTTGTTGATGAATTTTGATGAGTGATACTTTATTACAGATAACTTAGAGACGGTTGAATCATAAAAATTATTTTGCTAGGCGTGAACTTCAAGAGATTGAGTCTATAAATCTCTGGTCTATGAAAACATTGGTCTATAAATCCACACGGAAAAACACAAAAAAACTTCCATAACAGTGGGGAGAGAGCGCAACGTTCTGAAGTAGAACAGGGGAAGCAAAATGGGCCAATTAATTTTATCTAGAAAATGAGAAACGTGATTTTCCAGTTTCGAATAAAAATGCTTACGGAATTCGTGATTTTTTATTTCAACTCCCATAACATGATAAGCATCAATCACTATAGTCAGAAGATGAACCATTTAGTGTACCAAAAAATTTTGCCGAATTTAGAGTGTTTATGTTTTGTCCAGATGTTCGAGAAATTTGATTTCAATTTGACAAACGGGATGTAGGGATAAAGCTCCCATTTCAGGAGGATTTTTTTTGTAAATTGAAAAAAAAAAAAAAAAAAAACTAAAAGAGAGAAAATATATGCAACACGAAACTATACAATGTGGCAATTCAGTCTGAGATGGCAGACACCCAATTCAGTCCAATTCATGTTGGACGCCTACGTGACTGAAAAATTGAAGAAAAATAGAAGAAGAAAATGAAATGTAAAAAGCGACACAATAAGAAAATTGAGTTTGCAATGACAAACATTAATATTTAAGGAAATCTGCATCTGCTAGCTCAACAATGCGGGAGCAGAAAAGAGTTTAAGGAAAAGGAGGAGGTCTTCGCAATCATGAAAAAACGAGATGATCGAAAATTAGAATTAGAAGGACTGCAACGGTTTTGGAAAAATCGGGTAGAATTAAAGATTGATTTGGAGGGGGAAAGCCTGAAAAGGAGTTAGGGATTTTTCCTATCAAGGTTTTGAGGCCTTTGACCCAATAGATGAAGGAGAGGAGTCTCTTTGGGAGGATTCCCTTAGGATAGTGTCCCTTCAGGAGGTAACAGATGATAATCAGTTCCATCAACTCACTACTGTTGGACTAGTTGTTATTACCCTATCAAAGCATAGCCTTTCCATATTATGGTCCCAGGGAGATGCTCTCTCCCATTACCAGCCACTACCCTATTCCCCCGAACATTTACCCCTGAGCCTCATACCCCATTCCTACCCTGTATTGCTATCGAACTTTTTTGCCTCCTAGACTGTCCAATGGGGTGAGACCTAGAAGCAGGGGCGCAATTTAGGGGGGGGGGGACTAAAATTCCAAAGTCTCCCCTCCCCACAAATTTTTGAATTTAGCTAATGTTTTATCTTCTGTTTCCACATGTGTCGACACACTGGACGATTTTGTCAGCATATTCTTTATGCCCACCTCCAAACTCAAAACCCTAGCTGTATCCCTGCCCAGAAGACAACTTATACTGGTTACCCTTGGATTTGTACCCCATTACTCTCTACCATAATCTTTTTATGTTTACCGTTTCATTTTTTATTTGATTCCCTTAAAACCACAAAGACTTTATCCCCAAACGGATAGCAGAGCCCGTAAGGTTGGGTGTATAGATAGTAAGATGCATAAAAAAATGACACATCTCGTCATAATAATAAAAATAATAGTGAGAACTAGCTTGGTGAAATATAGTGAAAGCTAAAAAACATGACAAAACCTAAGAACAAAGAAATACAGGAATTCTGGGGAGAACGGGCGTCTAAAGACGTCCCAACATGGGGACACAAAAATAAACACATATACACAGAAAACATAATATGTGTCTATATTGCATGATCAATGGTCAATAAGCAATCTTTAATATTTCCTTCTTTAAATTCAGCTAGGATTTTCGAGATGAATCAAGCAAAGTGTTGTATTCTTATATTTGTCGAAACTAATGGTATTTGGCACCTATGAAAATCTTGCCCTTTCGTCACCTTAATTTGTTCGAAAACTAATGGTATTTGGCACCTAATTGAAAATCTTGCCCTTTCCGAGCTTACAAAAGGAATTCGGTATGTTCCAGAAGGCCAACTAGCCGAAAGAGGGGACAAAATTAACAGAGTTTTTTTTGTAGAAATAATTAGGATATTGTATTTGGAAATGCTATATGGAAATATTAAGTCCTCGCATATGTTTTAAATCCGACAAATTAAAAAAAAAAAAATTTCTGTTTCTGATATAGTTTCAAGTTTTGATGATCGATGTGAAAAACTTCCAAATATTTTCACTACTCTATTTTGAAGTACCCATAATGGTCCTACATGCTTCCAAAAGGCATTAATATAAACAATTGTGTAGTATTTCAAATACGAAGCAATAAAAATCTTAGATTATATTTATGAGAAATGGAAATATATTTTTTCAAATGATGCATCAACCCAGTATTTAAAATAAGTTTTACCCTTAAAGGATCAATATGATTTTGAAATGACAAAAGGGGATCAAGAAAAGTCGTAAATGATGACCTGGTTGACCTTACAGATTTCGTGCTCACTAGCCTGAAGCTCCTGACGAGAAATTTCTCGAGTAGCTCATTTTGACCGATAAAACATCACACATCATTTGACCGATAAACTCAGTTTTCGGGAAATTTGGCAGGAAACAAACCATCGATTAATCGAGGCAACTGTTTTTAATCAAATTTTCAGTTAACGTAGATAAATCCCTCGCTTTAACAGATATAGCTGTGTCAACTGCAAACAGACTTGCAAGAATAATATTTTTCTGCAGACTTAGTGGAAGATCATCAATACAAATCAAATTATGTAGACCTAATTCTGAACCTTAAGGGCCACCAATATCTTTAATCTAATTTAAATTAGACAAGTTTCTATCAGCATCAACCACAATTTTACTTTCACTCCAAGTTAAAAGATGAGGCCTGCAAGCGGTTGGGTCTTTTCATCCTCTTGTGCGATTGTTCTGATTTGTATTTGTAGTTCTTTATATTGATATTGTTTTGCATGTGTTTTGTTTTGTATGTATTTTCCTTTTATTTTATTTTGTTACTCCACTTTTTTATAATGTTAGTGGGTCAAAAATAAATTATTATTATTATTCCACCGTATTACCATTTTTTTAATTTTGATAGCTTTTGAAATTCTGCAAAACTAACTGGGGGCCAAAAACATGCTCGCACCTTTACTAGGAGGTAAATATTTTTTATTTGACCTACGAGAAGGAAATGTATTTCTGTTGAAACGATAGATTGTCCATTACCAGTAACATAATTACTAAACATCTTAGCAACAGCTTGCGGTCCTTTAACTTCTTCGCCAATTATATCAACTAGTACCTTGGGATACGACAACATTTCATTGGCCTCTTTCCTCTTGATTTCTATACGGGCTACTATGAAACTTATCTAAGGATTGATTTGGAACTTTGGATCCTTTTCTTTGATTACGGAATTCAACCCAACATCACTAAGCTCTTATTTTGATTTTGACAAATTTTTATGTGAAAAGTCTCTAAGCTTTGTTTGACCTTTTTGTATTAACGGAAATATAGTGAAAAGCCTACCATAATTATGCAGTGATCAGCTGAATCATCAGGAATGACAGATGCACTAATGGCGCTGTAAGGTAAAAAAAATACTATCAATTAACGACAATGAAGTATCAGTTTATCCTCGATGGCATAAAAAATACTGGGTTTAATCCATGAGCGGATATTATAAAAACTGTAGTTTTTTCAGCTATTCTAATCTGGTTTGCAGAAGGATGCTTATTAAACCAAAAATAAAATCCCCCATAACCAGATAAGGAGTAGGCTATTAAGACTCTCCAATTTATTCAATAAATTTTCAAAATTATTTTTAAATTCTATCTGGTTGGCTAGCGGAGTACGATAAATAACTGCGATTAGAAGCTTCTAATTATTTGGAAGGGAGCAATCAACAACCAGAGTGTAAGCTCAACCAGAGTCGACCCAGCTCTAAATGCGTACCCAAAGAAATGTGGGGAAAACACGGGAAACGTTGGATGTTTTGGCCCCCAACCACGCATTTCACTCCCGGCCGAAGGCATTGAATCAGGAGATCGATACCTGTGCAACGAAGACCATTGGTCAGCAGGTGAAAAAGTTGTAGTAGTAGTATTCAACAACACAAAATCCAAATAAAATTTCAAAATTCATTGGGAAAAATCCAGTGTTGCGTGAGCTGGCTAACAATTTTTAATTAAAACACCAAGAATACTTTGCTTTTGTCTCCTCCAACCAACATAAATAAATAGTTAATCTTCAACCTGAATCCTTTCAATTCAAAACTTACCTAAAAATGTTTCACAAAGGCCTGACATGTCCGTTTCAGAACAAAATAAAAAAAAATTCAATTGCATCCTTTGCAGTCTTCCAGCTTCGGCAATGCCAAAGCTATATCCTCCTTATATTAAAACAAAAAAAAGTTTTTTTTTAACTGAAAGTAAGGAGCGACATTAAAACTTAAAACGAACAGAAATTATTCCGTATATGAAAGGCTGTCCCCTCCTCAACGCCTCGCTCTTTACGCTAAAGTTTTTTATTGTTTTAAAAAATTGTGAGAAAGAGTCTAACTTTAGCGTAATGAGCGAGGCGTTAAGGAGGGGACATCCTTTCATATACGGAATAATTTCTGTTCGTTTTAAGTTTTAATGTCGCTCCTTACTTTCAGCTAAAAAATTCTTTGTTTTGTTTTAATATAAGGAGGATATCGCTTTGGCATTGCCGGAGCTGGAAGACTGCAAAGGATACAATTGAATTTTTTTTTATTGTGTTCTGAAACGGACATGTCAGGCCTTTGTGAATATAAGGAATCATTTATGTTCGTTTTAAGTTTTAATGTCGCTCCTTACTTTCAGTTAAGAAAAACTTTTTTTTTATTTAATTTCTGCACGTTTTTGAAGTAATACAGCTTTGATTTTCGCTCACCGTACATAAATAATTAGAATGAAATTTGCATATTTATTTTACTTGTTTTGGCTAAATGGCTTTCTCAAAATTTTGTTCTGACGTAACTTACGAATTAACTTACGTAACGAACTACTATATTTGTATGTTTTATTACGCATGTTAGGGAGTTTACCCCTAGTCAATACCTCGCTCTTTACGCTAAAGTTTGAATTTTGTTCGAATCACAAACCTCTGAATCACAAAGGCCGGTTAATTAGAATAGATAGCTCTTTTGAAAGTACGAAAAAAACGTTAGTGTAAAGGGCGAGGTATTGACTAGGGGACGAACCCCCTCGTATACGTAATAATTTCTGTTTGTTTTAAGTTTTAATGTTGCTCCTTCCTTTCAGTTGAAAAACTTTTTTTTTATTTAATTTCTGGTCGTTTTTTTAAATAATGCTGGGAAATCCGGCTCCCCCTTCATAGAAATGTCCCTTTCCCCAAGGAAACATCCTCCATGGAAAGATCCTCCCCCGTAACCCCTTCCTCCGACCTCCCACCAGATAAAAATTCCTAGTGTAACGTCTGTATACTTCCCATTAACCAATACTATATGTAAACAATGGGCAAAGTTCATAACTTGCAGTCGTTCCCCGGGAACTGGGGGGGGGGAACTGGGGGGGGGGATTAAATCATCCTCAAAGACATATTTATCAGATTTTCGACTATGCTGAACAAAACGGCTATCTCAAAATTTTGATTTGGGTAACTTCGGGAAAAAATGAGCGTGGGAAGGGGCTAAGTTGCCCTCCAATTTTTTTGGTCACTTCAAAAGGGCGCTAGAACTTTTAATTTCCGTTCAGATGAGCCCTCTTACGATATTCTAGGACTACTGGATCGATACGATCACCCCTGGAGAAAAAAAAAAAACACGCATCCGTGATCTTTCTTCTGGCAAAAATAAAAAATTCCACATTTTGCAGATAGGAGCTTGAAACTTCTATAATCAGGTTCTTATTTGAAATCAGCATAAAAATCTCATTCTACTGATGTATCTATTGGTATCAAAATTCGGGTTTTTAGAGTTTTGGCTGCTATTGAGCCGGGTCGCTCCTGTTTGAACCACGAACTGTTTAATTCTTTTTTGGCAGTTCTTTCAAACCAAGCACCAATAATGATTTAGAAAAGAGTTCCCTCCTCCACCTCTGGATTATATCCACCAAAGAACCAAAGTTACAATATTTCAGCCTAAGCTCACCTTGCTCATTGGTCCTTATTAGTCATAATTTTCCTCAACTCATTCGCTCCCCTGAAAAATCAAAATATGGAAAGAGTAAAAAAAATTTATTATACAGTGGAAAAATATAACATTTCTGAATAAATTTGATTATTAAAAATTCATATCCTTCCCCGAGGGGCGTAGTTAAAGGGAGGGGGTTCCCCTAAAATTCCAAGGTATCGGCACCCATTACGGATGTCTTGGAGCTTTGGGCATCTTCGGTATTTTAATTTAGCTTCCGCATTTCTTGGCACACTGGACGATTTTGTCGGTTCATTCTTTATATCCCCCTTAAAACTCAAATCCCTATATTCTTCTTAGATCCCTTTGACAGGGTGTCCCTTCTATTACTTTGAAGTTCATGGGTTCCCTTGGACAGGCTTCAAAACTTTTATTATTTATCCATAATACCGGATTGGGTTTTATGCAGCCATATCAATATCATTTTTTATTTAACTAAAAAATTAATGTCTTGTCATTTTTTGTTCTTCAATATAAAACTGTTAAAAAAAATACTCTGGAGTTACTGGCGGTGGTAAGAAAACATGGGATTTCATCAAAACTAATCCGCAGATGACTGTAACCTTATTTATGATTAATTATAATTTCAAAGGATTGCCCTTTCCGATCTAGAAAGAAACATCTTTCTGATTTTCAATTGAAAATTTTACAAGCAGCATTCAATAGAATTTCATTTCGGTTTGTTTTAATTAATTTATTTTTTTTTCCAAATATTTTTTTCAAAGAAAAGCAAAGAACCTCATTAAACCTAAGACGAGCAGAATGAAATTCATAAAATAAATTCAAGATCCATAAAATTCGTTTCCAAAATTCAAGAAAAGTTTTAAAACATGGACCCAGAAAATTATTTTAAGGATTAGCCCTTGTCAATTCTCAGAAGGAGAATCTATTGTCCTCGATCCTAAGAGATAATGCGCAGCTATGTGATACTCTGTAGCCTTTAGTTTTTATTTGATAAAGGGTCTATAATAATTGTTCATTTATAAATGAATTTATTTACATCAGGAGTAACTTTGATACTACACGCCAGTATAGTCATTGAGTCTAGAAGGCTGCATAAACCACTCTTTTAATAGTTGGTCAATAAATTTAGCCCTGTTTGGGCCAAAATTACTGTTTTACGGGCCAACATACTGGAATATGGTAAATTTCTTTGCTATGATCTCTTTTGTCAGAGATAACACTCTAGTGATCCCTGTAGTAAGGGAACATAAGCATTCAATGTTTTATTTATTGCTTTTTCTTCCAGATCCGCTTCAAAAATAGGGCTTCGTTGTATGCTGAATGTTGGAAGAAGCGTTTTTCCATCACAAACTACAAATCCTAATGTCCTTTATAAGAGTGGGAAGTGACTAAGGGAGGTGGCATGGGGAAACATGGTAGCTTCTTAGTATTTTTAGCCTGGGTTCTGATAGTGGCAAAGCCTGCTGCGAGATTAAAAGGCAAAATAGTGAATCCAATGACAAAAAAAATCATTACTATGATTCAAACTCACTGAAATAACCACAGCATAATTTTAACAATGGACAGAAATTAAACATAAAAAATATTTTTTTTTTTAGATAAAAGGAACTTCCAAAAGACGAACAAGAATTTCCTGTACATGAGGGGGGATGCCACTCCCGTAACTTCTGCTTTTTACCCTAATATTTGACTTTTTCTGAATATTTGCTCTAACACAAGTACACCGTGACTAAAAGCTCTTTGTTTTTTCAACAGTGTCTTGAGAGAGGAATTACTTATTTATTTGTGTTTACTTTAATAGCAGCGTTGATTTTAAAGTTTTTTTTTTTAATGGCAATCGGTAATTAAAACACTTGTAATTGCCAACTAGCTGTGTTATTTTTTTTTACCCTAAATGCCCCCAGTAAAACTATAGTTAAATTTCAGCACTGAAACCGACGTGTGTATCAGCCCATCACACCTAGAATCATGTCTCCACTCTTTATTTCATTTGAAAAAAGTTTTATTTTTAAATTGAATTATTTTCTGTATTGAAGATGAATCTGAAGTATGTTTATTTGACGAATTTCTCCAAGCCAGATGTAACAATAATCAAAAGCTCGAGAAATTTAATCTCAGTATTGCGCAGATACAAGAACAATGCGTAAAATTGTTTTCTTAACGATATTTCTCTGTTCAATAAATTTTTCTTCAAGCTTAGATATAAGAAAGTATTTCAAAGTGGACCCCCCTCCCCATGAAGATGTCGCAAAAATGGCACGATATATTGTCCACGTCTCTGGTAAGTTACAAACTCAATTATTTTGCGCGAGCCGTAAGCAATGCGGACTAACTTATGCGTGTATATGCTTTTATCTAGGGAGGCTTGAAGATTCTGTAAAGGGGTTGATGAGCAAGACAGCACAGTTTTTCCCGTGGGAGGTTTTTTCCCTTCTTTTTTAGAAAGCCCATATTTTATCAACTACATTACCACGCTTATATAATTTTCTAGATTTTTAATTTTGGTCTTTCAGTAGAGGTTGAGTAAATTACTAGTCTTCCTTTTCCCTCTTGTGTACCCATAACCTTAATACCGCTTTTGTTCTTACTTTCTTGCTTTTTGTTTTCATTAGTTTTTACTCTTACTTGCTTTCATAATAGGAAAAGTCCTGCTGCAAATATACTTTTTTTTTCTTTAAACATGTGCCTTGGACACTATGTTTGTGAATAGACCAAAAGACAGTCCGAATTCGCCCAAAAATTGCTCTAAAAAATTAAGTAACAAAAGAATCGTTTCACTTACTTAATGTGGGAATTAATAAAACAAAATTCTGCGGACAAGATGTAAAAATTGAATATGAAAGCTTCAAATCTTCCTTTTGAAAAATATTTTATCCAATTTGGCCATTGACATACTCTTTATAGATAGGAATGAAATTCTTTTTGAGCAATTCATGAAAGTTTAGTGGCGGGGGGATGTATTTTTAAAAATCTAATGGGAGCAAATTAGTCGTTTTTCTTAAATTATTCAATGAAAATCCAGTAGAAAAACATTCTTTAATGAAACCTCCTCCAAAAAAGGTCTTTTTCAAAAATCTAACGGAAACGCCTAAAATCAGCCCTTCCTCCCCCCAATTGTCACCACTGACGTGATTATTTTTTAATTTCGTATTTTAGAACTTCGTTAAGACTCTGGTCTCAGAGTGCCTTCTAATGTTTTCTTCATGTTTTAAAGATTGTTATGGTTAGTAGACTTATATATAGCATCTCCAAGAGCTTATCTGTCCATTGTGCGCAGTTTACATATATTCAATGCAATTGGTAATGTAAAATTAGGGGATGACTTGTTATATTTCATAGTGTATAGCTTTATATTTACTTTTAATCCTTAACTAATAATGAAGCTGGAGGGGAGGGGGCAGTGTCCCATTGTCCTCATAGAAATGATGTCTATTCATGCCACAAAAAGTGTTTTGCCGGTCAAATCGATGGGAAACGAGTAGATACAGATTGGCATAATAAATGAAGGATGTTTAATACCATCTTTGTAACAGCCTGTCTTGTCTACTCAGCCACTTGACTTGGAAAAATCTTGGGAAGAACAGTTAAAATAGATAAGAGATAAGATTGAAAAGCATAAAAGGCTTCAAAATAAACTTGTGATTATTTTAACGATTTCTTCGTTCATGTAGTATACAGTGAAGCCTCTTTCACATTAACGTGTCACTGCGTTATGTCGTGTCTGCGCTGCCATCAAAATGCGCTGGTGTTTCGTAGAATTTTTTCTCATCTACGCGACAAGCATTCTTACTGGGCTCGTCACATGTATTAATTATTCCTTTTTTTAGTGTTCAATAAATTAAATGTAGGCCAACTTCAATTTGTTCAACAATGCAGTTTTTACTTGAATTCAATTGAAATTCCTATGATAAATTTCCGGTTTAATTGGAGATAAAGTTCTTCAACTCCTTGACAAACACTAGGTAAACTAGATGGCATAACTGTCGTTGGCTGATTTACAGAATGAAAGCCCATGTCTTGTGCTTCTTACCAGGGGCGTCATTTGCCATGGGGGCAACTGGGCCCAGTTTGCCCCCAGCTCAAATTTAGTGTCTTCGAAAACCTCCTCAAAAACTAAGATAGACCTAGATAATTCAAGCACCCACAGAAACAGATCAGCTATCTTTTGCATACCTTTGCTTTTGTGGTACTATATGGCCCATTTTTCACTGGACCATTTTCACTTTACTTGCAAAAATCGTCTCCAAACTTACCCCCCCCCCCCCCTCGCTCAAGGATTTTGACGAATTTAAGCCCCCGTTTCTTATAGCCCAGTGAAAACTTTTACTACTCCTTGATTATCTGAAAAACCTGCAGCTAAGAGTAAAACCGGAAAGTGAACGATAAATTAATTTTGGAATTTGTTCCACGATTCTAAGACTTCGCACCTATTCACACTTACTACGCTACATGTTCAGTTTTGAAAACTAAAAACTTAATCAGTTTAAAACTGGCACTAATTATTATGTCGACTAGCTCTGTGCTTCACTTTATCAGCACAATCAATTTTCTGCACAGATTTACCCTGTATCTTCGGACTATGTAAGTTAATACCTGCAAGAATGTTCGTTAACATCTACTTTTTCAGATGTTTGTTTTACTCAGAAATGGAAAGGTAGTGGGGGCATAAATGAGAGTGTCCCAAACGGTTGAACTTAAAGAGTATTAACTATGCATCTGTATCGATGGAGATTTTTTAAGGTGATTGGCCACCTTAGTCCGGTCCGTCAAGCTCACAGAAAAGTTTAGTTAAAAAAAAAGCAAAAACCGAAAAAGGAATGAAAGGAGCAAGCCTCGGAATAGATAGAATTGATTTTGAAAAAAAAAGCAAAAAGAAAATTAGAAAGACCAGAAAATGATTTGGAATAAAAAAGGATAAATTTTGAAGGTGAACAATGTTTTTTAGTAGTAACTTACTACTAAAAGCTTACTGCTGCGCCAAGCCCCTAAGGCCAACACAGGCACACACGCTCCTTCTTCATCCCAGTCTGCTCAACCCCCCCCCCCCTAATTAAAGCCACCTTAGAAGTTCCCATTTCCTCTACAGCTTTTCTTACAACATCTTCTCACACCATTCGGTGACGATCTTCTTTTTGTTTTGCCCCATAGAGCATCAACGTTTTGTTTGCCCTGTTTTTTGGCCTATCGTCCTTGACGGCCAGCCTTCTTTAGAACGATGGCTGGCAAGGACGATCTTTGGCAATATTCATCCAAAGAACGTATCCTACCCATCTCAACCTTTCTCTTGTTATACAGAAGCTCTAAAAAGTGGGATTGAACCATATTTCTCGTAGAACTTACAGTTTAAGATACGGTCAGTCAGTCAGAGTACCCAAGGAAATCCGTAGACAATTTCTATGGAAAACCTCTAGCAAATGCTCCGTAGTTTTTCGGAGTGCCCACTCTTCAGAACCTTACTTGAGCATTGTCATCACTGTGGCTTCTAATATTCTTATCTTGGTTCATAGACTAATCACCCCATTCTTTCAAACTTTTTTCAACTCTGAAAAAATGCCTTGTGCGTTGGCTATTCTACTCTTAATTTCTTCACTGCACCTGCTGTCTTTACTAGTAATAGTAAATAGGCAACTGAATGTCTCTATTTGATCGATCTTCCCGTTACCCAACATCACTTCTTCACCTTCACTTATTCCTAGTCTTAGCAACTTAGTCTTCTTAACACTAATTTTCAAACCTATTCTTGTACCCTAAACTCGCAAAACCTCTAAAACTTCTTTCATTTTGCTAACATTTTCAACTAGGATGCTTGAATCATCGGCATAATTAAGTCTAGGAGAGTTTTACTGCACCAACTGATTCCATGTCTTTCCATTGCCTTTGTTGTGCTCCTTAGGATAAAGTCCATTAAAGTGATCTATATAGATGGGGATGTGACGCAACCCTGCTTAACTCCTGATTTAATACGAAATCAGCTACTAGCCTCATTTCCTACCTTAACTGCATCAATGTTATTCTGGCACATAGCACTAATCACTTTAATATAATGCAACGACAGGACCTTCGCCAAAGCTCTTCTATCAGTTGAATCCAACGCTTTGCCATAACCTGTAAAACCGAGGACTGCAAAGGTTCGACGTCTCAGGCGCTTCTCAATTACTAATGTAAGAGTGACAATTTGATCGACGCACTCCCTTCCCTTCCTAAAACCACATTGTTCTTCTTTTAAAACCTTATCTACAACATCTGTAAGTCTAAAAAAGTTTTATCATAATAACTAATGTGCTACCTACAAAAACCAAGCTAATGTCTCTATAATGTCTCTACACTTACTCTTATCACTCGTATTATACAGGGATTTAATTAGAGTTTTCCTAAAATCGCTAGTTACTTCCCTTTGACCAAAAATCATATTCGCAATCTTAAGTAATTGATGCTTAACTTCCCGAACACCGTATTCAAAAAAACTCATCTACCTTACTATTGGAACCTGGTGCCTTATTTTTTTTTAATGCTTTTAGCACAGCCACAATTTCTTCACAAAATTGTTCACTCATCTCTGAACCTTTTCCTCTATATCTTTTCCCTATTGAAAAGGTTAATTCCAAATAATTGGTTTTTATCAATTTTGGTATTCCCACGGAAAGTAACCAGAGAACAAAAAAATTGTATGACTTGATTCGGTACACTTACCTGAGAGCGTGAAGGGTCAGCTGCTCCCCCTTAGAGACAAAAAATTCATGAGAAGCACAAAGCTTGAAAGGAAAAGAATTTTTTTTTTAATTTGATGTTATTGGGAGTTTATTAGAATGCCCGGGTTCGGTACGGATCAATCACAAATCATTACTCTCTTACCCCTTCAGAAATGCGAAAAGCTAGTACCTTGTTTGCTTAAATGCAACCGCTAGACTCAGTTTATCAGCTAGCAAATCTAAAACAGCTTTGAAAACCATGTTTCAAACTTAAAATTTTTATAATTTTACTATAATTTGAACCTCATCCTCCAATGTAGGGTGAACCAAAGTGTAAAAAAATTGCCACTAAAACTGTTCAGCACTGCAATTACCGTCAAAAAGTGTTATCAGCTTCCCTAGTGGGTTCTTTAAAATAATGAAATTAAATTGAAAGTCATGAATATAAATTATTTGAAGAAATATTTTTTCTTTCCATGAATCCTTAAGGGGACCGTGATTTTCTTCTTCATGTTAATGAAGTTTTTACAAATAAAAGCCAACTACTCAAAAATAGTCTTTGAATGAAAACGCCAGGACATTCTAGCCTTTCAGAGCGTTCAAGAGCAAGAGGATAGCGCCCCTTTTATGTGTTATACTTTATAATAGTATCTGTTGTCTTTAAACTTGATGCTAATAGTCATTTGAATTTATGTTTGTTTTAGGCTCAAATATTTAATGATAATAATTTGTGCTCATTCTAAGTTTGTTTTATCAAATGACTTTATTTCTGCTCGTTTTAAGTTTAGTATGGCTCTTTGTGTAAGATTGCCCTATTTTTAGGACTAGAAACTCAGTTTTACTTTTGCTCTAAGCAGGATCTGGGTGAACTTATCCCTCTCAACGTTCCTTTGAACGTTTTTAAGTTCCGTTCATAAATCTTTCTACCCAGAGTTTTCTAAAGGAACAATGAGTCAATTGGTAGCGTGATGAACTGAGGTGTTCATACGAATCGGTACTCAAAATCAGGTGACAACTAAACTTTATTATTAAATTTAATAAAAGAGGAGAAACATTGTAATTCTAATTATAGTCTCCTTCCAATGTTCTCTTCAAAGCTGAATAGTCTTTTATTGCGTGGCTGTGCGTCGGTCTTCTATTGTCCACGTGTCGTTCACCGAAAAAAAGGGATTATCTTAGTTTTAGAGCTACAGAAATTCCAACTGAATAAATTACACTTGGCTAATTAGCTAAGGTTTGGGTCTATTGTGTTAGAGTCTTTAGGTCTAAATTATCAAATTAGGTAAACTCTGCTAATTTGGTTAGAAATGGAAGTACCGAAGCTACGAGTTTCATTTGATTCGGTAAGGTACTTCAAGAAGATAAATCAAAGGGTTTGAAAGTGGGCAAACTCGGAATAATCAAATAAATTGGTTACAAATTTCTTAGTAACCCAAAAACGAGGTATTTTACAATTATTTGTTGTAGAAGGAATTAGGGTTCCTTGGATCTCGGGCAAATCTCAAACTTCAATATGGATTGAAGTTCCCTCGACAAGAAAGATCTTAAACTCTCTGCCCCTGTCCGATATTACACCCTTCTCCCCAGTCTATCTGTATAACATAAAGACCACCATTTGTATCTACAGCCGGAAACGGATTGGATAGGTAAAGGACCAGTGAATTATAGGGTTCTCCTCTCAGATTCGGATTACCGTATAACGTTAGAAGGATCCAAGTAGGGGGGGGGGGGTAGTAAACGGGAATCTAGGAAATTCAATTCTGGGATGTGAGATCTATCGTATCACTAAGCTTAAGTTCCAAGAGACACTAGGCTGGAAAAGGAGAGGCAAAAAAGCTCTTATAGCTTTTACTCCTTGTTTTAGGTTTTTTCCTACCCAAACCTTAGGCTATTCGAAGCTTATTCCACAAAGTTTATGTTTCTGGGAAGGACCTCATTGGGGTTCTCATCCTTAAGTAATCTTGGATTGTTCTATCCTTTAATAATATTGTGCTTTATTTAGACGGACCCAGCCTTAACTAAAGGGAAATATACAGACGGAACTATGAGACCAACCACCAAATAAAAATCTAACAAAAATCTTAAGTTATTTACGAGGGCACTCTCCGCCCTTTACTATAACCTATTTAATTTTAATTAGATCACACCTCTTAATTAATCAGAAAGGATCCCAGGGTTATCTCGAGCTATCAGTAAGGCTCCAAACCTTATTAAATCAATTGGCAAGTTTTCAAAGGGAAAATATAACTCTAACTAAAGTTAGGGCCAAAGGGGCCCAAAAGATTTAATATTAACTTAATTCAAATAGGATCTTTTGGGTTGGACAAAGCAACAGAAATTTTATCAAAGTATCACAACTTTATCAAAGTATTACATTCAAAGGAAATTTAGACAGGCTAGTAGTAGCTATTATCCTAGTTAAAGAGAAGTTCAATAACTCATTTTCTAGCTCCCGAGGCAAGACTACCCTTAATTTGTCTCTGTTTTATTTGCGTGGCCTTGTTTTTTCGTTCTTAACTGTCACTCGCTCGAGACTAGTTTCTTGTGCAGTCCCTTCTTTAAATTTTAGCCGATCCCCAACTTTTCTGTTAAAAAGTAGTTTTTCCAGTATTTCGGGGCCTTGATTCTAAAGCTTGAAATGTCGTAACACTTTAGGACATTCCACTCTGTTTTATACAAAACTGGTCTAGATGGGGTCTTCAGCTATTTATTATGGGTTCAAAATGTTGTACGATACTTAAACAAAGAATTTTTGTTTCAAGATTTACGACTAGGTAAACAAAGAGAAGGTATTTTCACATTTAAGCCAATTTGAAATAGTCGGTTTACTTCTGATCTATTGGACCAAAAGGGGATTCCAAATTTTACTGAAATTTAGTAACCAAATTCAAAAAAATAAGGTCTTCTGACATTTGCTTTTTTTTTTTTTTTGGGGGGGGGGGGGGGAGGGGGAGGATTTTTTCGAAATTAAAAGGTAACAAAAAGCACTATCGCCAAAAAAATCTCTCAGTTTTTTTTGAAAAATCGTATAGAATGTGCCGTAAGATTTTTTTTTCTAAATATGAACCCTCTCTCAAAACACAAAATTCACTATAAAAAGAAGATTCGCAGAGCCTCAGTCAAATTTACACACGTAATTTATCAAATTTTTCGATTAGTAAACAATAAATGCAGGGGGTTTGTTGAGCTTAATTAAAAGATAATATGTGCCTTCAGGTTGTCATAATGTACCTGTAATACCTCACGAAAAGCTTAGGGTATCAAATTAAAGCTTTATTGGAATGTTGAGGGGAAGGTTGAACAAAATCAAAAGGTACTATCTGGTTTCAAGCTGTCCAAAGGACGTATCTGTAGTATCTCAGGAATAGTTGAATGTGTTAAGCTGAAACTTTAAGTGCATATTCAGCTGAATCAAAAGATACCACGTGCATCTAGGTTGTCAAAAAGGCGTATCGGTAATATCTCAGGAACGGCTAAGGGTATCGTGTTGATTTTTTGGGAAATTTTGAGGGGATATTGAGCTAAATAAAAGAAAACTTTAAGTCTCTCCGGGTTGTCAAAATGACATATTTGTAATATCCCAGGAATGCTACGCCCAAGAATAATATTGCTGCAGCTAGGGTTGGAAATGAGGTTAGTAGCTGGTTTCGTATTGAATCAGGATTTATACAGGAAAGGATTTTATCCCCATATATATGGATGATTTTGAGGAGCTTTGTCCTAAGGAGTATGAAAAAGGCTATGGGAAAGCACTGAATCGACAGAAAGTAAAACTTTCCTAAACCTAGATTATGCTGGTGACTTGAGTGCTCTAGCTGAAAATTTCAGCAGTATGAACAATTTTTTGGAAGGTTTGAGAATTTAGGGCACAAGAAAAGATTTGAAAATGTATTTTAAGATGACTAAGTCACTTAGGCCAGAACTAAAGTGAAGGTGCAGAGGTGATATTGGGCAACGGGAAGACTGATCAAATGCATAACTTCAGTTACCTAAGTAGTATTATTATAGTATTGGTAGATGCAGCGAAGATGCTAAAAGTAGAATAGACAAGGCCCTAGGCGTTTTTTTTGCAGTTGAAAGAATTTTGGAAAGAATAGAAAGATAAGTCTCCAAACCAAGACTAGACTATTAGAAGCAACAGTGGTGACAGCAGTCAAGTATGGTTCATAAATGTGGACGCACCAAACCAAGACGGATGAAGATTTGTAGGATATTTCCAGATGAATTGTCTACGGATTCTTGTGAGTACCCGTCGACTGAACGTATCTAAACAGTAAGCTAAAATGGGATTCCATCACAATTTACAGGACTATGATGAGAGAAAGGTTAAGATGGCTAGGACACGTTCTATGAAGTAAGGCAGATTTCTAAATATCGTCCAGAACGGCCGAGGCGAAACCATCCCTAAATGGGGAACCATCTATTGCCAAACGAAAAACAAGTAATCCCCGAGTGGGATGGGAGGAGGTTGTAAGAAAGGATTTAATGGAAATTGGACCTTCTATGGAAGGTGTAAAGAGGATGGTTTGAATGGATCAGGATAGAGGAGGAGAGTACGTAGCTGTGTTGGCTTCAGGTGGTTTGGTGCTACAGCGAGTTTTTAGTATAGTAGTAGTAGTAGACTTAGGATATTGAGTTCAAACTTTCAAGCACAGTTGAGATGGTTTTTAAACTAAATCAGAACGCATTATGTTCATCCATGCTGTCGAAAGGGTGTATATACAATATATTTGGATACCATATCTTAGGTATTACTTTGGAGGACCAAGGAAAGCTTATCAAGGACAATAAATATTCGAAGAGAAAAAATTAACCAATAAAAAATGTGTCGGTTAAAAAGGAAAAATGAATGAATTATAAAGCAGTGAAATATTTTTAACAAAAAAAAAAGAAATTAGAAAAAAGTTTTTTTTAAGAAAAAGTAAAGAGCTGCATTTAATCGACGACGAACGGAAATTTAGTAAAATAATAATTCAAACTTAGAACGAACAGAAATCACTATCAATGTTAAATTAACCCAAAAAGGAACAGAAATTATAATGAATAGTCAAGTTAAGCTTAAAACAAACATAAATCACCATAAATAGGAGTAAAGCTCCCTAAGCGTTCTAAGACCAGAGCATCATTTACACTTCAATAGAATTAAAAATACATTGCAAGCATTTGTTTTTATAACGCTATATAAATCCAAAATTGCTGAGACTTCTAGGAATGAACGTCATTTTATGCTTAACAGTCTTTTTACTTTCATTAGTTCTTTTCCGTGTTTTTGATAATTACGGTGATTTTTTTTTCCGCGTTTTTGCAGATCTTCTGACAAATAAATACACACTGCTCGAAATAAAAGTGTCTTCCGTAAAGTGCAAATGGCGCTCTGGCCTTTAGAAACATGGAGGGGATTTAGCATCAGTCCTGTTTGTTGTGATTTCTGTTTATTTTAAGTTTCATTTGATTATTCATTACAGTTTCTGTGTTTATTGGGTCTCATTTATTCCCTGATAATGGTTCCTGTTCGATTTAAATTTTGAATTGTTGTTTTAATCTTTTTCTACTCGTCTTTGGTATAATGTATCTTTTAAACACTTTTTATTTATTTTTAAATAGTCCATTGGCATATTGTACTTTTCCACTCACAAACTAAATTGCAATTTCCTAACTTGGATAATAGAATATGCATTTCAATAGACAATGTACATCATGAACGAAAATCCTAATCTACTGACAATCGAGATTGTAAGTTAATAGTCAAGATTGCGAATTGGACGATCTTGCTGGGAAGCAAGATTGCAGACTTGATTGAGGATTTTGCTGGCTCATTGTTATTGGATTCTGGGTCTATAAAATTTGCTGTTCCTCATTGCAAATTGAGAATCTAGTCTTATAAACCAGTTTGCAAACTTCTTTTCCTCTGATGATTCTGAATCTTATTTTGAAAATCTGATTTGTCTGAGGAAGGGGAAAATAGCCCCGATTGAGAATTTAGTCAGAAAAAATAAATAAAATGTAACTGAATTTAACATAATTTATGTTCTAATATGTCTTCCAATTCTGTTTTCTAGATTGGGCAGGAATGGCGACTATTTCAACAAGACAGGCAATACTAGGATCTCCTTTTGCCAATATATTTTCAGTTAGTGACGGAACAAAAAAGAAATCTACTGGTATACCCTATATGTACCTCACTGACCTTGAAATGTCTGTCAAAGACCTTAAAGTAGACAAGAGAGCATCCATCACAATGTCACTGGCACAAACTCCTTTTTGCAAACGTCACAAATATGATCCAGAAAGTCCACTTTGTGCACATGTTGTCCTTACTGGGAATGTTGAAAAGGTTGGTGGGATATAGAGCTGTATCTTTATAGTGTCTAGGAGCCATAGACATAGTTTGAAATTAAACAAGAGATCCGAAATAGCGTAGGCTTTACTGACGTTATAAAATATCATCAAAGATCATGTTAACAAAGATATGTCTTAGAAGGTTCTAACTCTAATCATCTTAAGACAATTTAAAGGTATTCTAATTGTCTTAAGTCGTTTCTTGTTACCGAATTATTGAAGAAAATAAAACAAGAAGAAATTCAGCAAAACATTTTATTTGTCAAGAAAAATAACCTGCATTTTCTTTAAGAGGGCATAAATTACATTAGGGGTTTACAAGAAAATCAATGCTATGGCCTCAGAGCTAGAAAATGAAGTATGCACTGGTTTGTATGAAAGCTGGATTCGTCTGATGTGCTTAATATTGCCGCCATTTCAATGACATTAGTCGTACGTTCAATAAAAAAACAAAGTTCTGCCAAATGATAGTAAAGAGCAACATTAAAACTTAAGACGAACAGAACTTATTCTGTATATTAGGGGGAATGCCACCTCCTGCCTTCTACGCTCTTTACGCTAAAGATTTATAGCGGTTGAAAAACACTTTATTCTTCGTATCAGCGGCTCTTGTTTTTTAGCTCCGATTCTTAAGGGATTGGAACACGGAATCATACACGGAATAAATTCTGCTCGTTTTAAGTTTTAATGTGACTTTTTACTTTCATTGGAGAAAACTTGTTTTGTTTTTATTTAATGTCTGATTTTTTTGGTTACATACCCAGGTTTACCCTAAATGCAAGGAGAGCTACCACCTCTCAAACCTGACTAAATTATAATTTGATTTTTGCACAACAATTCGTCGAAAAAAGCTCATTTAGTGTATTTGCATTTTTAAATTAAGTTCATCTATCCAAATTAAACTACTAACTCTTAAATATGTGTATATGCACACAGAATTATAAAAAAAAATGTTTATGCATATAACTTCATTTTCTAAGCTATTTTGAGGATTGGACCTCTTTGCGCCTTCCTTTGAATCTGTTAGCCCAAGACCTGTTTCAAACCAATTCACGCTTATTTCAGGGCAGACAACTTTGATGTTCAAGCACTTCGAAAAACAAGAAAAAAAAATCATTACTAACAGCTTATCTATTCATTATTACTTGAACAGCCCTTATATTCTAACCAGGTAGATACCGGTATACTTTAGATTTCATAAGGTAGTGAGGCATTTAATTAAAACCTATGTGTGTTATGTGATCAAACAGTTAATGGTAAAAAAATTGTAAATAAAGAACTACGTGTGTCAACAAGTAGTATGCTATCAATAGATGCCTTGGTCCTATCATAAATACATTCTGAGACCACACTGGCTATACATGACAAATGAAACTCAGAGAGGAAGGAAAATAACAAAAAAGAAAAATAAAATCAAAAAAGGTGAAAAAAAAAACGAGGATTTAGTCAGCCAGTGGCGAACTATGAAGAAGAAGAAATAAGCAAATATTTCGACAAGGACCTCCGCCGAGTCGTACTCAGTGCTAAACAAAAAAGAAAGAAAAGAAAAAGAAACCAACGAAAATCGAATCTTTCGAAGTTTACTTGCCAACGACAGAACAGAAACTAAATGAGAACCAGGTTGGAATCAATGAAAAGCAATCTACCAAGATGATTGAGCACTAATCCTTTGTCTTGCCATAGCTTTGGCTGGCCTACAAATTCGTTCATCATTTGATGTGCCAATAGGTTTTCTCAAGTTATACCGGTTGAAAATATTAATTGAGTCCTTCAAAATTAAACTGTCGTAAATTGGGCTTAATGAAATATCTCCAGTATCTCTATTAATTGCTAAATTTCGGTTCATGTGTATTTTTTATCTTAATTACCTCTTTAAAAGTCTGTGTGGTAGGCCATTTACAGTATATATTAAGGGTGCACCGTCAAAAAGAACAAGATGGGTCGGATTTACGACAATATGCGAAGCCAATGCCGAATCAAAGTTGTCATTGTTATTTTTAATCTCAGGGACTTATCTATTGAAATTTTGTGTTTATGCAAACGTTCAACTAGTTGTTGACGGGTCCTACCAATGTAAAATTTTCCACATGAACATGGGATTCTGTAGACACCACTACCCAGTAGAGGGTCAGTTTTACCCTTTCCTGAGTTGAAAAAATGTTCAACTTTTTGTTCAGTTTTGAAAGAAACAGAGAGATTATGTTTTTTAAAATATTTTCCAAGTTTATCACCAAGTTTCGGGATGTATGGTAAAGTGATGAAAGTTTTTTTCTCAATTGCCGGGGTAACTGAATCAAGGGAGACGGGCTCCCTATTTTGTTGTTTTTATCTTTTTTAATCGTCTATCTGAGACATTTTCAATAAGTTTGATTGGGTAACCATTGCAGAAAAGAATATCCTTGACATAGTTTAATTCAGAATCTATATGATTGCGGGAACAAATTTTTAAAACTCTGTCGACTAAAGAGATTATTACCCCTCTTTTCACAGAAGGAGGGTGATGGGAAGAGAAATGTAGATATCGATCGTTATGAGTTGGCTTTCTATATAGAAAATTCAAGGCTAGGAGCAGTTTTTATAACCAAAACATCCAAGAAAGGCAGCTTACCTTAATCTTCGAGTTCCATTGTGAACTGGAGATTCGAATTAAAAGAGTTCAAATGTGCCAAAAAATCTCTTAGAGAGTCTTGTCCATGTTTCCAAACAGAAAGGATACCATCAACGAAACGAAACCAGATAGTGTTTTAGTGGAAACTATTCAAAGCAGACTGTTCTATGAAATCCATGTAAAAATTTGCCAAATAAGGAGACAAGACAGTGCCCATGATTTGAAGGGAAAAAATTTTTTGGAATTTAAAATACGAGGAGAACTTGTTGCAAAGACGAACAAGGGTCATTATCGTATCAATTTCCAAAGTTTTGTAATCCGACCAAGCCGAGTTTTACTCTCATTTTCTTTGTAAGGCCTGCTCACATTTATGGAAATCGCATGAAGTGTACGTAGAAACTGCATCAAAACTAGATAAAATAGTTTATTATAATTATAATCAAAACTAGATAATTATAGGCCATCTTTGTCACTTTCAACTCAATCAAAGCAAGAAATTAAAATCCTCCAAAATTTGAATAAAGACAAAAACACAGTGATTACGAGAGCGGACAAGGGAAACACAGTTCTAATTATGAATTCTGCAGATTATGAAATAAAAGTTAATATCCTTTTAATGGATAAAAATATTTACAAAGAAATAAAAAAATTGATCCCACGGACAAATACACACAGCAGTTGAGAAAAGAACTAGGAATTTAAAAAGATAGTAGACTAATTACCCCTCAAATGTACAGAAAATTTTATCCCAAAGGTTGTTCAGCCCCAAAGTTTTATGGTCTGCCTAAAATCCATAACAAAGATATTCCGTTACGTCCTCTTTTAGCATGCTATAGTTCTCCAGCTACGGGTATAGGAAGTTTCTAAGCCACCTTTTTAAGCCTCTCTTAAGCACACAGAAATCTTATATAAAAAGCTCCATAGATCTTGTTCAGAAGTTAAAAAATACAAGTACAACAGAAGTTAAAAAAAAAAAACTATTTTATCTAGTTTTGATGCAGTTTCTATTCACACTTCATGCGATGTCCATAAATGTGAGCAGGCCTTACAAAGAAAATTAGAGGAAAATTCATCTTGATCGGATTACAAAACTTTGGAAATTGATACGATAATGACCCTTGTTCGTCTTTGCAACAAGTTCTCCTCGAATTTTAAATTCCGAAAAAAATTTTTCTTTCAAATCATGGGCACTGTCTTGTCTCCTTATTTAGCAAATTTTTACATGCATTTCATAGAACAGTCTGCTTTGAACAGTTTCCACTTAAAACACTCTATCTGGTTCCGTTTCGTTGATGATATTCTTTCTGTTTGGGAACATGGACAAGACTCTCTAAGAGATTTTTTGGCACATTTAAACTCTTTTGATTCGAATCTCCAGTTCACAATGGAACTAGAAGATTCAGGTAAGCTGCCTTTCTTGGATGTTTTGATTATTAAAAACTGCTCCTAGCCTTGAATTTTCTATATATAGAAAGCCGACTCATAACGATCGATATCTACATTTCTCTTCCCATCACCCTCCTTCTGTGAAAAGAGGGGTAATAATCTCTTTAGTCGACAGAGTTTTAAAAATCTGTTCCCGTAATTACATAAATTCTGAGTTAAACTATTTCAAGGATATTCTTTTCTGCAATGGTTACCCAATCAAACTTATTGAAAATATCATAGATAGACGATTAAAAAAGATAAAAAAAAAAAAAAATAGGGAGCCTGTTCCCTTGATTCAGTTACCTCGGCAATTGAGAAAAAAACTTTCATCACTTTACCATACATCCCGAAACTTGGCAATAAACTTGGAAAAATTAAAAAAAAAAACATAATCTCTCTGTTTCTTTCAAAACTGAAGAAAAAGTTGAACATTTTTTCTACTCAGGAAAGGATAAAACTGACCCTCTACTGGGTAGTGGTGTCTACAGAATCCCGTGTTCATGTGGGAAATTTTACATTGGTAGGACCCATCAACAACTAGATGAACGTTTGCATGAACACAAAATTTCAATAGATAAGTCCCTGAGATTAAAAAATAACAAAGACAACTTTGATTCGGCATTTGCTTCGTATATTTTCGTAAATCCGACCCATCTTGTTCATTTTGACGAGGTAACCTTAATATCTACTGTAAGTGGCCTACCACAAACTTTTAAAGAGGTAATTGAGATAAAAAAGAATACATGAACCGACATTTAGCAATAATTAGAGATACTGGAGATATTTTTATTAAGCCCAATTTACGACAGTTTAATTTTGAAGGACTCAATCAATATTTTCACTCGGTATAACTTGAGATAACCTATTTGCACATCAAATGATGAGCGACTTTGTAGGCTAGCCAAAGCTTGGGCAAGACAAAGGATTATTGCCCAATCATCTTGGTAAAATTCTTTTTCATTGATTCCAACCTGGTCCTTATTTAGCTTCTGTTCTGTCATTGACAAGTAAACTTCGAAAGGTTCGATTTTCGTTGGTTTCTTTTTCTTTTCTTTCTTTTTTGTTTAGCACTGACGACGACTCGGCGGAGGTCCTTGTCGAAATATTTGCTTATTTCTTCTTCTTCATAGTTCGCCACTGGCTGAAAAAATCCTCGTTTTTTCACCTTTTTGTGATTTTATTTTTCTTTTTGTTATTTTCTTTCCTCTTTGAGTTTCATTGGTCCTACCATTTCACAGGCATTTCTGGCAGCTGTTATTTTGATTGCCTAATTGATGTATTAAACACACTGTGCCTCCATTAATGCAATAGGCCGGTCACTTTTGGCTGATGGATTGCCTTAGTATTGACTTCATTGATGCTACGGTCAGGTAACTTTTGATCGCCTAATTGATATTAACAATAGACAGTGATTGATTCATGCAATTGTTTCGTTTTGTTTGAAATTTGCATGCAGGAGTAAATTTACGCAATTTCGTGATACTCCCCATCGTCTCAATATGTAGACAGCTTTCGCTTTGTGCATGACATCTCCTTGACGATGCCCACAGAAATTTCACTTTCACAGTTCATTAAATCTGGCATTCTGTAAATCTGGTGCTTTCAGTATGTGTCCTTGACTCAACAAAGTTTACTGAAGAAAGTCGGTTGGGTCGCCTTGTGAAAAAAGAGTGATATATAGGTTATTCTTTTAAAGGGTTGATCCAGGATTTTCTTTATAGGGGGCGCATAATAGGTTGCTCCGATAAACTTACAAACAAAGAAACACCAAAGGGAACCTCAATAATTATGCGTCGTAGGTAGGTAGAGAAAATGGTCGTAAACTTAATCTGAAATCTGTTGAGGGTTAAAGTTCTAATAAATCCGCTGAAATTAAAATGATGTAAAATACTGATGCAAAAAATATTAAATTATAAAAACCATCCCCCCAAAAAATAATAAAAAGCTGTTCAACTTCTACAGAAAAATATGACATTTAATACTTTCTGTATAATTTTTGCCTTTACACTTCTGACCACAATAGCGAGTCAGTTTAAGCTTTGTATTGTCAACAAAATGGTCTTGAATCATATTTTGGAGTCATTCATTCTTTGTAACTGTTTGTAAAGGTCAAAACATTTAGCATGTCGCCTAACTATATGACATTGCATAGTAATTATGATGGTAATGAAGAGCAGGAAATAAGGATTAAGATACAACTCGTATTATTCAATGCAAGTATTTTATTTAGTATTTTCAACACTAAAGGTTCGCTGCTTTGTCCAAAAAAGATGAGTATTATCGACATATTGGCTGAATCTTAGATTTCAAAGTTTGAAGATCACGTGTGGATTCTTAATTTTGAGTCAGGAACATGTTTAGTTAATAACATGTCATTGACGCATCGGAAAATCTGTTGGTCATGTAAGAAATGATGTAATCTAGTAATAAAAAATAAACTGCTCTTTTCAAATAAAGGGGACATTGTCTTGGTCGTCTTGTGAGACAGTGGGGTAATTTTATCGATAACTTTTATTTGCCATTCTTGGAATGCAAACACTCCCGTCCATAGCTTCCATAGCTTTCTCTGCATTTACAAATATAATCTGGAAAATCTCATCATATTTCTACCTCTTTTTATTTAAAAGCTTATGGTTTGGGAAATTTTTTCTCGTCTCGTAATCGCAACATACTTTCATGACGTTCAACCCAACAAATTGCATAGCAATAATGTACATGATGACCTAAACATTTATAAAAGCAAAAAATTTTTTTTCCGATGCACTAAAAAACTTGCAACTTCTCTAATACTACCTAAAGCACTGCTGACATTTTGCATTTAATTGCAATTGGAAATACATAGGTTATAAGAGCATGATTTTTGTATACACGAAGACGGCTTATTTTAGCAACTTTTTGGATCCCTGATACTACCCTTTGCATTTCACAAATGTTGACACTGCATCCAGAACAGCTTAATCGTTGACACAAGTGTCAACGATTAATCCAATGTCTTCCATTAGCTTGGGCACAGACTTGCCTAAAATTTCACCTGTATTGTTTGGTTCATGTTCCCTAAGAGTTCGTTTCGGGAAGGTCCATAAATCCTACAAAGTCTTTTACAATAATGCTGTCATAAACATAGTGTGGAGAAAGACTAATTTGTGAAGTATGTGAAGCATCCGTGGTTTCGTCAAATATCACACTGTAAAATTCAGCTTCGTGGGTTCTTGTTTTTATAGTACTTAAAATTTCTTCAGCACAACATTGTATCACTAATTTGCGGTCGTCTTGCTATATACCCTAACCCTACATCGGCCACTACGTAAGGAGAGAGGAAGGGCATCCCCCGTGTCCTCCATCTGGATCCACCGCTGATTCTATTATCAAAATATAAAATAAAACAGTTTCTACATCATCAAAACTTTTTTCTTTCTGGATATATATTTTAGTTGGATTTCACTTGCTTACTCCTCCATCTGCGTCCCATAGGACACCTTCAATGTTTCAGAGCAAAATTGTATCAACTAATTTGCTGTTGTCTTGCTATATACCCCAACCCCAAAATCAACCACTACGTAGGGGAAGTGGAAGGGTCAGGAATAAACGAATATTTTTGAGCGGATCGCCTATTAATTTGTAAAAAGCACTGTAAGAGTCAAAAGTAAAAAAACCGTTCCCCATATGTCCTCTATATTTGTGTACATTGGGCAGCTGGTCCTGCAAGAACTGCACTATTGTAGATGAATATGATGAAAAATATATATTAGGCAATCCGCGTAGGCTGCATAGAAGATATGCAGTTCGAATTAAGGATTGAACTTCCTGTATTGAGGAAGTATGTGACTCTAACAAGAGAGGATTTCTATGTCACAGTCCTCACTATGTCACTACCATAACCTGACATTGACGAGTAATTCTCTTATAGTCTATTCCATTATGCAAATGGCGTGGCCTAAGAGCAGCAACACAACAATCAGTATCAAGACAAATAAATGTAACTTTTCTATTAACATTTTGACTGGGCCGAAAATGACATTTAATCACAACCAAATCTTTCGTTATTGCTAAAAAGTCACCTAACACTGTTCCTACAGTTAACTGACAGAGCTCCAAACAAGAAGTGTTTACAGGTATATATTGCTTTACAGGTATATGCTTTATATTGTAATGATGAAGGTGATCTTGACTGGTTTCTAAATTCGAAGTGTTTACGGGGATATATTGGAGTTGCCTTTGCTATTATTAAATCTTGAAGTCTCAACGAATGATTCGTAAACAAATAAGTAACTGTCTTCTGCTAGCATTTTTACCCTTGATTGTCTTATTTTTAAGACCAAGAATGTCTTTCAATTCATCGTTGAGAATAACTTATTCATTCTCAATGGGAGAGCTAATGTAAAATTTTCGTGTTCTTTTGAATAGTTAAATTCGAAGGTACCATCCTTATGAGTGAAGATTCTTCTACTGATTGCACGAAACAAATCATTCATACTAGCATGCTCTTTGTAGGATATAGTGGCAAAGGGATATTCACTGGAGTCCAATTGTTGTTGTTGTACCAATTCCTCACTAATGCAAGGCCAATCATTGGGTTGGCCTTTTGAATCATTAATTAAAAAAAAAAATTTCCACAAAATATATTTTTCAAAGAAAAGTAAAGAACTCCATTAAACAAAAATGAGCAAAAATAAATTCAAATAATCTACCAAGCGTGAAACCACCACAAATCAGCATCGATAAATAAATGAAACCCAAAAACAAACAGAAATTACAATAAATGACCGAGTCAAACTCAAAACCAGCAGAAATTAACCAAAGTTGGGCGAAAAACCTCTATGCCTTCCAAAGGCCAGAACACAATTAACACTTTAGTGAAAAAAATATAAATGTTTTTACTTTTATAACTTTAATAAATCAAATAATGTTAACATTTTGATGACTAAATATCAGTATATGCATATTAAACTGACAATGCATATTCATTTATATTCAAAATTTTGAATAAAAACAAAATTTGAATTGAACAAAATGGCTATTTCAAAAGTTTTTGATTAGATGTGTTTGGGGAAAAGGTGGGCGTGAGAGAGGCGGTAGTCGCTCTCCAATCCCTTTCAACTATTAAAAATGGCCCTAGCCCTTTCAATTTCCAATCGAATGAGCCCTTTTGAAGTTTCTACGACAAAACTTTCAATAAAAATCTTATACGCCCCCAGGGCATAACTTACAACCCCTTCCCTGAGTGCTGGTGTGGTTGTCATTCTCAAAGACCTAATTTCCAGAACTTTCTACTACGTTGAACAAAATGGCTATCTGGAAATTTTGATTTGATGTGGTTGGAGGAATGGTGGGCGTGAGAGGGGGGCTATTACTCTCCAGTCACTTTCGACTATTAAAAAGAGGAATTTGAATTTCCAATCTAATGAGTCCTTTTTGGAATTTATATATATAAACATTATATGCCCCCAGGGCATAACTTACAACCCTTGCACTGAGGGCTCTGAAAGGGATTATCATCCTAAAAGAACTAATTTCCAGAACTTTCAACTACGTCGAACAAAATGAATATCTAAAAGTTTTGTTTGGATGTGTTTGGGAAAATGGTGGGCGTGAGAGGGGCGTTAGTAACTTTTCAATCACTTTCAACTATTAAAAAAGGCACTGGCCCTTTCAATTTCCAATTGAATGAGCCCTTTTGAAGTTTCTATGACAACGCTTTCAATAAAAAAACTTTATATGCCCCCTGGGCATAACTTAAAACCCTTGCCCTGAGGGCTGTAGGGGGGGATTTTCATCCTTAAGGACCTCATTTCCAAAACTTTCAACTACGTTGAATAGAATGGCTATGTAAAAATTTTGATTGAATGTGTTTGGGGAAAAGGTGGGCCTGAGAAGTGGGTTAGTTGCCCTCAAATCACTTTCGACTATTAAAAGGGGCACTAGCCATTTCAATTTCCAATCGAATGAGCCCTTTTTGAAGTTTCTACGAAAACGTGTTCTGTAAAAACCTTATATGCTCCCAGGGCATAACTTACAACCCTTGCCCCGAGGGTTTTGGGGGAGCGTCCTCATCGAAAACATATTTCTATCTGGAGATCAACTAGGCTGAACAAAATGGCTATCTCAAAATTTTGATTGGATGTGTTTAGGGGAATGATGGGCGTAGGGGGGAAGGCTAGTTGCCCTCCAATCACTTTTGACTATTAAAAAGGGCCCTAGCCTTTGCATTTCCAATCGAATGAGCCTTTTTTGAAGTTTGTACGACAACGCCTTTTATAAAAATTTTATATGCCCCCCAAGGCATAACTTACAACCCTTGCCCTGAAGGCTGTGGGGGAGTGTCCTCCTCCAAAACATAATTTATATCTTGAAATCAACTACGCTGAACAAAATGGCTATCTCATAATTTTGATTGGATGTGTTTCGGGAAACGGTGGGCGTGGAAGGGGTGTTAGTTGCCTTCCAATCACTATAGACTATTAAAAAGGGCACAAGTCACTCCAATTTCCAATTGAATGAGCCCTTTTCGAAGTTTTTGCGACAACGTTTTTTCGATACGAAGTGCTCTGCTATAAAGGAAAAAATAATAAAACAATACATTTTGCCAACATCGTTCTTATATGCCCTCAGGGCATAACTTAAAACCCTTGCCCCGAGGGTTGTGGGGGAGTGTCTTCCTCAAAACATATTTTCTATCTGGAAATCAACTACGCTGAACAAAATGCCTATCTCAAAGTTTTTGATTGGATGTGTTTTGGGGAATGATGGGCGTGTGGGGGAGGGGGGGGGCTAGTTGCCCTCCAATCACTTTCGACTATTAAAAAGGGCACTAGCAACTCCAATTTCCAATCGAATGAACCTTTTCGAAGTTTCTACGACAGCTCCTTCGATACGAAGTGCCCGGGTATGGAGAAAGAAAAATAAATAGTACATTTCGCCAACATCGTTCTTTACTTAGGCAGCGCTATTGCGCTGCCTATGATATGTGACTCCTTTCTCAAGGTATCACGTGTATTTTTGAGAATACAATCGACACGGGCAAGTTCATAGTTTCCTTCAAATTTGGTGGTGGCAGAGAGTTTAGTCCAAAAATCACTTTCTTTATTCAAATCATTATATAGGGGGTTAAAGAAATTGGACATAAATGTCAAATACAAGCTATTAGGATTGGGCCTTATTTATGTCTTCAACGTTTATCCAAGAATCAAAATCAGAGTTTTATCCTAGCCAACTTACTTGCAGCTATCTCTTACCTCAATGAGTTTGACTCTTTAATATCTTTTCAATCTGATAAATTCCACTATCATTGTTGATCCCTTTGAAGTTCCTAGCTATAAAACCCACCGGGAATATCTTCATTTTTGGTATCTCTTAAACGATATGTTACTGGTTCAGTTTCTAAGACTTTGGACACTCCAAAAAGCCAAATGGACCATAAAAATTCCCCATTTGAATACTTGTCTGTTATTCCCCCTTGTCTTTTATTCCACTTTCATTGAAATATTGTTTAATAAAATGTCAATTATATTGTCATTGCGTCGATAAACTTTAAGAGAACTAAGCTTGAATAGAGAGTGATGGTAAACTTTCATCATTACAATCAAGTCATGAATAAAAGCAGCAGTGTTTTTTGAGTGTTCAATATCTTAAGGCGAATGAAAAGAAGGCGAACGGTTATAATCAATCGCTCGGCCATTGCAGTCTCTATTGAACTATGACTGAGATAAGGCGTGGTACTATACTTCAGTAATATTTTCTTTAAATGTGTATCGATAAATTTACTTCCTTGATCCGTTTGAATTTGATTATAAAAACTTTTGTCAAGAATAGTTTCTAGATCTTTAGCAATTTATTCACCTCTCTATGTTTCCAAAGGAATGGCATACAAAGAGCAACTAAAGACGTTAGTTACAAGTAAAATATACCTTTAGGGTAAATTGTGACGCCTTTCATTATTGTCTAGAGTCACAAGATCTGCTTGCATAATCTGCAGGGGGAAAAAGCTTCAGTTTGTCGATCCTGTGATTTCGATGAAGAGTGTAACCTGGTTCATTATGTGGATACTATTTTGTTAGACTCTTTTGAAGTCCTGTCGCTTAGGAAAGTGTACTAGGGGAATTTAGATTCTCCAGTTCACAAACATTCTCATAAACATGTTTCAAAACTTCAACCATTTTGAACGAAAACTCGAGCCGATGTGCCCATTGCCCCTTTTGCATACTTTGAGTGTTAATGGTGGTGATTTGAATGTCTTATCATGACGCTTTCGCTTGTTCCTAGTCCCCGGTGTCATTGTATAATCGTTTAAAGTGTCAACATAATTGCTGTTAATACTGCTAGGTGAGCTAGTATTTTCAAAAATTAATTTCATATCCTCATGATCTTTTGACGTTCGATTATGTTTTATTTCATGTTCCATTGAACCTTTTAGAATTTGTCAATTGAAAATAAGGCTGCTGGGAAAGTTTTTAAAAGTTTAACAGGTGATTGTCAAATTATAGAGACCTTTTAAGATTTGTAACCAAATCCGATATCAAATCAACTAAATTGTAAATCTTGCCGTGAATTATAATTTGATTCCTTTTACGATCAATTTGAACGTGTTCACTTTCAATGGGATAAGTCAAGAGTTTTTTTTACTTTGCAGGCTATAAGACTGTGGCAATAAATCACCAATACTTTACAAAACTTTGCCAAAGTTGAATCTGCATCTTCTTGTTTTTTTGTTGTTGTCGCTGCTGGTGGTTTTTATAGCAGTTGCGATGTCCCTGAATTCTGAGATATTTCTTTTTTGTAAATGACATTGGCATTGGTTGGTTTCTCTCGGTAGGGTTTTTTGTCTGTCCACTCATCGAAGTGGCTTTTGAAGTATGAGTAGTTTTTATCGTTGGCAATATTGTCATCATTACTAGAATTGCTGAGATGGTCCTCAAAGCGTTCCACTGGTGCAGGAGCGAGCTCTATTGGAGTTTACTTGTAGGGTTTAGCCAATTTTTTCTTTGAACTACTAAAGACAAAGAAAGCTGTCTACAAGTCCAACAGATCCGACTGGAATTACCGGTGAAAACTTGAACAAACTTTTCCTGTATATGAATTCCATTTATCAGTAAAATATTGGTAAATAGGGAAATTATTCAATAGACAAATGCACTGTTTACAAGACATTCATTTTTCTATGAATAGGTGTTGATGAATATCTGTTATCAACCCAATTTTTGCTTTGCGTATTTTGAGTATCAATTCCATCACCAGATGAGGAGTAGAAAAAGTAATGACCCAATTTCAATCCTAATTTCTCATAAATTTTGTTCTTATTATTACACTTAATGCCCAACAATGTCAATATATCACTTGCCAAGTAAAATTTACAATGCTATTTCCCCTTTTTACATCCCTCCCTTTCTCAAACTTTTTTTGGCCAATTCGAAGTCAGCTGGGGCACATTGACGATCGTGTAATGAATCATAAACTGATTAGATAGGTGGTAACTTTTCTTCACGGAACTTTTAGGTGGAATTGTAATATTTGTAAGGGTGAAGTCCTTTTCAAGTTAATGAATCATACATTTCATCATCCGGAAAGCACTGTGTAAGGAGGAGGAAACTATCAAAATCGTTACTTTCTTGCACTTGATTGAACTCACTAAGGGATTTTGGAAAGAAGCCAAAGGAATCTAAAAAACGTATTTTGTTCAAGTGTTCTTTACTATTTTCATCATATTTTCAAGTAAAATTTAAGACTAGCAGCTTTTTAGGTGATTTGGATATGATTTTATATGAAAACTGCCATTTACCCATTCGCCATTAACAACTTCACCACTTTGCAGTTGCACCATCACCAGAAATATGAATTTCAAGTCGTAGTCGGAGTTGTTTATGTCAAATGATAGAAAATATTGTTTTTTAAAGTTTAAGTTACATGATTTTGTGGGTTAACCCTCGAAAGATGTCCTCCTTGTAAATTTAACCTATTACCCCTGTTCTAATGGCTACATCATCCTCTAGTGAAATGGACTTGGGATACCATGTATTGTGCAGCCTTGATTTCAACTTGTTTGCTAGTCACGGCTGCATTCAAAAATTTCAACCAATTTAATGGTATTGCTCGAGTCTCTTTGGTTGTGAGCAAAAGAGACTGCAACGGCTTCATTTTCTTTAACAAGTTTTGAATTTGACGGATCGCAAACGTCTATAAGCTTAGCCTTGAAAGCAAGAGCTACCTTGTCACTTTGTAAAATTGTCTTCTGACAGCTTTTAAATCTCAAGATAGCTCTATCACCCAAAATTGTGTCCACAGACTGATAGCCATGACGCTTGCAATGTCTTAAATGATTTTCAATTTTAACTCAGTATGAACTCTCGATCGACACATTGGACAGTAATAACATGTCCTCCAAAATGTTTTCCTCTCACATAAGACTCAAATGATGTATTTATTGGGGAGAATGGCCACTTGAACGCGGCTCTCTGACAGGCATGTAAAGAAGCCGTACCCAGTGCTTAACATATTCAATTGACGGAGCCCTTACTGAATATGAAAATCCCCTTTTGATCTTTCCGTTCCCAATGTTCGAATTCACAGCCGTACCAAAGCACGGTAACACTAATCCCCGAATGCTCACTAACCCACTGTAAAATATTTGTTGCTATAATACCACCGAATATTTACCTGTTAAACAACTCAAATCGTCTTTAGGAAACCCCCCACCCATATTAATTGCCAAATCGTTTAAATGTGTCTTTGTAGCTTAATCTGTCAAAAGGTTGTGTGCTGCAACAAGAAAATCATATTTTAAGTATTGCATACCAGTATCCAAAAAAGCTCTGTACACTAGTGCTGGGCAATAACTTGATTAAACGATATATCGATATTTTTACTTTCGATATTAGATAATTGATATATCAATATCGATACTTCTGATCAGTGTTTGCTCAGGTTAACTTTAGGGTTTGGCAAAATTCAATAACAAAACTTGCAAAATTAAAACCATTTTGCACATTTTTTTCCAAAAATTTGCATGAAACAAAAAAACTTAGATTACATAAATAAACTTTACAAAAACTCTGATTTGGAGTTACTCTGGCTCAGGATGAAGAAAAATGAGCTACTGGCTTCAAATCGGCAGCATATCAATATTTTTCCATGAGAAATGGTTCAGCCTTTCAGTGATAAAAAAAAATTCAACCCAAAAGCAAAGAGCGACACTAAAACATAAAAGTAAAGAAATTTTTCCAGTATATAAAAGGAACAAGCCCTCCTCAATACATAGCTCTTCACACTAAAGTTTCTTTTTGTATTTAAAAAATCTCCTGACTCTAATTAAACGGCTCTTGTGTTTCAGGAGTTATTCTTAAATAATTGAGACAAAAAGTTGAAGTTAGCATAAAGAGCGAGGTATAGAGGAAGGGGATAGACCATCATATATGAAATAATTTCTGTTCGTTTTAATGTTGCTCCTTATTTTTAATTGAAAAAGTTAGTTTTTTTTCTGATCGTTTTTCAAATAATATCAGAAAATCCACCTTTTCTCTCCATGAAAAATTCCCCCCCAAAAATACCTCTTGGAAAGTTTTTCCTGCTTAAGATCCCCTTCCCCCAGACAATTCCATCCCTGCTGAAATTTCCCACAAAAAGCTTCTTCCAGACAATTCCGCATGGAAAATTATTTTAGCCTAGTTTCGTTTGAAGAAAAGACTTGTTTTTCTTTTAGTTTCTAAACGTTTTTCAAATCATGCCGGAAATCCTCCCTCAGTGGAAATTTTGTCTTGGAAGTTCCCCCTCCCAATGCCTCAGTGAAAGGTTTCTCCCACTTAATATACCCCATGGAGAATATCTCCTGCGGAAAATTACCCCCTACCCCTATAGAAATATCCCCCAGACAGCTTCAACTCCTTTGAAAATTTTACCTGGGCTATTTCCCTGGAATATCTTCAAATTTAAAATTGAATTAGCGAAGAGAAAGTGGGTCAAATAAAATGAATTTCGTATAAGAATTCTGGTAAATTTCCCCGCACATTGTTTCCCTTTGAAAGTTCATCCACGGAAACTTCCCTCCTCACGGAAAATTCTCCTCTTCGAAAACCCCCTCAGCACAAAAATTCCCTTACAGAAAAATCAACCTCCCCCAAAAATTTCTGTTTACTTCCCAATAACAAATAATATACGTAAACACTGGACAAATTTTATAACTTACAACCCTTAATCCAGGGACTTGCAGAGTCATGTCCCCAGAGGTATAATTACTTGAACTTTCAACTATGCTGGTCAAAATTGTTGTCTAAAAATTTTGATCGAATGACTTGGGGAAAAAAGGGGCATAGGAAGGAGGGGTATCTAGTTGCCCTCTGATCATTTGGGTCACAAAATGGGGAACTAGAACTGTAATTTCCGTTTGAGTTGCCCTCTCCCTGTCTTATATGCGATTGGTTCGATACGATCACCCTGGCAAAATAAACGAAAAAAAAACAAAACAAAAACAGAACTAATTAACACGCATCCGTGACCTTTCTTCTGGTGAAAATTAAAAAATTTCACATTTTTACAGACGGAAGCTTAAAACCCCTAGAGTAGGGTTTTCTGATATTCCAAACCTGATGGTGTGATTTTTATTAAGATGCTTTGACATTTTAGGTGCGTTCTGACCCAGTCTGAAAAAAATTCTATACCTATTTTCATACAAATTGTCTCAGGCTTCTAGCTTTTGATAGGCACATAAAACTCGATGACATTTATATATCTGGAGTCGGCTTAAAAAGCAAATTCGTTTGATGTATCTGTTGTTATTAAATTTCGCGGTAAAAGAGTTTTCGTTTTTATTGGGCCGAGATGCTCTTTACTTATAGTTTGTTACCCTTGGAATATACTTTCACAAAGGACATTGGTGGCGGGCATGGACATTCATTTTATGACAAGTCCGCATAGGTATTTCTGAGACCCATATTACAAGACTTCCACGGCTTGAGGGTATTAGTTTTTCTTGGAACTAAAAACTCCCTGCTGAAAATCTGGAGGGCCCTGACAGATGCAGCTACTGACAAAGCTTACCTTGCATTGACTAATACATCTCCGTCATGTATATATCCACAAACTGGGTTGATTCTGTAATGGCTGAATCATAGGGACTGTGACTGCACTTGCATCTGGTGATACAGATTCCAGTAAGGCCCAATCCATGTCTCTTGCTATTTTACTCTCAACTTGGAGATGATCGTCAGGAGGAATATACAATTTGTGGAAACACGGATATAAGTATGTGGCAATGGTGACGAATGTCATCCGAGCAAGGCCTATAAGCATAGAAGATATTTTATCTAGCCATGCCTTACGAGGGTTCTCAGCAACATTTGATAGTCCAGCCTCACTAAACGTAGTTTGAGAACAGGCTATGTCGACTTATGGATACAGCTGTGCATGCTGTGTCAGCATATATGATTCAGTCAATTGAATATATAATTTTTTTTCTCGGCCATTTGCGACACAGTTTTCTATGCTGGATCTTTTCTGCTAGACGTTTTGCCGGTAGATACCAGAAAAAGCTGAAATAATATATCGTTTTCGATATCCATACTTAGGTTTCGATATTCAATATCGATATTTGGTGCGATATATCGATATATACACATCGATATCCAATGTCATCCAACACTACTGTACATCTTGACAACCCCTTAAATGAGGATTTTATTTTAACAAAAATCCCCCCCCCTCCAATCTTAAAATAAATTGCTTTGATGAAATGAATTTAACCTATTTTTAAACCTAAATTTTCAATATTCAAATCCACTGACCTACTCCCTCACTCTTTAAAATTATCCAATTTAGAAAGTAAATCATCAACCCACCTTGAAACTGCACCCTCAAAATCATGTAAGTCGAGTTGGAATGTTTGATTTTAAATTTACATGTAGACCAAAAACACTTCATCTCCTTTTTCATTGAAATAAAAACTTTTTGAGAGATGAAGCTTTCATCCCGTCTCTCCCAGCTTAATTATGAATTTGACTCTCCAGAATAGCTCGGATTCTAGACTGGCTTGAGCGTAATATTTCAATTGGTTCCGTGAGAATGCTTCTCTGAACGAGAGAATTGAAGGGATCCCAAACGTTGCCCTACAAACATCTAAATGGCCCAGGTCAGAGTTGTACAACTGAAAATAAGGCATTGTAAGCTCAAGGATGGACCTGCACCACTTTGATCGACTTCAACTCTCCCTTTTTTCAACATCATGAATGTGGGAAATTTATGAAGGGTCGGAATTTCCAATCCAGCAACCCACTCCCTCAGGGGTATTTTGACTTATATGAGTGTCACCCAATTGGAGTCCCGCTTATATATATTTTCTTGCTCCAGGGTGCTTGAAAGAGCCAAATCGCCATCCACCTTCAATAAATTATGCAGATTGTATGGAGGAGTTGACAGTGCAGCACTAATCACCCCCAAAACCATTCCTTCATTATACGATCAAACTTGTCTTCCGTTTTTCGAGTGCAACATATATTTCGATCAAGGATTCAATCTTTTCAAAAAGATTACGCTCATCTACCGTCGACAATCTATCTCAGGATATAAGCTGAAAAAGAATAAGACAATTTTATTTGTTTCAAATGGATGCATATAATCTGAACAGGAATATATATTAGTTTTGTGTATAGTTTCAAATAATGTGGAAAAGAATAAAAGACACCAAAAACCTAAAAGTCTGAATAAATCTCTTCTTACCGAGACACACACAGAAAAGAAAGATTATAAATCGTAATCGATAATGAATAAAAGAGGAAATAAAGAGATATAGGAAATACCCTGGTTACACCACTAGATTGTAACCTATTAAGGACGGGAATATTTTTATAGATGTAAAAAGAATCTGAATAGCTTACACGATGCAAATCTGGAGATGTAAATTGATTAGTTTCGGAGTTTGCCTCCTCCACACGATTGCCGACGGTGAGATATACCCATTCGAGTGTTTTGAAGGTCCTTGGTTAGAGTTATCCAACAAGATGAAGAAAAAAATTTAGTTTTTTGGAAGGGAAGGGGGGTACTGACCATGGAGGGCCATGGCTCATGAGGGGTCTTGATAGCTATGGATCGAGGAAAGACAAGGTTCCCATGGAGGGCCAAGGCTCAGGAGAAATGTCAATAGCTATGTCTCGAGGTAAGACAGGGTCTCCACTGAGATATTTGGACAACTGAGGGAAAATAACGAACAAGAGAAGCCCCTGAAGTGGTCAGGTTAGGGGGGGAGGGTAGTTATGAATATGACTACTGAAGGCAGAGAGTCAGAAGTTGCAATAAAATTATTTCACTAGTTCCATACAAAAAAAACATTTTACAATATGTCAATGAACAATCATAGCTTCTTAAGAGCTAGGTGATGTTGTATAATATATAATAAGAAAATCATACGTTAATGCAATCCATGACTAAGGGTTTCTTTAAAGTATGTAGTTTAACTCTCCCTTGAACAGTTTTTTTGCTTACTATGAAATACTTGTCTTTGCACCGATGTTATATACCTTTATTACGGGCATCAAGTATAACCAACCTGAAAAGTGAAATCTATCAAGGACAACTGCTGGAACCAGAAAATTGAAATTCAGGTCAATGATGTTTGGGCGACCGTAGTATCTACTGATAGCGGTGTTAGGTGTAACGAACTAAAAATTGAAATTCGAGTCAAGGGCAAAGGAACCAAAAAAGTGAAATTCAAATCAAGGACAGGGGCGACCTTCACCTCTTTTGATAGCATACTACTTCTGCAATGACCGAAATTTAAAAAAGATAATAACGGTAAATATGATATATCAATAGGGTATTCTTTTATGGTGATTCTTGACTGCAGAAAAATTAATGTAAAAATTCCCTGGCAAAGTTACAAGCATGAAAAAATTCCGTTATTTTAGATAAAACGGGGTGACATTCCATATTGAAAGTACGATCTTATGGAAACTATGGCAGCAAATTTAACACATCGAAGCTCATAGATTTTTTTTTTTTGTGCAAAACTAATCTATATGTAGTTTTCACTAATAGCTTTAAAATCCCAAACTTCTTAAAATCTAGTAAAGATAAAAACCCTAGTTACTCGCCAAAGAGGGGCTTATCAAATACCATGTGACTGTGGCAATTACTGTATTGGGAGAACTCATCAGAATCTAGAAAAATACATACACCAGCATAAAGAAAATAGATAAAGCATAGTTCTAATAATTTTTTGATTCTGCTTTAGAGAGCCATATTTTTCAAATCCCAGCCACACAATACTTTTCGAAAAAAAACTTCACTCATTAGTAATGATTTGGGAATCAAACAGGTAGTTCGGGAATCAATTGAAATTAGACTCAAAATAAATCATAGTATTTCCTTAAATAACGACCTGGGAGAATATTCATAAATTTCTTTATGCAAAAATTTAATTAAAAATGATTTAGCTAAATATTTTACTAAACCAATAGATAATAGCAGTGAACCTGTTACAAAAGAGCTTTAAGGCTTGCCAGCAGAAAAGCAAGATTAGCTTTAAAAATTTTTATTTAATTATTTATTTTCTTTGAAGGAATTTTATCATCTCATATCACTTTATTTATCAGTCCTGGTTGAACTTCGTTGAAGTAATGATGCTAGGGCTATTTTAAAAGTTTTTTAAAAAACATTTTTAGTTTTAAAGTTCGCATTGTAATGTAATTTCTTAAATGCTTATTTTTGTTGGTGTTGTGGTGAAGACAACCCTTGAAAATAGGGTCATATATCCGCTGAATTGAGTTCCACTGTCTTGAGAAAAATTTTTCCCTATTGTTTCTGAGTGTGTTTGTTTGTTATTTCATTTCTGGTCGTTTTTCAAGTAATGCCAGGAAATCTGACTCCCCCTACACGAAAAAAATCCCCCGCCACAAAACAAACTCTATTAAAGTTCCCCCCCACGTAAAATCCTCCTCTAAGGAAATTACCCCCAGAACACTCAATCCTTACTGCAAATTTCCCCTAGAAAGCTGGTTGCGGACAATTCCGCCTGAAA
>CM051264.1:45940289-46230289 GCA_027921565.1 Artemia sinica
GATTCTCTATTTTGACAAGGGATTACAACAATTCAAAAACCTTAAAAAAGAAAACCAAAGTTTGAAGCTTAGTACATATCATTGTTAGAAATCGGACTAGCTTCCAGGGATGGATCCAGGATTTTTTTTTAGGTGGGGGGGGAATAGGCTGATCCGAAAATTTTTTTTTAGGGGGGGTGCAAAATAGGTTGATCCGATAAACTTGCGTTAGGAGCAAGTTTAATTAACGCAAACTTGAGTTAATTAAGTAAATTACACTACTTTAGACTACGCTAGGGCCAGGGGGCACTCCCCCCTCGCCCTACCTCTGAATCCGCCACTACTAGCTTCAATAATCAAATATCTTTGAACAGACTGCAGTATGAAAAGACAAAGTTGCATAAAGAGCAAAAAAACTGGTAATTGCATAAATATTTGTATATATTTTAACAAGGGATTACAACAATTTTAAAAACCTTAAAAAAGAAAACAAAATGAAGCTTAGTAGATATCGTTGTTAGAAATCGAACATTCATTAATAATCAAATATCTTTCAAAAGACACAATGTGAAAGGACATTAAATTGCGTAAAGAGCAAAAACCTGGTAATTACAAAAATATTTAACAAGTGTATATTTTAACAAGGGATCACAACAATTCAAAACCTTAAAAAATAAATTCAAAAGTTTGAAGCTTAGTGAATATCGCTTTTAGTAGTGTGGGGGGGGGGTGCAATACTACAGAGGGAAGTTCATTAGCATAATTAAATTAGCACAAAATTTGTATAACTGGTTTACCTAGGAACCAGATCCCGTCATTGGACCATCCCGGCATTACAATCAAAATCCAATTTGGGTCATTGACCTACATGCAGTCAGGTTCTAACCGGCATCTCATTTGCATAATATTCCTGTCAGGACACGATTAGCAAATATTCGATCTCCGTTGAATGAAAGCAATGTTCAGTTATTATAATACTTAATATTCAAGTCATGACAATTATATGAATAAGTGTTTTGTCTTTTGAAAATATTTTTAGTATTGAGCTATGCATAACGTTGAAACTAATTGTCGTATATATTTTAGGCAATGATACGAAAGCCCTTGGTCATCCGTCTCCAAACCTCCAACGATCCAATCCCCCCCCAGCTTTTCACCCCCCTTTTTACACTTATTTGTTTAATTTTACTTTTTTGAATTTTAACTAAATCTTTTTTTACTTCGAATTTTTTTAACTTTTTATCATGTCTTAAAATGACATAAAATATACTTCGAACAAAAAAAAATCACTTGTGATATTTCCGAAATTCGAAATGAAGATGGTATAGATATGTTACTCGTGATTTTTGCTATTAGAAAAACAATGTTTGTAGTAACAATTTTCTGTTTTTTAATTAGAAAATTTTTTTGTTAGAGTTTTTTAACGTTTTTCCCTGTCTTAAAATGACATAAAATATACTTAAAACAAAAATTACTCGTGATATTTTTTAAATCGAAATGAAGATTACTAGATATGATATTTTTTTAAATACGAAATAATGTTTGCAGTAACACATTTTTTTACTTACTTTTCTTTCTTTTTAATATAAATTTTTTCGATTTTTCCTGTCTTAAAATGACATTAAAAGACATGATGTACTAGATATGGTTTACTAGAGTTTGAAATAGGTGAATTAGATTTTTACCATAGCCTAAAAGAGATGAATTGAATTCTTTTTAGAGTTAGAGACATACGAAGTGGAAATTTACCAACATTCCCTCAAGCACAGAAGCTACTATCTGCTCACAAGTGGTATACTAGGGTCTGAAATAGGAGTATTAAATTTGTACGATATTCTGAGAGAGACAAGTTGAATTCTTTTTAGAGTTACAGACATATGAAGTGGAAATTTATCAAGATTCACTCAAACACAGACACCCCTATCAGCTCACAAGTGGTATACTAGAGTCTGAAATAGGAGAATTAGATTTTTACCATAGTCTTAGCGACATGAATCGAATTTTTTTTAGAGTTGGAGACATATGAAGTGGGAATTTATCCAAGATTCATTCAAAGTCAGAAACTACTATCAAGTCACAAGTGGTTTATTAGAGTCTTAAACAGGTAAATTAGATTTTACCATAGTCTGAGAAAGATAAATCGAATTCTTTTGATAGTTAGAGACATATGAAGTGGGAATTTCTGAAGATTCACTCAAACACATAGACTGCTATCAGCCCACAAGTGGTTTACTAGAGTCTGAAATAGGTGAATTAGATTTTTACCATAGTCTGAGAATCGATTTTTTTTAAGAGTTGGAGACACATGAAATAGGAATTTATCAAAATTCGCTCAAACACAGATGCTACTATAACCTCACACGTAGCCTACTAGAGTCTGAAATAGGTGAATTAGATATTTACCATAGTCTGAGAGAGATGAATCAAATTCTTTTCAAAGTATTTATCAACATTCATCCAAACACAGACACTACTATCAGCTCACAAGCTGTTTACTAGAGTCTAAAATGGGTGAATTAGATTTTTACCATAGTCCGAGAGAGAATCAAATTCTTTTTAGAGCTAGAGACATATGAAGTGCGAATTTATCAAGTTTCACTCAAACACAAACACTACTATCAGCTCACAAGTGGTTTACTAATCCTAAATACGTGCATTAGATTTTTACCATAGTATGAGAGATACGAATCAAATTTTTTTTAGAGTTAGAGAAATATGAAGTGCACAACTTATCAAGATTCACTCACACACAGACACCACGATCAGCTCACAAGTGGTTTACTAATCCTAAATACGTGCATTAGATTTTTACCATAGTCTGAGAGATACGAATCAATTTTTTTTTAGAGTTAGAGAAATATGAAGTGCACAACTTATCAAGATTACCAAGAGACTGATGAATCGAATTCTCTTCAGAGTTAGAGACATATGAAGTGGGAATCTATCAAGATTCACTCAAATACAGACACTACTATCAGCTCACAAGTTGTTTACTAGAGTCTTAAATAGGTGAATTAGATTTTTACCATAGTCCGAGAGAGAATCAAATTCTTTTTAGAGCTAGAGACATATGAAGTGGGAATTTATCAAGATTCACTCAAACACAAACACTACTATCAGCTCACAAGTGGTTTACTAATCCTAAATACGTGCATTAGATTTTTCCCATAGTCTGAGAGATACGAATCAATTTTTTTTTAGAGTTAGAGAAATATGAAGTGCACAACTTATCAAGATTCACTCAAACACAGACACTACTTTCAGCTCAAAAGCGGTTTACTAGAGTCTGAAATAGATGAATGGATAACACCACTTGTGAGCTGATAGTAGTTTCTGTTTTTGAGTGAATCTTGATAAGTTCCCACTAAATATGTCTCTAACTCTAAAAAAAATTCGATTCATCTCTGAGATTATGGTAAAGATCTAATTCACCTCTTTCAGACTCTAGTAAACCACTGGTGAGCTGATAGCAGTGCCTTTGTTTGATTAAATTTTGATAAATTCTCACTTCATATGTCTCTAACTCTAAAAAGAATTCGATTCGTCTCTCTCTCAGACTATAGGTGAAAATATAAGTCACCTATTTAAGACTCTAGTAAACCATTTGTGAGCTGATATCAGTGGCTTTGTTTGAGTGAACCTTGATAAATTTCCGCTTCATATGTCTCTAACTCTAAAAAGAATTCGATTCATCTCTCTCTCACACTATGGTAAAAATCTAATTCATCTATTTCAGACTCTAGTAAACCACTTGTGAGCTGATAGTAGTGTCTGTGTTTGAGTGAATAATTTCCTCGATAAATTCCCACTTCATAAGTCTCTAACTCTAAAAGAATTTCAATTCATCACCCTTAGACTATTGTAAAAGTATAATTCACCTATTTCAGACTCTAGTAAACCACGTATGAGCTGATAGTAGTGTCTGTGTTTGAGTGAATACTGATTAATTCCCACTTCAAATGTCTTTAATTCTAAAAAGAATTCGATTCATCCCTCTCAGACTATGGTAAAAATCTAATTTACCTATTTCAGACTCTAGTAGACCAGTTTTGAGCTGATAGTAGTGTCTGTGTTTGAGTGAATTTTGATAAATTCTCTTTTCATATGTCTCTAAATCTAAAAAGAATTTGATTCATCTCTCTCAGACTTTGGTAAAAATCTAATTCACCTCTTTCAAACTCTAGTAAACCACTTGTGAGCTGATAGTAGTGTCTGTGTTTGAGTGAATTTTGATAAATTCCCACTTCATATGTCTCTAACTCTAAAAAGAATTTGATTCATCTCTCTCAGACTTTGGTAAAAATCTAATTCATGTATTTTAGACTCTGGTAAACAACTTGTGATCTGATAGCAGTGTCTGTGTTTGAGTGAATCTAGCTAAATTTCAACTTCATTTGTCTCTAACTCTAAAACGAATTGGATTCATCTCTCTCATACTATGGTAAAAATCTAATCCACCTATTTCATACTCTAGTAAACCTCTTGTGAGATGATAGTAGTTTCTGTGTTAGAGTCAATTTTGTTTAATTCCCAGTTCATATGTCTCTAACTCCAAAAGAATTCGATTTATCTCTCTCAGACTATGGTAAAAAAAAATCTAATTCATGTATTTTAGACTCTGGTAAACCACTTGTGATCTGATAGTAGTGTCTGTGTTTGGGTGAATCTTGATAAATTGCCACTTCATATGTCTCTAACTCTTAAAACAATTCGATACATCTCTTTTTCAGATTATGGTAAAAAATCTAATTCACCTATTTGAGATTATGCTAAACCCCTTCTCAGCTGATAGTAGAGCCTGTGTTTGAGTGAACATAGATAGTATAATTCAAATTCAGCTTTATTGTCTCTAGGTCAATTATCAGTTATAGGGGCGTATAAATTGTCTGATAAAGCGTCACTGCTTGAATGATTGTAGAAATTGCTTAATAAAAGGCCACTGTTTGTAGGTATCGATATGAGTCAAAATTTTTTCCGACTCTTTTTCGAAGAGCCGTTATTCGAAGTGGTGTTAATGTCTCTTGGTCGATTATCATTTATAGGGGCGTATAAATTGTCCAATAATATGTCACTGCTTGAAGGGGCGTCAAAATTTCCTAATAAAGGATCACTGGTTGTAGGCATCGATGTGAGTCCAAATTTTTCCAGCTCTTTTTGTATTAAAGAGTCAATTATGCATTACTATCTATAGGATGATTATCAGTTGTATGGGCATTGAAACTGCTTAATAAAGGATCACTGATTAAAGGCACGTCCGTATATGAATTGGTGGTTGTAGACATAACAATAGCTGATTTGTCTAAAAACTGGGTCTGGCTGTGAATTATACCGCCTTTTTCTCTCGAGAGGGTTGTTCATTCTAAATTATCAAAAATATCATCAGACTACTATGATAAAATGCCTCAATAAGCTCATCGATTTTCAAGTTTAACATTCAAAAGCTTGTAAAAAACTGAAATTTTCTTTCGTAGGCAGCGATTAAATATTCAAGCATTTGGTAGACATGATTAAAACATGTTTGCCTGGAATTCTAAGAATAAAAACATCTAACATATATTATTATAAGAGCTAAATTTCCCATGATATTTTGTTTGTCGGGGATATCTCTCCTAGTCAGAAATAATGTATTAGAGAACGATGTCGGAGGGCTTAGAACCAAGTTAAAGGTCAGATAGCGCCTAGAATTTGCCTCTCAGGTTAAAGGAAGACATATATTTCATGCAAGCAAAAGGGCATGAGAAATCTCACAACGTCGCAGTATGCCACATAGGAATTTCCCTTATAAAGAAAAAGAGAGTGGCTATACATAGGATTTCCCCAAGGAACTACCAACCAAAAAAAGAGAATGGAGACTCTCTATAGGACTTCCTCCGGAACTACCTACCAAGAAAAGAAAGTGGCTCTCCATAGAGAAAATGGCCTGAAAAAAAGGATGTTGCTCTCCATTATAAGATTTGTGACAGGAGCTACTAGACCTATCTCTACTATTTTTGACTCTTAAAAAAGTATACTAGAGCTTTCAATTTTAGGTCTAATGGGCCCTGGTCTGATGTTTTTACAAATACTCCCTCTATACAAAGTGTCCGGGGAAAAACATATTGAAGTTTGCTAAGAAACAAAATATCACATATCATTATTTCACCTGCTGTTATAATTCTAATAGGTGAAACCAATGGAGATCACTTGGGTTTCTGGAAAACTATATTTAAAGTAAACTAAAATGAACATAACTATATTCAAGCTAAAAATTAAAAAAAGAACTATAACCTAGGCCTTAGGTATAGAACAAAATCTACGCCCTCACCAGGAGAGTAACATATGGGACTATTGCGCTGCAACCCTGGTCTTTTATTTTACGTACCCAATTATAGTTTTCCAGATACTAGTACACAAGTTACCTAGTGTCTGGAGCCGCGAATGTACGTAAATAGTAGATATGTTAGGCTTCTGCTTCGAATACTGGCTTAATATCCCTATATGGTGCAAGATTAGGTGCTTTACTTGACTGATTTTCCTACATGGAGGTTTGCTGGTCCACTATACTAGATCAGCAACATCTAATCTGGGTTTGGATTATGCAGCCGAAAGAAATACGTCAAAATCCAAATTTAATATATTTTTCTTTTTCAGACCATGGCTGGTGGTTTGGAAAGTTAAATATTACAGAAGTCTGTGTTCTTGACTATTTTGGTGGTGCCCAATATCCAACATTGAAGGAATACTTCAAGGCTGACCCTCTTTTCTAGTTTTGTATAATTAGATTTAACACAAATACAATGCCTAGCTTAAATGCATAGCTTTGGAAAATTGATGTTAATTGACACTAATTTCGCAAGTCCACGTAAAAAAAAAAAAAAAAAACTGATCAGAAGCACACCAGGAAAAAGAACAACAGAAACTATAGACTCTATGTGGTTATGATAAAAATGTTTATCCCCTCCACCTTTGTGCCTTTGCCGTAGAGGTTGAATCAGCCGATGACTCTGGAAAAGCATTACAGTGAAACTACTGTTATTTCTGTTTGATCTCCTTTGGGATATGCCACTTCTTTTTTATGTGTATCCTGAGGTATAGATTTAGGTACCCATTACCCTCTTCCAATCCTCCACGACCACAGATAGGTTTCGAACCATCGAACAGAAAAACAAGAACATTATCTCTTATCTCTCTTCATAGTTGGTCGTGAGTCAGCAATTTTTCAACAACATAGTAGATATGATGACACGAATTTAGGAGTCCCTTCCCCCTACAGAGGTCGGACTATTTTAGGACCTTAAAAAAGAACAACGTCAAATTACCTCTCACAAAATAGTGTTGAACCTCAACAACTCACTCCGTTAGATGTACTCATCATAAGAATTTTACACCTTCCCCCGCCCTTCTACCGACAGACCATTGACTCCAAAAAAGGACAAGTAGAACAGACATTTACACGGGACTACTTTTTTTTGGCGGGGGGGATGGGGACAATAATAAACGAAATATTTAAAAATTCGAGTAATGCCCACTCGTAGATTCAAAAAACTTAAATTTTTGAGGGATCTAAGACCTAAACCCTCCACTGCCTTCGTCCCTGAAGCGAGAAATTAGCTCTTACTTACAGCCAAGATTTAACTATAAATGGAAACATTAGATGCCACAAAAGGAAGAATGGAATGAAAGAAAATGCTGCCTTTTCTGTCAAAATAGCCAGTTCATCGAGCGTACCCATATGGTTATAAGACGCTGGACGAATTAAGTATCTGTTCAAACCTTAAGCTTTTAAACCCAGTGCAGCAAAAATTAGCAGAGCATTAATTCCTGCCCTTTTCTTGTCTATATATACTTCTAAAGCCACCACTCTCTTGAGAGAACATAAAACAAGTAAATGCAAGTAAAAACCACAGTTTTGCAAGACCAAAAGTAGAAACTGATTCAAAAAAGAAATGCAATAAATATTTGATAAGACCATATACCTTTATGTTTTGTTTTTTGAAATAAACACATGCCTGTTAAACCCATATTGGTGAGCAATAAAACACAATGTCTCTTTCTGTTTTTCTTCTTTTTTTATACAAAGAGGGAAAAAGAAACAGAAGAAAATAGCCAAAACAGACAAGTTCTTTCTGTTCTGTTTATGAATAAAAAATAAATAGTACTGATAAAAGTGAAAATAGAAAGTGTCAATGCTTGGTTTAGTTCCATTGTGTCAAACCTCCTATCCTATTTTTAAAGTGAAGATTATTATGATTTTAAAAGTTTTTTTTTCTTATGACTCATCTTTTTCCAGACTCCCCCACCCAAAAAAAAATCCTAAGCATTCATCAACTCATTGTAATCCTCAGGTTACTGACGACCTCTCATGCAATAAAACTTGTATTGATGCCACAACTATGAGAACTTCCAGGAAAAGGTCTACAACCATTGATCTTTATCTAGAGAGAATTGTTTTTTTTTTATTCCTATGTTCACAGCGCCATGTAGGCTTACATAAAGGTATATGATATGCTGCTATTCATTTACCTTGTTCCGAAGTCTTGAGGTTTTAAATGTCAGTTGAACCTTCTTTTGAAGGAGTCAAAGCGGGATTTGCGGGAATAATATCCCCCGGAAGATCATTGCAGATAGTGCCGGATGAAGCTGTTTTTAAAGTACATCGGTTCTTGGGTGTCCTCCCTTAGATAATTGGACCGAGCTGTGTACCTTCTTATCTGACTTGACGGCTGAACAAAGAAGAGCACAATGCGAGAGAGCTTGTCTAAGGGAGGTGAATTCATATATTTGTAGGAAATTAGCCATCAACCTTTCATTTAGAGGCTGGAGCCAGTCACGTGTAGAGGCTCAGCTCATCCTATTTGCACTACTCTGGATCTTCTGGAGTGGCGCCAACATCGTTTTCGGAGCACCAGCATATAGTAGGTATCTATAATTCAGTGGTGGGTCTGATGCCGGACCTATATAGTGGGATAATCGAGCTAGACGGCAGAAGTTTTTTTCCAGCGAAGAATAACTCCCGGCTTTCTTGCGCAGGAGGTTCCTATCAAGGTGGTTATTCCAAGAGAAGTCAGAAGATAAATGAATGTTTTTCATTTTTGAAAATAAAACAAATCCTAAATTTGGCTGAAAACATTTTGCCTTATTCTTAGGAACAAGTCAAAAGTGTTTATTACCCCGGACGTGCCAGGTCCCATCAAACGTGAAAACACTCCCAAGTCACTCCTCGGAGGGTTGAGTCTCTATATCTAAGATTCGAAATGGTCTTAAACGATCCACACAATTTTTCAACATTTGAAAAACAAAAATGTTTGAATATCTTATCCAGCAATTTTAGCTACATTTCTAACTTGAAAGCGCCATACACACGTTAAATTTAAGAGCAAATTAAGAGCCTTTATTTTGTTTCTAAGCGTACAATCAAGATTACTTAGTTTAAACTTAAGTTTTTTAGTTTTTGGATTAGCGTACAAGACAAAAACACACAGTTATTTTTTACAAAAACAAATATCTTGAATATGCTAATATTCAGAATATAAGTAGCAACCCTTTGATCACTCCGTGCGAGATATTTTACTTCCCAAACCTACCACTAGGGGTGTTCATGGCGCTAATGTTGCTAATGTCTTTTTTACCTTGTTTATAAGGGGCGCTACACAACGGATTTTTTTTCTTATTTCCATGGAAGAGTTTTCAAGAGGGAATGACATTAATCCATCACCCTGAAACTCCAACTTTTAACTTTAATTGGGGTATCAAATTATCGTTTCTCCAAGTTTGTTTTCTGAGACGCATCATCTTGCAAGGTTACATCCCTTTTTTCCTGTAATTTTCTGGTAACAGTTCCTTATTTAATTACAATTTTATCATGGAAAAATTTTAAAGTCAGCACGACCCCATCTTAGGGGCGCCGGTTCGGGGATGAAAATACTTTTCAACTTTCTTTAATTTAAGGCTTTTTTCTGCTTTGCTATCTTAGCACATTTTTCATATTTTGGTTGAACAGGTCCTTCGTCTTGGGGGTCCTTCTCTTCGCTCTACTTCAGCTCGACGGCGTTTTTTTTTTTTGGGGGTTACGCACTCTCCCTGCGTGGTGTACTTATAGTAAATTTTGTTGGAGTGTTTATTTAAAAATTTTAAAGTTTTACTCATCAAATTTTAGTTTTAACGTTTAAGTTTATAAAATTTTAGTTTATAGTTTTAGCTTTAATATTTTAGTGTTAAAGTATCACCTTCAAGTTTCAGTTTTAATGTTTTAGTTTTAAGGTTTTAGTTGTAATATTTTAGTTTCAAAGTTTAGTTTTTAAAAATTTATCTTTAGAGTTTTACTCACAAAATTTTCGTTTTGAAGAATTAGTTTTACAGTTTCCGTCTTAAAGTTTTTACTTTGAAAGCTCTAGTTTTTAATTTTAATTTTTTTTTCGAGATTTTAACGTTTTGTCAGGGGCATACGGCGAGTTTGGCATTTTTAGAACTCGGAGCCCTGACGTTTCCACACCTATGGAGGGGGGGCCTTCCCCTCAGTCTATTTCAGAGGCTTTTGGGACTGAAAGTGTTTTTATTTTACCATCAATGAGCTATTAACGTTTTGTTTTCCATTTATTAAGTTTTACCTGCTTGTTTTATAATGCTAACTTTTGGTCTTTTTAGGGGGAAGTCCCTAGGTCCATGTCTTAGAGGTCCTTAAATTTCTAGGGTTTAAGGGTTGACCATGATTTTCAACTTTCATTAAGTTAAGCCTTTTTGTCCTTTTCAATATTCTATGTTTTTGTTAGGGCTATATGGACAGTTTTACATTTTGAGCCTCACAGGCCTGGCCTTTTTAAAACCTACGAGGGCCCTTCCCCCTCACTCGATTTCAGAGGTTTTTGGGGGGTATGGAGGACACCGTTCTCTTCGAATTTTTTTAGTTTAAGCCTTTATGCTTATATTTTACTATTTATCCGATTTTCAAGGCTTTGTTTTCCATTTATTAAGTTTTATCTGCTTCTGTAATTTCATGGTTTTAAAAATTTGGTCTTTCTAAGGGGAAGTCCCTAGGTCCACTTCTTGGGCGTCATGACCCTTCTACAGTTCCAGGATTTAAACCGTATTGGTAAAATTTTTTAAATTAAGCCTTTTTGCTTATATTTGTAACCTTTTTTTAACACTTTTATTATTGGTTAATATGATGAATATTTCTCCAGTTTTCAGGTTTTCGGAATTGAAATATCGGAATCTAATTCAGATGAAGTGAGGTGAACTCAGATGAGATGATCTGAGTGTTGTCTTTTTTATTGTATTCGATAGAACTATTGCATAATTCTGTTCAATTTGAAATAAAGGTATGGAGCGGTTCTTCAACTAAGGTTTTGGTTTAAACAGCAATTTCTACATAGTATATTCGAGAGAAATCACCCGGGGAAATGTTCAAAAGGTTATATATGAATGGGAAATGGAATAAGATAGTGAATATTTATCTGGGGCATCATTCAGCTGTCAGTATTTCTAACTCATTAAACTCTTCTATTTGTGATTTTGACGTACTAAGTAGGGTATGGACAGTCACCCGGACAGTTTGATTTAACCATTCGACCAAAAATTTATTGAAAAAAACTAGGTTCTTCAGCTTTCAGCTTCTGTAAGTTTGCTTGGTCACTTGGATGGAATAGGTTATAGCTTAGGAAGATAATAGACAATAATGATACTGGAGTGTTTTTGTATTTTGGTTCTCGCGGTGTCTTGAGACGTTTCCTATGTCCCTGCACGATGTTGTAGGGTACTCCGTAAGCCAATAGCTTTAAAATGTAAGGTAAGCAAATAGAAAGAATATGCAATTAAAGAAATTCAAAGAGGGATGGCCGGCCCCAAAGCCCCCTGAAATAGAGTGAAGGGGAAAGGGCCCCAGTAGGTATGTAAAAATCAGGGGTGTGAGTTACAAAAATGAAAAACTATCCTCATACCCCTGACGAAACATAAAAATCCCGAAAATGTTAAAAAAAAAAAAAAAAAAAAAAAAAAAAAAAAAAAAAAAAAAAATATAAAAAGTTGAACTTTTAAAAACGAAATGTTGAAAAGTTGAAATTACAAAAACACACGGAGTTAAAACTCAAAAACTAAAAAGTGTAAAAGATATGAAATTACAGTAAATAAGCAGTTAAAACTTAACAAATGGAAATAGAAAACGTTAGAAAAAGCTGGTAAATTGTAAAATATAAATAAACCAAAGCATGAATTAAAGAAAGTTGATCAATAGAGTCAATACCCCCAAGATGTAAACCTAGGGACTTCCTCTTAAAAAAACCAAAAGCTAAAATCAAGAAATATCAGAATAATAAGCAGGTAAAACTTATATTGATAAACCAGCGTTACAAAGCTGATAAATAGTAAAATATAAACAAATAGGCTTAAATTAAAGAAGTCGAAAAACCCTTTCAGCCCAGAAAGCTACTGAAATAGACTAAACAGACTAAATCCTCAAACCCTAGAAGGATCAGTACCCTTAAGATGTGGACCTAGGGACTTCCTCTTAAGAAGACCAAATTTTAAAATCATGAAATAACAGAAAAAATAAGCAGGTAAAACTTATATGAAAGAAAACGTTAACAAGCTGATAAATAGTAAGACATAAGCAAAAGGGCTTTAATTAAAAAGTCAAAAAACACTTTCAGCCCAAAAGCCCCATGAAAACAGAGTGAGGGGGAAGGGCCCCCTTACGTCCAGAAAGTCAGGGTTATGAGTCCCCAGAAAGTAAGACAGCCAGTATACCCCTGACGAAACATAAAAATATCGAAACAAAATTATATATAATCAAAAAGCGTGAATTAAAGAAAGTTCGACTAGTACGGTCAAAGCCTCAAGCCCTAGAAGGGTCAGGCCCACAGGATCTGAATCAAGTGACTTACCATTTAAAAGACCAAATGTTAAAATCATGAAATTACAGAAAATAAGCAGGTAAAATTTAATAAAAGGAAAACCAAACGTTTAAAAGCTGATAAACGGTAAAATATAAGCAAAAAGGTTAAATTAAAGAAGTCGAAAAGCAGATGCAGCCCCAAAATCTCCTTGAAATAGATTGGGGTGGAAAAGCCCCCGGTAAATCTAGAAAGTAAGGGATGTGAGTCACAGGATGTAAAACTGTCCGTATAGCCCTGACGAAACATAAAAATATTGAAAAATGAAAAAAAAAATATAAGAAAAAGAAGCGCGAACTAAATAAACTCGACTAGTACGGTCAAACCCCTAGAAGGGTCAGGAACCCAAAGTTGTGGACCAAGAGATTTCCCTTTAAAAATAAACAACATACTAAAATCATGAAATTACAGAAAATGAGCTGGTAAAACTTATATTTGAAAAACAAAACGTTAAAAAGCTGATAAATAGTAAAATATAAGCAAAAAGGCTTAAATTAAAGAAAACAAAAAAGTATCTTCAGCTCCCAAAGCCCCCTAAAATAGAGTGAAGGGGAAGGCTCCCCCGTAGGGTTGGAAAGGTCAGGTCTGTAAGTCCCAAAATGTGAAACTGTCCGTATATCCCTGACGAAACCTGAAAATATTGAAAAAAGGTAAACATATAAAAAAAGTTTTAAGTTAAAGAAAGTGTAAAAGTATGGTCGGCTTCAAAGCTTAGAAGGGTCAGGAACCCCAATACTTGGACCTAAGGACTTTCCCTTAAAAAGACTAAACATTCAAATGATGAAACTACAGAATTTAGTTAGGTAAAATTTAATAAATGGAAAATAAAGGTTAAAAAGCTGATAAATGGTAAAATATAGGCAAAAAAAGCCTTAAATTAAAGAAGCCGAAAAGTACTTTCAGCCACAAAAGTCCCCTGAAAAAAGAGTGATGGGGAAGGCCCCCCGTAAGTCTAAGAAATTAGGGGTGTGATACCTAAAATATAAAACTGTCTGTATACGCCTGACGAAGCATAGAGCATTTAAAAAAAACAAAAATATAAGCAAAAAAAGCTTAAATTAAGAAGCCGAAAAGTACTTTCAGCCACAAAAGCCCCCTGAAAAAAGAGTGATGGGGAAGGCCCCCCGTAAGTCTAAGAAATTAGGGTGTGATATCTAAAATATAAAAACTGTCCGTATACGCCTGACGAAGCATAGAACATTTAAAAAAAAAAACAAAAATATAAACAAAAAAAAGCTCAAATTAAAGAAGCCGAAAAGTACTTTCAGCCACAAAAGCCCCCCGAAAAGAGTGATGGGGAAGGCCCCCCGTAAAGTCTAAGAAATTAGGGGTGTGATATCTAAAATATAAAACTGTCCGTATACGCCTGACGAAGCATAGAACATTTAAAAAAAACAAAAATATAAGCAAAAAAGCTTAAATTAAAGAAGCCGAAAAGTACTTTCAGCCACAAAGCCCCCTGAAAAAAGAGGATGGGGAAGGCCCCCCGTAAGTCTAAGAAATTAGGGGTGTGATATCTAAAATATAAAACTGTCTGTATACGCCTGACGAAGCATAGAGCATTTAAAAAAGACAAAAATATAAACAAAAAAAGCTTAAATTAAAGAAGCCGAAAAGTACTTTCAGCCACAAAAGCCCCCTGAAAAAAGAGTGATGGGGAAGGCCCCCCGTAAGTCTAAGAAATTAGGGGTGTGATATCTAAAATATAAAACTGTCCGTATACGCCTGACGAAGCATAGAACATTTAAAAAAAACAAAAATATAAGCAAAAAAAGCTTAAATTAAAGAAGCCGAAAAGTACTTTCAGCCACAAAAGCCCCCTGAAAAAAGAGGGATGGGGAAGGCCCCCCGTAAGTCTAAGAAAATTAGGGGGTGTGATATCTAAAATATAAAACTGTCTGTATACGACCTGACGAAGCATAGAGCATTTAAAAAAAACAAAAAATATAAGCAAAAAAGCTTAAATTAAAGAAGCCGAAAAGTACTTTCAGCCACAAAAGCCCCCTGAAAAAAGAGGGATGGGGAAGGCCCCCCGTAAGTCTAAGAAATTAGGGGTGTGATATCTAAAATATAAAACTGTCTGTATACGCCTGACGAAGCATAGAGCATTTAAAAAGACAAAAAATATAAGCAAAAAAAGCTTAAATTAAAGAAGCCGAAAAGTACTTTCAGCCACAAAAGCCCCCTAAAAAAAGAGTGATGGGAAGGCCCCCCGTAAGTCTAAGAAATTAGGGGTGTGATATCTAAATATAAAACTGTCTGTATACGCCTGACGAAGCATAAAACATTTAAAAAAGACAAAAATATAAGCAAAAAAAGCTTAAATTAAAGAAAGTCGACCTGTACAGTCAAACCCTCAAACCTTAGAAGGGTCAGGACCTTCAAGAGGTCGACTTAGGGACTTCCCCTTAAAAAGACGAAAAGTTAAAATCATGAAATAAGAGGGTAAAACCTAATAACTGTAAAACAAAACGTTAAAAAGCTAAAAAATGGTGGAATATAAGCACAAAAAGGCTTGGATTAAAGAAGTGGAAGAGGACGATATCCTCCAAGCCCCCAAAAGCCCCTTCAAATAGAGAAGGAGGGGTCCCCGTAGGCTTGGAAAGATCAAGGCTGTGAGCCCCAGAATGTAAAATTGTCTGTTTACCCCTGACCAAAGATAAAAATACTGAAAAAAAGATAAAAATATAAAAAAAGGCTTAAACTAAAGGAAGTTGAAAAACATGGTCAAACCCTCAAATCCTAAAAAAGCCATTACCCCCAAGGCGTTAACCTAGGAACTTCCACTTAAAAGACCACTTGTTTAATTCATGAAATAAGCAGGTAAAAAACTTAATCAATGGAAAACAAATCGTTAAAAGGCCCCCTGCAATAGAGTGAGGGGGAGAGCCCCCTGTAAGTTGGGAAAGACGTAAATAGCGACGAAGACCACACTGCCTTTCCATCATAAACAATAAGTAGAACAACAGGGAAAAACTTCCTTGAAGTAATAATATTAGGGCTGTATTTAAAAGATTAAAAAAAAAAACTCTTTTCAGTTTTAATGATTGAATTTTAATGTAAGTTTCTTTGATATTGTTTTTTATTCCTCTCGTTTGTTTTGCTGAGGACGGCCTTGGACATAGGGTCGAAATATTCATTTAAAGTTGCGTTCTACTGTCTTGTATTAAAAAAAAAAAAAAAAAAAAAAAAAAAAAAAAAAAAAAAAAAAAAAAAAAAAAAAAAAAAAAAAAAAAAAAAAATCCCTGTTGTTCTACTTATTGTTTAAGTTGGGAAAGGTCTGGGCTGTTAGTTCTAAAAATTCCGAAGTCTCCGTATGCACACGGCAAAACATTAAAATCTCGAAAAAATAAAAATAAAAACTAGTACTTTAAATAAAGTTCTAAACTAAAACTTTTAAAACGAAAACTCTGAGACTAAAACTTTAAAATTTATACTTTGATTCGACAATTTTGTAACTAAAACTCTTAAACTAAATCTTTAAAACTTCAACTTTGAAACTAAAACATTACAACTAAAACTCTAAAACTAGACTTTCAAACCAAGAATTTAACTCTAAAACCCTGAGACTAAAACCCTAAAACTAAAACTTTAAAACTGAAACTTTAAAAGTTATACTTTAACACTAAAACATTAAAACTTTAAAACAATGACTTTTAAAATAAAAACTACAAGGAAATTCAGTATATGTATACCAAGTTACGAGGAACCTCTAAAAAAAGAGATTGCGATTACAACACGATATCGTGAGGACGCCGCTATACAATGTTGTATGGCGCCCAGCATCCCAATGACTTAAAAAAAATGTACGGTAAGAAAAAAAAATGTAAATTAAAGCAATTCTTTAATTTAAGATTTCTAATTAAATTCTAAATTAAAGAATTTCTGCTAGCCCAAAGGCCCCCTAAAACAGAGTGAGGAGAAGGACCTCCAAGACGTGGACTTAGGGACTTCCCCCGTGCATTCAAAAATACAAAAAAAATGCTAGGATAAGAAATTAGAAAAAAAAGCCTAAATCAAAGAAAGTTGAAAAGTACTTTCACACCAAACCCGCACCAACAAGACAGAGTCATGTAGACTTTTTAAATTTCTTCATGAAGAAATTGTATTTGAATTTGGAACAGTTGCCTAGAAAACTACAGGAAAAGAGTGGCATAACCTTGCAGAATGTTGCGTGTCACAAAACAAACTTTGGAAAAACGGTGATTTGATAGCCCGATTAAAGTTAAAAGTTGGACCGTTAGGATGATGGATTGTTGACATCCCCTCTTGGAAACTTTCCCATAAAAAAAAAAAAAACGCCTAGTAGCAGCCCCTTTAAGCAGGGTGAAAAGACACAAGCGACAATCGCACCATAAACGCCCCTAGCGCTACGTTTGGAACTAAAATTTCTCCGAGGGAGTGACCGAAGGATTTCTACTAATATAATCATTTTTGCTTTTTAACAATAGTTTTTACGCAATAATTTTACACAATTTTTTTTTATTGTATCTATGTAGTATCGAGAAAAGAAAATATCCGGAGTTACGATTTGAAAACTATAGACGTTAACATTAATCCGCTTAAATGTTCCATTTAGCATACGAAATTATGCTCGGAAACTTTTCCAGCCTGTTTATTTTATTTTAGATCAAAACTCTTTAGTTTCCTATGAAAAAAGAAACTGAACTTAAAGAAATCACTGCAAAAACAGTATATCACGGAGAATTTTGAAGTTTATGTTCGAATTCAACGCAAAAATTTCCATTAGAATCACATAGATTGGTTTTTAAGCAAAACGAAAAGAAAAGGAAAAAGTTTAATTTTTCTTAATCAGTAACATAAAAAAACCTAGCCCACTTCTGTTGATAGATGAAAGCCCCACCAAGCTTTCCATAAACTTACGAAAATTCCGTGCTATGCCTCTGAGCGATAAAGATACACCTCACGTTTATCCCAACAAACGTACAAATAAACCCGATTTTACTTTACGTCCTGAATTATTTGGTGAGTATCAAGTAGTTCTGTATCCGTTCTTTCCTGACGACAGTATGTAGTTCTGTTCCTAAGACAATGAAGCCAAACTAGTATATGAACTCAGTTATTTATAGAAAATAACAATGTTTCTTGATATAAAAGCTAGAACCAATTCGAGCACAAGTCTTACTTCATCCGAGATTTCCAAAAACTGCTCTGGGGACTTCCTTTGTTTCGATGGGTACCTCTAGAATAAAAAATTAAATAAAAAGGCTGACGAAATTCCACAACTAAACCATTTTTACCCACAAAATGACGATTAAACACTAAGTAAGAAAAATAATCAAAAACTGGTAATTTGATGAGATTAATTCAAAACGATCTTTAGTGCGAACCTTCAAATTCTTAGAAAAGAAGTAGAAGTGACACAAGGGGGGGGGGGGGGGGAATGACACATAAAAATTGCATTTTAGGTCTACATATTAATTTTTCTTTTTTTTTGGGGGGGGGGGGGGTAAATTTGGCAATCTTAAGTGGGGAGCCACCAGCAGAGGGAGAGGTGGATGCCACAACTATGATGTTTTTTGCTTGCTAAAATTTCGAGCTGCCTTCATCTTCTAAAACACAGAAAAGGATATGACTCTTAAATGAAGACTGACATAGCAAAGATAAAAAAAATACCACAAAATATATGTAAAATATATACAAATATCCTTTTTCATTCCTGAGATAAATAGAAAAGAAATATATACGGGTATCTCAAACACGGAGGGATTTATCATTGTGTATTCACAAAATAGTTATCATATTTTCGACAGAAGATAGCTGACAAAATCATTAGGACTGTTTCAATTCGAAAATTACTGTAGGAATGAAACACTGTATTTAAGAATATGGTAAAGTGCAATTAAAAGTGAAAAAAAAAAAGAATAAAGAATACTATCAGCAATCTAGAGTCATTCCTCAGTACTAAATTTGTTAGTACAAAATTAGGTAGGCCTAATAGAAAAAAATGATTAAAAATATAGACCTAAGTCTAACGTATTGCATCAACGTCGACTGAACGGATATCTCAGCCAAAATCTTTTGCATTTCTTCGTTTTTTTTTCGACTGATTTTGAGTTTTTCTCGTTTTTTTCGTATTTTATAAGAGAATCATTTTTCTTTGTAGTTGTCTGGGTTAATTCTGCAACTTTCGATGGTGACGAACCAAATAGAAGTTGAGCATCTCTTTATAACCAGAACTATATCGATATAGCATATTTTGACTGTTTAAACTCAATGTGACAGGATTCAAGGAAACATTGTGTTTTTACAACAAAGTTTTTAGTGGGAAAACACTCTCAAGCTAAAGCTTTCAGTTCATTTTCAAGACAGTACGATTTGAAATCAGCTGACATTATCATTTACTAAAGCAAATATCCAGTAAATCATATCAGTAAGCACAAACGAGTGAAATAAAAAATCACAAATGTGAAATCATGAAACCAGCCGTAACGAAAAAAAAGGAGAAAAAAAAACTAAGAAGCACAAACTATAAGTATCTTATTAATTAAATCTTATTAATTCTTTTTAATATGATATTAATAAATATAATTTAATTCGCCCGTCGGAGCGTTTTTATGTTGCCCCAAACTGACTCACTTAACTTTATTATAAAACAAATTCAGTAAATCAAAGGCTTGCCGTAAAGAATTAAAAGAAGAAGAAAACAAGAAACATAAACCAGTGGCTACAAATATATTAAATACTTAAAAAAATAGGAAAAAATCTGATATTAACAAGAGCTATTAATGGGCTAAAATCGGTTATTAAAGGATCAAGAAGTGGATATTAATCGGCTAAAATCGGTTATTAAAGGATTAAGAAGTGGATATTAATGGGCTAAAATCGGTTATTAAAGGATTAAGAAGTGGATATTAATCGGCTAGAGGACAAAATTTTAGTTGCGATTATCATATCAGTCAATAAAAAATATCAAAACACTAACAAGGGTGAAATCAGTTTTAAGAGATTAAGAGTTAATCCCTAGGGACTTATCCCTTTAAAGGGATTGAATAAGATACAAAAATTGCACTGCAACGTAACAAATTCGACATCTTCGTGCCATGATGAGTTTAATGACTGGAATTTTTTTTTAAACAGTATGAATGGAAAGGATCTGCAATAATGTATACAATAATAGCTAGCTTTCTTCCATTTGGGGAAAGAAAGGAAAAGGGAAAGAAAGAATTCTTCATAGTGAAGGTCTTTACCCATGTCCACAATGCAGGAACAGTAGAGAAGATATTACACATCTCTTGGCTATTTGCAAAAACCGAAGGAGTTGATGTTTAAGCTCTTTGGTGTATACAATAAGGGGGAGAGGGGCTGAGAGATCTGCTGAAATGTTTTAATCACAAGGGATTTGGAGAGTATTAAACAGGTGGGTCAGTTATTTCAAATAGTCGAGTAATATAGGAATTTTTTGGCAGGGTGTGTGCATATGTTTGTGAAGGGTTCTTTTTTATGGTATGTCATGTAAAGTGACATAATTTTTATTGTGGTGTTTAGAGTTTACTTAGTGTTTGTTATTTACTTTACGTAGCCAAGGCTTATCTGACATCTAGGCCAAAGCCTATCTACCTATGACAAATTCACAAGACAATTCAAGGATTGAATCGATGCTTGCCCACCCATTCAGGACAGACTTTTCAGTGATATTTCATTTTACACGTAGCTGTTATATATCCAACTTTTCAAACAATATTCAGCTTGAAAATATTCCGCTTAGTTTTTTTTTTATATAATTAAAAAAACTTATAATTTATACTTATATAATTTTAATTTATACTTAATATAACATACTTAATATACTTAATATAATTCATAATTAATTATAATTTATACTTATATAATTTATGCTCATACTTATATACTTATTATAATTTATATTTATATTTTATAAAAAAAAAACATTATGATTAAAAAAACTAAATAAATAATACATTGCGCCAACATTGTTCTTTACTTAGGCAGCGCTACTGCGCTGCCTATAAAAGGAAGACCTGGGTTTACGTAATGATTTTTACTAGCTTGATTAACTTTTTACACAATTCCAATGATGCAAAATCTTCATTTACGTTTAAGGAGGGTGAGTTACTTAACTCCCTGTGTCAACCAAAAAGACCTTGTATTACTAAAAACCAAATTATGCGACTTTAAGCAATCTCTACATGTCGTTCCTATATTTTTAACGTTTCTTTATTGTATTTGACATCCACGAGATTGTCTCAACTTTGCTACTATAATTTCACAGACACATGGAATCAAATAATATACGGTCTTATCTGATACCATATCTACGAGCTTTAAATGAAAGCCTTAACAAAATTTACCTTTCTCTTCTTCTTCTTCATCCGAGATTTCGTCATCAATATTAATCTCATCAGGGTTGTCTACCCGAGCTGCTTCAGATACTTCGATATCTCGAGCAGCTGTTTCACCACGAACGAACATTATTCCCCCACGACCTGCAAATAAAATACAGTCTTTACTTACTAATTTTTAAAAATAAGACATTAGATAAATTATAAATTAATTTAAATCTGATTAAAAAAAATGACTGTCAGAGTCTGGGACGTACGCAGGAATTGAGGAGGCTCGGGGTCCTGCAACCTCAGAAATCCAGAATTTTTCCAAATTTCTAGACTTCTTATTAAAAATATCAAAAGATTTTTTTTCAAGTTCTTTACCATATCGCTGGGCGTTGGCTGGTTAATAATGTGAAAAATTACCCATTAAAAATGAAGGATAGTTAAGCAATTCATAGGTGCTTATACATTTGGGAATAAAAATTATTTTATCTGGGTTATAAATCAGTCATTACCAATCTTGACAGCCAGACACAAACTCCATAAGGAAATAAGCTTAATAACAGAAATTCCCTCCCTTTCTTAACAGATCGCCAATACTAATGGTACAACATCTCTTGATCGTTTCATACCCTACCTCCCCCCCCTATCAGTTCACCACTGATTCTGAGCTTCTTGAGCTGTTAAGCATTCTACGATGTATTACCTATTTCTTACTTAAGGTTTATGTTCCTCTAAAACAAGAGATTTTGCGACAAGTATGTAACTGTGAATTGCTCCAAAATGACAAGATGCTTATAACATTGGATTCATTGGTATCAGATCTATCCGCTCACTGTGCCACGATTCCCATATTACTTAGAATTTTTCTTGTAGAAGACCTGAAATTGTCTAACAAATATGAAAATTGTCCCTTTTTCAACAATTTTCAACTAATACTCGAAGTACCTTCAGTTTAAAACCCCTGCACACAAGAATTCAAAAATTTAATGTGGTAGATGGATAGAACTGAATTTCAGCTATGGAGCGATAGGAAAATTGTTGTCTTCCGTTAATAAATTAAACAGTAGGAGAGCAGAGAAGAAACATATTTAAAGTGAACATAAACGTGAACATTTAAATATGAACATAAACAGAAAATTTTTAAAGTGAACATAAACGTCAATGGAATAATAAAATACTCATTCTACGAGGCATGTCAGCATCATTGGGTATTTTTTGTTGCCTATAATGTTTTTTAATAATACTTAATACAGTTTAATATCTTTAATATTGTGGCGTAACTATTTTCATAGATGTTGACAGTAGACCCCTTTAGTTTTTTCTTTATTTATACGTATTTGATATTTAGTATATGGACAAAAATGGTTTGATGATGTTTTTCTGTATACAGCCCGGGATTACTGGTCCCAAATAAGAGGACAATGAACAAACGCCAACTTTTAAGTAGTCAGAAAAAAGTTGGCTTTTCTTTACTGCTAAACAAGAGACAGACCTAAGAGGCTTGGGAAGTAAGGAACTAACAAGAAATAAATTATATTGAAAATGCAGTAATTAGTACAAAGATTTACTGTTGCAAGAAATAAATACGATTTTTAGGAAAATTTCATTTATGTTTAGCTAACAAGCGGGAATTAGTTGAATTTTAATAAACAAAAATTAAGTTATTTACGGGAAAGTCAATAAAAAAAAAAAAAAATACTGACCTCCAGCAGCAGCCTGGGTGACAGCAGCTCTTTCCAGTGCAGCAGCTTCTGCAGCACGAGCCTCGAGCATTCTCATTCCGTCACTTGCACCTGGTGCTAAATCAGAAACAGTTCCAGAGACTGAGGCTGCTTGTGCCAACATTTGAGCAGACATCATATTTACCTACAATTGTAAAAATCACAATTAAATACTTTGGAAAACGCATCATAATCCTTTTTTTTTAGGTTCTTGTACAATCATCAACCAGGTTAGTAAAACACGTTTGCAATATTTTTTTTTCTTTTCTGGTTGGAAGAATGTGATAAAAAGACAACAAATAATTGGAAATACTACTTCACTAGAGAAAACAACAACCGAAAAATCAAAAAAAAATTCCCTCATTCCTGATTTTGGAAATTTACATTTATTGGAGATAGAACTTTTCATTAACAATAATCTAGAACTGCAAAAAAAAAAAAAAAAAAAAAAAAAAAGAAAAAAAAATCCCAAACCCTAACTGAATCCAACAAAAGTGGGGATTATGTAAGCTAAGTGTATTTCTGACAGAGCATTGTCTCAGCAATAAGGAGGAAATATTCAAATTGATTCGGATGTACTACTACTACTACTACTAGTACTAACAACTCACTGCAGAACCAAGCCGCCTGAGGCCAACATAGCTACACACGCTCCTCCTTTATCCATTCTGTAAAAGCCTCCCTAGAAGTTCCCATTTCCCTTACATCTTTCCTTATGATATCCTCCCACATCATTCGAGGACGACCCGCTTGTCGTTTGGCCGACAAGGACAATCTTTGGCAATTTGTCATCCTTCATCCGCAAAAAGTGTCCTATCCATCTCATCCTCTCTCATTATAGCCCTAGAAAGCAGGATTGATTAAACCACATTTTTCGCAAAGCTAACTATTTAACATAGGGTCAGTCAGTGGATAGCCAAAACAATCCCTAGGCTTTTTCTCTGGAAAACATCTAGCAACTCTTCTTCGCTTTTCGAAGCGCCCGTTTTTTCAACTTACCTTCCTATTCTTCCCCCCCAAACTTTTTCAATTGTGAAAAAACACCCTGGGCCTTGACTATTCTACTTTTAACATCTTCATTGCACCCACCGTATTGATATATAGTCCCTGAAAAATCTACAGACTGCAAATACTGCATTGTTTGTAGAACATACAGGCTTATTAAATGCTGGCTCTGCATTGGGTTATAGTAATAAAAAGAGAAGAAAAAACAAGTTTTCTCAAATGAAATTAAAAAGCGTAATTAGAAGTTAAAATAAAGAGAAATAATTCCGAATATGAGGGGGATTGTCCTCTTCTAAACACCGCGCTCTTTACGTTAAGATTTGTTTTTTGTCCCAATCCTTTAGGAATCCTTCAAATTGCTAAGAGAGCCGTTGAATTGGAGTGGGATGTTTTTTTTAAAGCATTATAAAAATTCAGCGTAAAGAGCGGGGAGTTGAGGACAGGACAGAAATCTAACGTATTGCAGATAGTGTCTTTAGGTCTATCATACATGCTGAATTCCATTGCTCGGTTTCTACCAAAATCACACCCCTTTCTGAGGGAGTTTAAATCCAGTTCCAGAAAAAAAGCAAATTTTCATGTGCTGCAAGCTTTTTAACGAATAACTTGAAAAACATATATTTTGCATACACAAAATCATCATGAACAATGTATCTTGTTGTTCCATACTTGTAATTGAAAGTTTTTAGAATTTTGGTTACTTTTGACAAGGGTATCTCTTTATTTACAGTTTGTTCCGGAAACCGATTGACCCAAGTATCTAATAAAGGTCAAGGAGGGCAACTACTACTACTATTACCTCCTTCAAACATCTCCTTTTTTATATTCAAGCTCATAGTCGCAGAGCAATGCGTCGAGAATGATATTCATCCCTGAAAAAAAATATGGCCCTCGAACATTATTAAGAGGGTGGGGGTTCGATTGTCCAAAGAACGTTTATAGGATCACCATTTCTACGGTTTTAAAGGCACATTCTCAAGACAGAACGAACCTGTTTTACAGAGATGGTCCCTACGGATGCCATAGGAATATAACGGCCCCCGGGAAACAGTAAAATATTTACTATTGTATATAAATAGAAATGACAAATATTACCATTCAACCACGCAGAAAACAAAGCGGTAGCAATTGCCAACCATCACCCAAGAAATTTTCTGACAGGGCTCATGATACCCCGCCCTTCTCCACCTCTGTTCCGGTAGGCAGGCGAGAGTAATCTTTTATGCAACATAGAAGTGTCGCAACGGGAGGGGGCTGCTATTCCATCAAACCACCAATAATATACATACCTGTCTGTCACAAAATATATACTTGTCTGTCAGTGTCTATTTTGTATCCATGAAAATGGTTGTCACTTTGACTGCTATCACTTGTTTCTTTATTTATTCTTTTTTTTTTAATTTATTTTTTGTCTATAACAGCTATTATTTTCTTCTATACCGATACTATACATAAACATTTGTAATCCGCACCTAAAAAAAGTGAGGGGGTGCCACTGATATTGATCCCAAGGATCCCTTTAAAAAACAGATAAACAACCTAGAACTATTCACCTACCCACCCCCACGGTTCGCCCTGTGCACTATTCCACGGAATTTGGCCGTACACTTTACGGTAGTCTTCAGTTAAAAACAAGATTCTCGCAAAAAAGAAAAATATTAATACGAAAAAAGCAAAAGAAAAGAAAAAAAGGGATCCAATAGTGGCAATCGAAAAAATTACTCATACACAAGATTTAAAATCTTTCACTCTTTAAAGTTGTAAAAGAAATTACAATATTAGATTTATGGCAAAACAAATCGACCGCATTTGGCAAAAACGACAACACTATATTTTACATAAATATATATTCTGATATATTTTATATATATATTATATGTCTATACAATAACTTCATATTCTAGAAAGATTTTTTATTATTATTATTAACATCTATCAAAGCTATATTTAGGTTTTAGAATATAACCACTTACAGAGATAAAGTAAAGAAGAAGGAGCATAAATGAAGTTGAATCCAGATTATAAATTACCTGCGTGTTATACATAGCCTGAACGGATCTCTTGATACGCACGCAGCATCTCTCGCATTGTGTCTTCATTGCCATGTTTGATTTCAAATTCTTTCCATGTCTGCCAAAAATCCTCGGTTATCTAGGAAAGAAGAAATAATAACTGTTTTAAACCCATAAGTGACCGAGGGGCAAGGGAATGGAGAAGAGTGGAAGTGAGAGGAGAGGAGAAGAGAGAAATAGAGGGAGAAAGAAAGAGAAACAAATTGAAAATCTTTATATATCTTCTTCGGCTTTGTATATCTGAATCTGCATAATCAGAATAAACTGTTAGGCACAATTTCCATCCTAGAGTGATAAACTGTATAATAAAAAAAATGTGCTGTATCGACATGTTACAGGTTCACTTGAACAATATTGATATTATAAGCGTTTGTCGGACCAAATTGAGCAGACCGGCTCAAAAATAACGTAAGAGGTAAGTTGAATTTAGGAAAGTACCCATTAGACGCTAAGGAGATAGGGAAAAATAGTAAACGATTATTTAATTTAATTTTTTTTTTACGAAATATCACTAGTTCTAAGTAAACAGTAATTAGTCAATCTCTATGGCAAAGATTACTAAAGGGTGTCTCAAAAACAATATCGGACTTGAAAAACCCGTTATTTTTATTTGTTGTTGTTGGCAGATTGTTTTTGCATATTTTGCTATCATTGATTATTGAGATTATGATCTGATACTGTGCTTTTGTTTTCCAGGTTGATGTTTGTGGTATAATTCGTAAATGTGTGATAAATTCGACTTATAGTAGATTCTGATCCGGGGTTCTTTTATAAGCACCCTCTACTAATAATATTAACAACTTATTGCAGCACTAAGTCGTCTAAGACCAGCACAGCTGCGGACGCTCCACCTCCCCCCAATGTATTCGAAAGGTTACTCTTTACACCCTCCCACAAATTTTTAGTTTCTTTTGAATCCTTACTCTTACCCTTCCCGGTCGACCTGCTTTTCGTTTGACCCTAGACGGATGGCCAAGAAGCACAATCTTTGACAATACACCATTCATCATCCGTAAAACGTTACATAGCAATCTTGACCTTTCTTTTATCAAAGCCCTAGACAAGGCCGTATCCAGGGAGGATTGGGAGGGTTTGAACCACCCCACCCCCCAAAAATATTTGTCCGACTTGTAAAAACGTAAAAAAAAATGAACATAAACAAATTTTGGATGTTTTTTAAAGTTTTTTTGTACCCCCCCCCCCTAAAAAAATCCTTTTTAATACCTCTCCCCCGAAAAAAAAATTCTGGATACTGCCCTGGCCCTAGATATATTATCGTCTATCGTCTAATATTATTGTCTCATTTTACAGACGTTTTCGAAGAAGAAAATTACTAAGACAGTAAAATCTAGCAAAACATGTTATTGGATCTCAACCAAATTTTGTTTCAAATAAGGCCTGAAGTCCTAGTTATGCCCTTTGGAATCTAAGACCTTGAAGCGAACACCCTGCTTTTTCAAGTCAGTTTTGTATTTTCAGAAAACTGCTAGTTTTTAGAATTCCACATATATAGGGAAATATTAGGCAGTTTATATGAGCTGCTTTTATAGACCTTGCAATATATAACACGTTAAGCCATGAAAAAAGAAGAGGAAGAAAAAAAAAACTCATACCATTTCTGAACCCAGACACGTGTTTATCACATGACTGATGTTTATCACCCTCCACAGAGCGGCCCTGTTTCCTCATTCAATTGTCAACCCAAAAGATACCTTTAATTTTACAAGCGTTGCACTTTCTTTCATTATAAAAAGTGCTGGAATCACGCAATGCATGTCAATACTAAGCTAGAATAGAGTTATATTAGAGAAAAAACTACTTACCCTGGGATCACATATTTGGCTGCAATGAAGATAGATGGCTCTCGCACGGTCAATCTCTCCAAGCTTTCTTTCCATGTCAGCGAAACGAATGCACATCTCTCTTGATTGTGCCTCATTTAATTGTTCAATGGCCTTTTCATAGATCGGCCTCGTCTTAGTAACACCATACATATCAGCGGCTTTTTTAATATAAATATTGTACATCTAAAAATACATAAACCATTTTAAATACTATAGAAAAACTATAAGAGGGACCTGGTATACATTGTGAAAAATGGTGAGGTTCCTTAAAGTCTGCAATTCATCATTATAGGACCTCCACAAGGACAAAAAGGGTGGGTAACACCACAATAATATATAATCGCACCGACAACAAAAAGGCGTGTGTCATTTTATGACTGTTCGGGAAAACGAAACAGCCGTTTCCTTTTCTGGAAACAGCTGTTCTCAAAGATCATTATTAAGTCTAAAAAAATATAGTCCGTAACTCAATACTGTGGTTTAATTTTTCTTGTAGTACCTGAAATTACATCGCTTTACTCATGCTAACATATAGCATGTGACATTAATGAATGACCTTCCACGTGCAGTTTTTTAAGCTGCGACGAATCGTTTAACCGAAAAAAACCCTAGATTTTTGCAAAAAGATATAACCAAAGAAATAAATCTTATATATAAGAAATACTTGAACATGTTGTACGAAATCCCTTGCAAATCAAATTTTTTTTTTTGAATATCCTTTAAAATTGACACCTTTATGAAAAAATTAAACATTTTCACACTATTTATATTCATAGCCAATATGAAAGTTCTAAAATTTAATTTTCTTCCTATTTATAAATGGAAAATTCATTACATACGAGACGTACATGCAGACGACGACCCCTTTATCACGTTATCTTTGAGCTAGAGCTACTAGATTTTTTTTTTCTAATCAAGTGGCCCGTCTTCCCTAACCTCTCTTATGAACGTCCATTGACCCCCATATCCTCCTACGAAGTACACACTACTCAATAAACACGATCAGGAGATAAAACCATCAAAAGGAGTTCCGGAACACAATAGATCATCTCTTTTATAGCCAGAAATTGAGCAAAAAAAAAAAAAAAAAAAAAAAAAAAAAAAAAAAAAAAAAAAAAAAAAAAAAAAAAAAAAAAAAAAAAAAAAAAAAAAAAAAAAAAAAAAGTACTCTTGAATTGACTATAACGATATTCACTATTAGAAAAAAAAAGGAGACAAACTTCGTAAGCTGCTTTCTTTTGAAATAAAATAACAATCGCAACAAGAAAATTAGCAGATTATATTTTAGAAAATTGGTATAAATCGGGGATGAACATTACAGGTACAATTCCCCCTTGAAACTGCGGCATATTTTAGTTATGGATTCAATATCTTTTCTAACAACTCAAGATTATGAAGGTTACACCAGAAGGAGGCATGTCTAACAGATCCCTCGAACCAAAATGTAAAAGATTACAAACGATTGCACAATTTTCAGCTATTTAATGGAGACCTTATCTATGAATTTGACTTGAAGAAAATGGTTCCCACTAGTCCCTCCTGCACACTCCAAATCCTTGTAGTCCTATGGGTCAACAATATCTATCTATATATATATCTGGATTTAAGAATGTGTGCATTTGAAACAAATGTGGATTAATGCAGGCGTTCGTTTGAGGCTATTTACTTTTTAAAGGCTGAAAAACTCAATGCTCCTCATTGCGGTCACTTGAAATTGCAACTTATCCAAATCAGATCTTGTCCAAAATTTAGTGTTTCCTAGGTCCAAAAACAGTCGATATGCATCCCAAAAAACACAGTCTATATATATCCCTAAATTCTGATAAATTTTGGGATCCCAAAATTACATGGCCTGATGGATAATCTACTTCATTAATACTTCTATTCTTTTACTCAAGTATCAGTGGATGCTTACAAAGACGATTAGGGTATAAATCAATAAGGAGAAGAGAATTTGATTTTCAACCAAAGACTATAGAATACACTAGACACCCAATAAAGTTATTCTAAGCAATATTCATGCCTCTTTTATTTATAGACAGAACGTACCTTATAGGAAGAGACGGGTAGTATGACACGACAAGTAGTGTGATACACTATTAGAATCACCGATCTATTGGCTGTATTTACCTGTGGTAGCGAGAGCTGAGAGACATCTATGATACAAATGTGAAAACGATGTTTTTTTTCAAGAAGGAAAAATTACTCGATCAAAACTTATGATAATAAACGTTTTTGGACCCCAAAGTAAGTTTGCTTTAGCCAGCTATAAACTTCAATGTGGATAAGATGGCTTGACACAGACTAGCTACTTTTTGCTGGAGTTAAGTAAAGTATTTATTCATTATTAGCAGTTGAGAAATCACTCATTGGCACACCATCAAGGAGGAAACGCAGGTCCCACCCAAAAATGGCAGAATCTGGTAGTGTGACACAATTTATGTTGGCTTGCATGACACGTGTCATAGTACCCGACAGACGACCTGATGACACTTACTATTTTTTTGAATCTGAGTGGTTCATTTTTCAAAGTTTTTGTCATACATTTAAGAATCATCGCGGTCTTACACAAGAATCAGTCTATGGAATTCACACATGGTTTGCGATTGCAAAGAAAAAAACAGCCCATACTCTATCATGTGTAATTGCAGAAAAGAGTGTGAAATAAATTGGGTTAAGAAACACCAGGAGAGCACGGGATTCTCGTCACTCTGGAAGGATATGTGAATGCTTTGGAAACATCTTTGCCACCGTTCTTTGTTTTACCAAGAGTTAGCTTCAAGGACCGTATGTTGGCGAAATACACATAAATTATATTCTGAAGCACCCAACCCGATTGACTGAACGATCACCAAATATTCAATTCTCGTTTCATCCAACATTTTATCAAGTAGGCATAATACGGCAGGGAGAAAAAGTGTCTGTTGATTTTTAGACTACAATGAGTCACATCTCTCTTAACCTGGCAAGTGATAAAGGAATTGTATCACTGACTTTTCCACTGCATTGCAGCCATAAACTTAAACCACTGGATATTTCTGTCTATGGTCCAAGAAAGGGTTATTAAAATTATTCTTTGAACTCATGGATGATGCATCACCCTGGAAAACACGTGACAATTATGATATTGCAGGACTTGCTGGTAAAGTATTTCAAAGAGATTTTACCATGAGCAATATTGTGAGGGGTTTTGCCACAAAAGAAGATACGGTTCAGCAGAAATGCAATACCTGAATATTATCATTTTAATTATGCCCACTACAGAACAAAAGCGAGATAGCGGAGTAAATAATCAACAAAAGAAAAAAAAAAGAGAACACTTCACATAACTACATTACACACACAAAATTTAAGCAAAATCATACATAAGCCGTGTCAGCGGAGAAAAATACAGGTGCGTCAGGGTTTTGGAACGAGTACGGCTTTCAATTTCTCCGAATTTTGCGATAGGATCAATAATTCTGAATCTTCAGCATAAGGAGGTGTTGGACGTCCAGGGCACGATTTCTAACAGATATTTTGCAAGCTTGAAGTATTTAGTACAGGTTGTCGCTTTTCGGACTGTGTAAGCAGATCAAATAAAGGGGAAATGTAAAGAAAATGTGGTGCTAGCATTGCGTTAAAAAGTCTCGCCAGATTCGTTTTTGCTCACAGTATTTTTCAGATCTACCGCTTTTGCGTACCCGGTGCGCATGCCTCGATATGCCGAGGACGAAACCAGGCCGCGCAGCATTCTAATGTCAGATCCGTACTGAATTCTGAGATACTTAATTGTCTCTGATCAAGCGACAGCAGGGCCATCGCAAACCGAAAGAAGAGTTCTCGCGCTATCTGTACCTTTAAATAAAACAAATTCTGTCTTAGAGACAATAACACAGAGACCAATATCTTTGTAAAGGTCAACCAGCAGCTCAATATTTTATTTTAAAAGCGACAGCGAAGAGCTTAGTCGAAGGAGGTCATCCGCATACGATATAAAACTCAAATCTACACCATCAAGACAGTAGCTACCATGGATATGCTTAGTAACGCTGTAAATTGCCGCATTAAATAAAACCGGGCTAATTGCTGATCCTTGCCTGACTTCTTTCTTGAGGTGTATTTCTTCTTTAAGAATAGGTACAGATCTTCCTTCACGTCACATTATACCGGTACAAACACGAATAACACTATTATTATAACAAAAAATGCAGGACCTTAACTATGCTGGGATCAACCCCATTCTCCAGAATAGTCAGAAGAAACTGCGGGTCCAAAACTGAATCAAATGCTGCAGCTATATCAACACTGTACATGTAAAGTTGTCTTTGACTCGGTTACTCGCCTGAAAACCTTTTTCATTAATCTATGCGCCGTTGCACAAACCATGACGAGCCTTAAAACCAAACTGCTTAAAACCCGAACACAAGACCGGACTAGATGCGGCAGCAGAATTCTTTCGAAAACCTTACCAAGAACCGAAGAAACTGTTATGGGGCGAAACGAGGAACATATTGAATGAATGAATGAATTTATTAATAACCTGTCTTACAATAAACAGAAAAAGACAGAGCACGAACTAGAAAAGAAAGAAAAAGCAAAAACTGGCAAGAAAAACAAATACAAACAGAAAGAACTACATAATAACACAACTATTTGAGAAGGTGGGCCCACTCGTGATCCAGGAGCTCTAGTTTTTTTACGTAATTCTGAATTACCTCCTCCACGGCACTAAGAGGCTCAACAATTCCATATTTCACAGCAATATGGCGGTTTCTAACAAAAGGCGGTACTTGAAGAAGATATCGGGCATACTTGAAAAATACCGACCTTATGTCTTTCTTGTTTCGTGCACTCAGGAGCTTCCAAAAGGAGACAGGTACAAGACATGAGGCAAAGCTACTGCATTATAAAGACGAGCCAAATATTTACGGCATTGTTTTGCCACCCCCTTTTTTCTGTATATTAGATGTTTATCCACAACAAAAATTATGCGGGACCATACCAGTGTTCAGACACATAAAAAAAGCAGTGCAATCAACTCAAAAAGAAGCTTCGAACCTAACTTAAGGTACTCACTTTTAATTTTATCAAGTCCAATTGCTTTCCCTTTTTTCAATTTCATAACAACAGCTATAATTTGACCAGCACCCACATTGATTAAGCTACGATGTTTATGGAAAACCTGCAGTGAGGCTTGGTCTTTTTTCATATTCCGTATTCAAGGTTAGGTCCACGGATTCATACACACTCCGGTAGTGATTTTCCCACTCATCACTGGATATTTTCACATCACCATCAGTGCTTCGTTTCTGTGACTTTAACAATCGCCACAGCTATTCGGGTGAATCTGACAGAGTTTTTGATAACATTTCCACATTTCACACTTGCAGCTCATCAACTATTTGACTATATTGCCTTTTAGAGTCGCAAAATAGCCGGAACAGCGTCCCGGATCTAGGGCGAGATTGCGAATTCCATTCTCAATATCACTGTTTGGCACGATCTTTTGCTGCCTCTATGTTTAAAAACATATATGTTTTTGTTACCATATGTTACCGATCATAAGAATCCCTATGCAGCGAATAGCAGCACGACCAAGGATGATCTTAAAATCTTGTCAGAAACCAATCCTATATGTTCAAACGCCGTTTTGCATGGCCATCTTCGCCAATTTCAAAAAAAGGCTTGTACTCAAGTAGCTAGTAAGAATATCAGGGCTCACAAAAAGATGAAAACCAGGGTATTGACTGAAATACCAACGAAAGCTCATCTTGATGCAGAGCTTAAGATAGAACGAGATCACAGGCAAACAAAGAAAGTTCTGAAATCTATAAGAGAAAAGAAAATGACCCCAACAAATTATTATTTGCTGCAGCTACTACATCAAAAGCCCTATTTTATGAGGATTCTTCCTCGTCTGATGGAAAGATTGAGATACAACCAGATAATTTGAAACTTTCAGGAGATGACATTACAGAATCTTCAAGTAAAATTAAGGAAAATTGTTGCGTTTTAGCAAAGATGTCATCATTAGGGAAAATCAGCAAAGTGAATGTGAAGTGCTGATGAGGGACATTTAGAAATTGAGTTTTTAAAAAACAATTATGTCAGATTTGTAAACAGTGGCGAGCCTGCATCATTCATCAAAATAAAAGATGTTGAACAAGTTCTGCCTGACCTAACCATTAGTGGCGGAACCAGCCACCTAGCAGAGCAGCTTTCATTTCCTGTTGATCTGAAAAACCTACAACCTTAGAAATATTACAAGTTTTTTCAATTTTGTTTAATTTAAGGTTTTGAATGAGAATAATAAGAAAATTTAAAAATCTATGTGTCATACTGAAACAGTACGTTCACACTATCTTCCACTGGGAGGAGGGGGGGGGGGGGGGTAGTATGACAAACTGGCTATTTCCATAATTAACCCTACTACTGAAAAAAACGTGAACACAAAAAATCAGAAAAGGTTCTACACAGAATCCAGTACACATGCCATCAAAAGTTCGGCAACACACATATACATTTCATGAAATTAAAAAACCAAACAAATAAAAATTGTCATACTACCGACTCTCCCCTAGATATAACTTAGAAAAGAATAATAGTATGTCAATATAACTAATATTAACCAAATATCAACCAGAAATTTAAATTGCCTCAGCTTTCTATATGCAATTATACCCATAGTTGGAGTTTAGTAAGCACCAGCACTGTAAAAAGAAACAAGAACAAAAAAAAGAACAGGAACAGAAACAGACTTATCAAAAATAGGTGACCTATTGTGTTTTTCGCTTATATTCCTTTTTTTACGATGTCGACCCTGTCGTCTATGCTGGGGGAAATTATATGTTGTAATTCCCAAGCTGGCATAAAAAAAACCGCCATGAAACCATCCCAAATCCACTAATCCATCTCTATTTTAATCGACCACATGCGCATACGATACGGCAACGACTGCATAAGTGATTCTATCGCAATATACTAGCACTCGGTTTTAGTCACTTGAAAAGCAAACATGTGCAATTGTTGTGAAAAGAAAAATGTGCAATTGTTGTTCCGTTACCTCGTTCATAACAGAGTCCCCGCCCCCCCCCCCCCCCGCTTCCTCAAAGTCTGTCATTCTGCACTACGAAAAATACATTTTTTATCCAAGCAGTTTCAAAGTTCAACTTCTTCCTAAGTAACAAGTTCAAACTTTGAAACTAGTCGCTTAGAAACGTTCTAGTTTCGAGGGTTCTGTCAGTTGTCTTTGCACACTGCTTGCAAACAAAGTAGCAGGCCACACTGTTGATTGTTGAGTGCTTAAATTTGGACTTTTCAGTTCATGCAAGGTATAAGACCAGTCTTAGTTTAGAGTCCATTGGTGTAAGGTCTCTGGATGGTGGTCGGCGTTTACACCCCAGAAAATACCCCCCCGCCCCCGTGGAAAATAAGGCTTCCAAATTTGAGATTTTTATTCGGGTTTGGTTTTTTTATTTTCTGTAGGGGGAAGGGATTTTGATACTTGTGTATTAAACGCCACTCACTCAAGTTTACGCTGTGTAAAAAAACTTGAGAACAAAACCGGTTTCTTCGTTAGTTTCTTTCAGCTTAGCACGAGACAAGACAAAGATAGGTGACAGAATAGATGCAAAATATATAATTTGGGTTATGAAACAATCTGGTCAGTTTGAAGTCAGAAAACAATACTTACTTCATAATATGCAGAATAATTGTACCTAACATTTTGCATACAGACCCACTATACTTTACCCCCTCCCCTTATGTGCAAATATATAGCCAAATTTTACTTCGAAATAACGAAAAAACTAACGAAAAAACCGGTTTGTTCTCGAATTTTACAAATCGTAAACTTGAGTGAGTGGCGTATAATACACAAGTACCGGAATTTTTCATCGAGAGAAAGCCGGATTTCCCGGTATCGTTTAGAAACGATCAGAAATTAAATAAAATAAAAAAAAATTTCAACTGAAAGTAGGAGCAACATCAAACCTTAAAAGGAATAGAAATTATTACGTATATGAAAGGGGTTGCCTCCTCCTCAAGACCTCACTCTTTACGCTAAAGTTTTTTTTATAGAATTTTAAAACAAAGCTTATTGTTCTAATTAAACGGCCATTGTGTTTCAGGAATCTTTCTTAAAGAATTAGGACAAAAAGTCTAAACTTTAGCGTAAACTGTCAGTTGTCTTTGTCCTGTCTCGCGCTAAGCTGAAAGAAACTAACGAAGAAACCGGGTTTGTTCTCGAGTTTTACACAGCGTAAACTTGAGTGAGTGGCGCATAATACACAAGTACCAAAATCCCTTCCCCCTACGGAAAATAAAGAAACAAAACTCAAATAAAATTCTCAAATTTGGAAAGCCTTATTTTCCACGGGGGAGGGGAGGGGGGGTATTTCCCGGGGTGTTATTTTTTGCAGGGAGGAGGGGGTATTTTTCGGGGGGGGGGGGTTAGTATTTTCCACGGGGGGGGGCGTATATTCCTGGGGGGGGGGGGGGTAAAATGCCTAGAACCCTCTGGATATGGCTGAATCTTTGATTTTTTTAGGCAAGATTTTTGTATTTATAGCTTTTATTTTGCATTTTTTGTGTGTGTTTTCCGAGTGACTGACCCATGACCAGGTACAAATAGAAGATAGAAGATCGATTTCTTGAATGGCTTATGTGTTTTCAAGAGTATTTTTGAAAATAGAAAGTATTAAAAAAGAGTATTAAAAAAAAAAAAAAACGCCCGAATAAATCGATCTTTTTAGTCCAGGAAGGGAACGGTTTGACCGGGAACAAATTGCGATAGAAATGATTCTTTCACTACCCGACTCAGAAAAAGGCGCTGATTCCAAATATGCAAAGTTTGTTCATCTAGCTGTTTCACAAATATTTTTTTTTTTAGGTTGAGGTTGATTTTGAGGAGGTGAAATTCGTGTTTCCATATAAAGGGCGTACAACAACAGAAATTGATGTCTAGAATAGGGTACTAGATCACGGTGAGTATGAAAATCACCTTTATTTGAACGTAAAATTAAAACTTTCATTTATCTTTTTAGGTTGAACGATGAATATATAGCAAACTACTAAAAATTATGTTTTTGAGGTTGATGTTGATTTTGAGGATGTAAAATTCATGTTTTCATATAAAGGCGTACAACAACGAAATTAATGTCTAAAATAGGGTACTAGATCATCGTGATTATGAAAATCCCCTTTATTTGAATGTAAAATTAGAACTTTCATCTAAATATTCCATCAATTTCATAACCCTTTTGCGACTGACGGGACCTAACAATCCCAGAATGTAAAATTCTTCGGGCGATTCTAAATCTATCATTACAGTGATAACCTGTTCCATCGTGTTTTGCCTTATCTGGCCAGTCGATAAAATCTGGCAAGTAGGATGCAAGTCCTATAAAAAAAAAAATCGTCCTGCGGCTGGGTGGCTTCCACACACTCATGAGTTACATTGGGGCTGTTGGACAGATTATGGAAGGCTCTGGACTTCAAGACACGTTGGAAATACTATATGCGCCAAATACTGTTCTACAAATCATTTCTGGGGAAAGCTTATTCCAAAGCTATACGAGGACACATACTCACTGACTGGGCACTGAACACACTTCTCTTCACTGAACTTTACGGCACTGAAGATGCCGCTGATTCATCAGACACGGAAAAAAATATTCAGTGCCTCCGACGAGCTTATGGAGTTCTTCACTGTTTATCTTGGTGCATTGGAAGGTCACACAGACATGCGAAGTATAGAGGAAAATCTGTCCCTGGCAGAAGTCGCCAAGAAATTTTCTTCTCTTAAACAGTCACTTTCGGAAAAGTGGCGTACGGCGAAACTGTGGATACAATATATGGAAATGATAGACATACTGAAGAAGTTCATCCAAGCAGAGCGTACGGGGAACTGGGATCTTCATCTTCAAGCAGTTGAAGCTATGTTGCCTATTTCACAGCGTCCAACCACTTCCTATATGCGAAGTCTGCCAGGGTGTACCTGCAAAATATGAAACAGCTGGAAACTACCAATCCCGACGTGTTTGACAATTTTCAGAAACGGGAGCCATGTTATCCGCAGATCCGAAAAAGTTTGGGCGGGCCTGTCGTCAGATCTGGTCATTGAGCCGATCCTCATGCGCTCGTTGAAAACTAAAAACGGTGGTCTTACAAGGGAAGCGGCATGAGTGAGTTGCAGAGGCTGACTTGGTTACTCTCAGCACCAACTTGTAGTGCAATTAATTCGTCGATGCAAACTTTTGCTAAGGTCCAATACGAGACGAGCGAACAGCACAAAGAAGTTAGAGAGTCGAGGATTGAACGCGACAACCATGACACTAGCAAGCTCCTTTGCTTTCTTGCTGAGAATACCCCTTTCGCAGAAGACCCGAGCTTGCGAAACATTACCTCTGGAGTTACGGCTGATGAAAAAGTCAACGTCGACACAGCTAGATCCGTCGGACTAGAAATCATGGATAGCATGACAGGGGAAAACGCCAACACGTACACATTCAAGAAAAAGTCTGTGGCCGTAACGCTTGCTAATAAAGCTGCACTAGTTATTGACGGACAGTCAGTTGCCGTTGATCCAGCATTCATGTTTCAGCGGCTAGTGACAGTTGCTGGAAATAGCGAAGATGATTTGGAGTCATACTTTAAGTATGAATTGTGTTCACCGCCTCCGTCACTTTTTGAAGCAAACGGACTTCCACGAACAGCCGATAAGCCTGCCCTCGCCGATGCGATGTGGCGTCTAGTTGCAGAGCAACAGCCGAAAACTGAAGACGTCGTCAAAGATTTCAGTGACAAGCATACAGTTCTCGATGGTGGGGCACTGCTTCAGCGAATTCCTTGGGAAAAAAAACTCAACTTATGATAGTATCTGCCAGAAGTACGTTGACTACGTTGCACGGAAATACGGGGCGCAAAGGACGTCGGTGGTTTTCGACGGATACGACCAAGCACCTTCAATCAAAGACATCACCCATTTGAGACGGAAAGGGAAACGATCGTGCCCGCAGATCAATTTTAGCAGGAATATGGTCTGTTCTACAAAGAAAGAAGTGTTCCTAAGCAACTTCAAGAATAAGTAAGCAATCATAGCCATGACCAGTGAGTACCTGATCAAAGCTGGTGTATCAGGTATACCAAGCAGAAGGGGCGCTGATCTTCTCATTGTTCTAACCGCAGTTCGATCTGCTTTTCTTATGCCTACTGTCCTGGTTGGAGACGACACAGATCTGCTTATACTCCTCTGTTATCACACACAGACAGATAGCCAAGCGATCTACTTTTACTCTGAACCTCGAGCTGAAATCTCAAAGAATAGAATTTGGGATATAAATGCAACGAAACTCAAACTTGGATCTCGTATATGCAGCACATTCCTGTATGTCCACGCCTTCCTTGGATGCGATTCAACTTCTCGTGTCTATGGCATTGGAAGTCAGCGGGACTACAGCTTCTGATAAAAAACAACGAGTTTTATGAATCCGCCAAAGTTTTTATGGACCCACTATCCACCAAGCACGACATTTCAGCAACTGGGGGGAAGCAATGATGCTTTTGTTTAAGTGTCCAGGCTCAATTTCAACCCTCAATCAGTTGCGTCATCTCAAATTCATCGAGAAAGTTACAGCATCTGCTTCGTATGTTGAGTCTAAAGTTCTCCCTCCCACCAGTGATGCTTGCAGCTTCCACTCATTTCGAGTTTATTTGCAAGTTGAATCGTGGAAAAACCCTGGGGTGTAATCTTGACCCTGGCCAGTTCGGTTAGGTAATTCAGAATGGATTATATCGCCCTATTTTTGGTGAACTCCCCGCTGCCCCCAACTCTCTCCTTGCAGTTTTTCGCTGTAACTACAAAACCGACTGCTCAAATATGCGATGCACTTGCAAAAGAAATGGCATGAAATGCACCTGGGCCTGTGGAGCTTGCAAGGGAACAATTTGTGCGAACTATGTTACAACTGGGTTTCTCGGAGTTGATCATCGTCGATGCAAACTTTTGCTAAGGTCCAATACGAGACGAGCGAACAGCACAAAGAAGTTAGAGAGTCGAGGATTGAACGTGACAACCATGACACTAGCAAGCTCCTTTGCTTTCTTGCTGAGAATACCCTTTCGCAGAAGACCCGAGCTTGCAAAACATTACCTCTGGAGTTACGGCTGATGAAAAAGTCAACGTCGACACAGCTAGATCCGTCGGACAAGAAATCATGGATAGCATGACAGGGGAAAACGTCAACACGCACACATTCAAGAAAAGGTCTGTGACCGTAACGCTTGCTAATAAAGCTGCACTAGTTATTGACGGACAGTCAGTTGCCGTTGATCCAGCATTCATGTTTCAGCGGCTGGTGACAGTTGCTGGAAATAGCGAAGATGATTTGGAGTCATACTTTAAGTATGATTGTGTTCACCGCCTCCGTCACTTTTTGAAGCAAACGGACTTCCACGAACAGCCGATAAGCCTGCCCTCGCCGATGCGATGTGGCGTCTAGTTGGAGAGCAACAGCCGAAAACTGAAGACGTCGTCAAAGATTTCAGTGACAAGCATACAGTTCTCGATGGTGGGGCACTGCTTCAGCGAATTCCTTGGAAAAAAAAAACGCAACTTATGAAGTATCTGCCAGAAGTACGTTGACCACGTTGCACGGAAATACGGGGCGCAAAGGACGTCGGTGGTTTTCGACGGATACGACCAAGCACCTTCAATCAAAGACATCACCCATTTGAGACGGAAAGGGAAACGATCGTGCCCGCAGATCAATTTTAGCAGGAATACGGTCTGTTCTACAAAGAAAGAAGGGTTCCTAAGCAACTTCAAGAATAAGTAAGCAATCATAGCCATGACCAGTGAGTACCTGATCAAAGCTGGGTGTCAGGTATACCAAGCAGAAGGGGCGCTGATCTTCTCATTGTTCTAACCGCAGTTCGATCTGCTTCTCTCTTATGCCTACTGTCCTGGTTGGAGACGACACAGATCTGCTTATACTCCTCTGTTATCACACACAGACAGATAGCCAAGCGATCTACTTTTACTCTGAACCTCGAGCTGAAATCTCAAAGAATAGAATTTGGGATATAAATGCAACGAAACTCAAACTTGGATCTCGTATATGCAGCACATTCCTGTATGTCCACGCCTTCCTTGGATGCGATTCAACTTCTCGAGTCTATGGCATTGGGAAGTCAGCAGGACTACAGCTTCTGAAAAAAAACAACGAGTTTTACGAATCCGCTAAAGTTTTTATGGACCCACTATCCACCAAGCACGACATTTCAGCACCTGGGGAGAAAAGCAATGATGCTTTTGTTTAAGTGTCCAGGCTCAATTTCAACCCTCAATCAGTTGCGTCATCTCAAATTCATCGAGAAAGTTACAGCATCTGCTTCGTATGTTGAGTCTAAAGTTCTCCCTCCCACCAGTGATGCTTGCAGCTTCCACTCATTTCGACTTTATTTGCAAGTTGAATCGCGGAAAACCCTGGGATGTAATCTTGACCCTGGCCAGTTCAATTAGGTAATTCAGAATGGATTATATTGCCCTATTTTTGGTGAACTCCCCGCTGCCCCCAACTCTCTCCTTGCAGTTTTTCGCTGTAACTGCAAAACCGACTACTCAAATATGCGATGCACTTGCAAAAGAAATGGCATGAAATGCACCTGGGCCTGTGGAGCTTGCAAGGGAACAATTTGTGCGAACTGTGTTACAAACTGGGTTTCTCGGAGTTGATGATCTCGAAGATAACGAAGATCTATGAATATTGATATTTCGTTTTTTTGATCACATTTGTATATTATATAACTGAAAAAGTTGAGAATGCTTTAATCGTTAATTAAACCATCAAAATGGGTGATAGTTGTCATTCTACATTTTAAGACCAGTTTCTTTCAGATTCAGCGTGGTTAACACTAGATAAGAAAATTCACCCTCCTCCCGCATACTTCCCCTTTAAATATTGATAACCGTTGTTTATCCTTGCAGTTAGAGATCATTTTCAGATTCAGCGTACTTTATTATCCCTAAATGCATATTGTTTTTTCGTGGTTCTACGCATTTCTGCAAAAGACATATTTCTCCTCCTCGTTATTTACCTCAACCCCAAAAAAAAACGTATTTGTGAAACAGCTAGATGAGCAAAACTTTGCATATTCGGAATCAGCACATTTTTCTGAGTCGGGTAGTCAAAGAATCATTTCTATTGCAATTTGTTCTGGGTTAGGCCCTTTTTTTCACACACACTTCCTGGACTATTTGTCTTCTTATAAAAAACTGCTCATGCATCAATCACTCGGAAAAACACATATTTCTGGAGGGGAATGATCTGTTAGCTTTATCATGAATGTTTGTTTTATGAATGTAGAAAGAACTATTTAAGGCAGTTTTAAGGTTTAAGGTTCATCTCACTTCAGGTGGTTAGCCATTTCTGATCACCTGAGTTAATTCACAACAACGTAAATTCAAGCTTACGCTCAACCTTTTACCTCTCTGGATCGTTTATCCGTTGTCACTTCTTCACCAGACCACACTTGACTTGTTTCTATTCTTTTTCGTTCTCTTCTTTTCGTTTTATTCTTCTGTTATCCAGGTGCTTCTACCTTTTGCTGCTAAATAGCAGCGCAAAAGTTTGGTGACCTTTATTCGCTAGACAACAGCGCAAACGCACGGGCTTGTTAAAATGAACAGAAAACAGATAAAAAAAAAAGAAGAAAAAGTTAATAAAACAGAATAGAAACAGACCCGACAAAACAGACGTCCTGTTTCTGTTTTCCTCTTGTCTGTTTTTTTTTCTCTCCAAAAACAGAAACATAGTGCAAATACTTATAGTTTAGAAAAATAGCTTCTTTGTTTTCGACAGACAGCCACTTTGCGATGTCATAATCAGTACAATTTCCTATCTATATATTATTTCTGATTACCCGACTGCTTATGTGATAAATTTTATTTTTCTCTTCTTAAGATAGTGAACAACTTTAAATAAATGAAAAAAGGTTAAACATACATAATAGCAGGGTAGTCCAGAAAAGATTCAATATCTTTGTTTTTCGAAAAGCCACATCTAAATCATTATAAGTTTCAAAATGGCTTATTACTCAAAAAAGTGTAAGAAATAAATGAGCAGGTAGTTTTATTGAAGACACAAGTACAAGAGCGCCTCTTTCCGCCTTAAGTTTCCTTCCCCCGTAAAAAAAAAATTAATACAAATTTTGTGTTGGATACTTAAGAAAAAAAAAAAAAAATCGAGATTATACTTAAAATGATCTGGTTTTGGACATCCAGATAGCTGCGAGAGACTGAAGTTAAATATAAACGAACCAAATTTACCTCAAACTGTTCATCAGATTGCACAGCTTTGGTTGCTCTCTCATAAACAGCCATGGCATGACGAGCTAATCCGTATTCTTCCTCCATTTTTGCATAGAGAAGATAAAGAGCTAGAAAAACAAGATTTCATTAATTACAGATGACATGCAATCCAAAAGATTATTAATAGAGCATATTGTGCAATTTATGTACTGTAATTGACAGAAGTAAAAATTCTGGAGTCTGTCACTCCATACCCCCTCTTTCTAAATACAAAAATATGAAGTCCCCTTGCCTCCCTCCAGACACTCTATAAGTTTCAGCTCGATCCATATTTGTTGCTCCCAAGATTTTACATATAGATTATTTTGACAACTTGGATATATAGTTCCATCAATTTACCTCTGCTACTCAAGCCGAAATTTGAGATCCATTTGCCCTCTTGATACTCTCTGAATACTTCGAATCGATCCCACAGTTGCTCCTGTGATAATACAGGTACGCTATTTAGATAACTTGGATACGCATGGCAACACCTAACATAACCTAATCTGCCCCCCTATCTCCAAGTGAAAGAGAATATTTTGTGTAGAGAAGATAAAGAGCTATAAAAACAAGAATTCGTTAATTAGGCTACAGAGACATCCATTTCGAAGGATTAGAGAAGATTGTTTAATTTATGTCTTGTAATTGACAACAATAAAAAAAATTCTAGAGTTTGTCACACCTGGAGTGAAAAAGTTGCGAGGCTTAAATTGTGCACCATATAAGTCTCCATGGTCGAAAATCCCTCCCTCTTGAAAACCCCCCTCCCAGTACCCTTAGCAAGTGAAAACTAGAAAAGCTTTCTGAAACAAAAGCCTGGTAAAAAAATAAATAGAATAAATGACCAATGTTCAATGGAACATGTTTGTGAAAACTCACGTTGACCTTTTTTATATCGTTGACTTGATTAAGCAAACGTATTTTTGTCATTCTTGACTATACATAAGAAGAAAAAACTGGTGGTAGCGAAGAATAAAAGTTCGAACACAAATCAAAACACAAACAAGTAAAATTAACAAAAACACGTTTTTCTGATGAAAAAAAAAACTAAAGTTCAAACCCGAAGTGCCGTCTGGCCTCTATCCTATATATAATCTTCTATATTAGAGAGGCTACCCGTCTCCTATGCCTCTGCTCTCAGAAGTGTTTCTCCAAAAGAATTTAAAAAACGAAAATAAATACCGTTTAGTAACATTGAATGTTGCTTTTTATGATCCATAAGCTGGATTAAAAATTGTATTACAACTAAAAGAGATGAAACCTATTCTAAAATGCAAATTGTTGACCTGTGTTTTCCAAAAGCATTTTTTAACCTTTAACTAGATGCTTGTAGGCAATAGTAGTATTTCTTTCTACGATCGCTTTTAAACATTTTTAAATAAAATTGTGTTTCTGAACATCAACAATTCCAAATTAGTCTTATTGCCTTTAAAATGATGCTGACAAAAAGCTCAATTTTTTCATGACATTGTTGTAGTGTTTAAGCTTATCATAGGCAGCGCAATAGCGCTGCCGAAGGAGTCGTCGTATAAACTTCGAAAAGGGCTCATTCGATTGGAAATTGAAAGGGCTAGTTCCCTTTTTTAATAGTCAAAAGTGATTGGAGGGCAACTAACTCCCCTCCCACGTCTAACATTTTCCTAAACTCATCCAATCAAAATTTCGAGATAGCAATTTTGTTCAGCGTAGTTAAAAGGTCCGGAAATTATGTCTTTAAGCATGAAAGCCCCCCCCCCCCCAAAGCCCTCAGGGCAAGGGCTGAAAGTTATGCCCTGGGGGCAAAATAAGGTTTTTTTTTATAGAAAGGCTGGTCGTATAAATAGAGGAGGCTCATTGGATTGGTAATCAGAAGTTCTAGTGCCCTCTTTAGGATTTAAAGTGATCAGAAGGCAGATTGGCGGGGTGATCAGAGGGCTAGTGCCCTTTTTAATAGTCAAAAGTGATATCGTTTTACTGAAAACAAAATACTTTCATAAATAAAGAGATATCAAAAATTTAAGGAATTAATATCAGTATACGTCAATTAAACTGACAATCCACGGTCATTTGTAGTTTTTTTTTTGTTTTTTGTTTTTTTTTTTCAATAAAGCGCAAATTATGTTCTGGTCTTGACAAGACACGGGCGTTATCAGCCCTACTCATGTTAATTTCTGCTCGTTTTGAGTTTGACTTGGCTGTTTATTGTGATTTTCGTTCGTTTTGAGTTTCATTTATTTGTTGATAGTGATTTGTGGCAGTTTTTACGCTTGGAAGATTATTTGACTTTATTTCTGCTCATTTTTGGCTTAATGGAGCTCTTTACTTTTCTTTGAAATGTGTTTTGTGGAAAGTTTTTTAAATTAATGTTCTAGAAACGTATAACTCACAGTAAAAATTTTAGCGTAAAAACTAGGAGGCATAGGAGGGCGCCAGCCTTCATAAACATAGGCGATTATATTTGGTACAGGGTTAAAGGCGGGCGGCAACCCCTTGAATATATAGAATGATGTTCGTTTTCGAATATTAGAATGATGTTTGTTCGTTTTAAATTTAAATTTTCACTATATTTTTTCACCTTAAAAAAATGCAAAACTTTTACTCTTCGACTCCACCTTTTTTTTCATGCATAGTGAACCTGACAAAACAATATTGTTTAACTAAGACAATGATGCAAAAAGGTCAAGGTAAGTTTTTGCACAAATTTTACATCAAACATGTGTTTTTTTTTTTTTTTACAAGGCAGTTTTCTCAAACCCAGTATTTTAGCTTTCACATAATAAGGAGACTTGGAGGAGGAGTCTTTCAGAAGGGGAATTTAAACATCCGCTTTAGATTTTGCTATCCTGGAAATTCTGATGGTACACTGATTAAGCTGTTTTCCCAGCTTTTTCGCCAGAAAACATTACCTTGAAAGGACCATGCGATATATATATATAGTAATATATATATAGTATATATATCGATATAAAACATTACATATATATATATATATATATATATGATAAGGATATGGATATATATATATATATATATATATATATATATATATAGATATATATATATATATATATATATATATATATATATATATATATATATATGATATAATATATATATATATATATATATATATATATATATATATATATATATATATAATATATATGATATATATATATAAAACATAATATAAAAAAAAAACGTAGATAAGAATATTTGCTTTTGAAAAAGCCTCTCAACGATCTCCCAGTAGCCAGGTACCCTTGTCGAAAAAAGAACAAAAGGGAAACTATACATATATATATATATTGCTCTTACCCATGCGAAAAAGCAATTTTCCTTGTTTTTCAAGATCGGAGGGGGGGGGGGGGCTCAAAGTTTCCGATTTACGGTTTGCGACCATGTTGATTCTAATTTTGCCCTTTTGATCCGTAACGATTTTTGAATGGTAAGAAACCCTTTTTGAAGCTTCTAAATTGTTTTTTTTTATTGTAATAAATTTGTACTATTAAGATAAATTTTAGATAATGATCATAATTCTGGAATCAACCTTGAATGAAAATTTTTCTCACAATAGTTTTTTTTTTCAAAATATATTTTTAAACTTTCAATTGCTGTGGATTGCTCTTTACTAGGATGCAAATACTGCTGTAACACTGGTGGTAACCATTGCAAGGAGTAGTAATGGTTACCATTTACCTTAAGCTAATTAAGAAAGCAACTAGACACAGTAATGCACTGTTTTGGTCTCAGATGGTTTTATGCTGCGATGAGATGATAGTAGTAACATTATATGTTGAAATATACAATAAAATAAACTCTCTTGAGTTGCTTAGGCTCAGACACCACAAATGTATGTTTTGTGTAAATTATTTGTTGACAACTCTAATAAAAATTGCCAATAAAAAGTAAACATGTTTAAAAGAATATATATATATATATATATATATATATATATATATATATATATATATATATATATATATATATATATATATATATATATATATATATTATATATATATATATATATATAATATATCGTTATATATATATAAATATTATATATATATATATATATATATAATATATATAATATATATATTATATATATATATATATATATCAAGTGTTTTTTTATAAAGTTATACAATGCTAAGATAAAAAATTCGTTTGATGATAAAAATTGTAGCATCTTGCAAATTCCCCCCAATATGATTGTATTTATATATTCGTGTTTTTTTATATTTTTATTTTTTTTTGTAAACTCTTACTGATTATTTCTTTCTTCTTTTTTCCAAAAACTGTTAACCTATACCTACTTTCAGCTATAAATAGAAAAAAATATTGATTTAATGCATATGATATCTTCAAACCTAACTATTTCAGTTCAAGGTGCATTCACGTAAAATACTTTTCATGAATGTAAGTATATAATAATAGTAAGCTACATATAAAATAAATTAATCTAAACTTAATCTAAATATAACAAGAACTTCAGTAAAATTAACAAAAACAGAAAACATATATATAAAAAAAAAAACAAAAAAAAAAAAAAACAACTGAGAAACAGATGAAATAGCTACGAAACTAAGAATTTGCTCAAAATACAATGCAATAATTGAGTGATTTATATCCTATTTCGACTTGTCAATGAACTTTGTAAAAAAATAACTAATTAAGCATAGTTAGGAACTTTTTTCCATTTTTCCAGTGTTTGCATTGAACTGGCTGTCGCATGGATTTGGAGGACGATTTTTAGTAAAAAATACCACGAAAATCACACAAAAATCCGAGAGCAAAGTTTGGGAAAACATTAGCTCTGAAAAATAACATACTTTTATCAAGACATCCACTGCATTCAATTATAACACATCTTACTTGGTGCGTAATTTTGATTCGTTTGTACGTACGGTTTTATTAAGTAACAAGGTCAACTAATTCATCGGCTATCATCCCAGGCTTAAAGAGTGCGTTCCAAGAGACTGCAATGTACATTTTTTGGAGCCATTTGGCTCCAAATTGGAGCCATTTGGAGCCATACGATTTGTCCCACCTAGCAAGTAATTTTCGATGATTTTAAATTAATGTTCCTTTTCTAAGCAAGGTTGATCGCCATTGAATAAAAAAAAGACAAAATAAAAATGCATATAACAATGCTATAACTACTCGCAGTGTGACACATTAGCGGACATCCTTCCCACGTTATTTCAAGCATCTCCTTTGGATACCTTCCAAGAGGTCCCCAAAGAATTATTGGTTTTTTTTTTTCAGCCTTGTACCATCCTTCAAGGCCATCCAGCCTTTCTCTTACCACCTTGCGGGCTTTTGAGCCACCCACAAGCTTCAGGCGCAAATTTACACACGTCTTCTACAATAAGCACAACATTACAGGAAAAAGAAAGAAGTGTACATACCTTTAGCAAATTGCGGAGGACATCCGTCTAGGCATTGCTCGAAGAGATCTCGGGGCGCGCTCTAGTTTCGTTCCTTCATACCTTTTGAGGAACTTGGTCAGGTAAGTATTCCAAATGTCATAAACATTTGGCCATTTGAACAAAGAAATCCCTAAAACAGAAAAAAAAAAAATAGGACAGGAATGCACATCATGACAAGATATTAAAAATGGCTATTGAGTCACCTACATTCGACCATCCAAGAAGCAGATTTGTTCGATGATACCGATTACACAACCAAATTAGAATAAACCTACATACTGAGTTTTGAGTAGGGACAAAGTTAGAAATAAAGCGCCTGACGATTTCTTAAATCCGATCAAGAGATACTATACATCTAATACAAGTAGGCTATGTTATATATCTAACTTAAGCCTTCACATACATTTGTCTCCCTTTCTTCCTATTTATGTCTTATACTCCTCTAGATTTCCACTTGGCTAATCAAATTCAGAAAGTATCTTGTACATTTCTTAGGCTTCGTCTTACATACCCATATAAGGTTTCATTTATTGTCAGTCATGACTTCTTATTGTACCCTTTTAATATACCAACGCCATGTCAAGTTAATTCTTGACCATACTTGCCACTACGTTAAGGAATAAGTAAAGGCTATGAAGAAATATCTAGCTGTCATGGACATAGTTGATTTTCCAACCTTTATTTTCTTCTACATATGCATGTCTCTTCTTAAATATAGGCAAATGTTGAGACTCTTAGCAAAGTATTTTACGCATATTCAAGCCTTGGGACGAGGGTAAACAGTTCACGACTTCCCCAGACGCGTGGATACAATCCTTGACCAGCTAAATTATTGCAGCCAAAAATCAAAAAGTTTATTTTGTATTCTGAGAAGCTTATGACCAAATTAAGCTCGAGACATCGATCTTCTGAACCCCTTCGAAATTTATGTTCCTGCCAGATACCATCTAAGATATTATCCTAAAACGCACTCAGTCAAGGATAGCGGGCTTTATCATTTTGTTCCAATAGTACTTTTACTCTGTCCTCTACTAAAATATGAAAGACCGTCTGTATTTGTCTGTTTCCTCAAACCGAAAGTTGATGAAGCAAGGCTTGTTCAAGCATATAATCTGTATTTTCTATTTTGATAAACCCATAAAATTATAAAAAAAAACCCTTCCAATGCAATACTTTACCTATACCTAGTATAAAACGAACTTTTAAGCAGTCAAAGTATTGTTTTTGTTGGTAATGGTATACACTAGACTGTCTTCTGGCTCTGCATCAAAAGTAAATATGGAATATCAATAAGGCTAAGGAATATCAATAAGGTTAGTGTCGTTAAAGGTCCCAATGGCTTTCTATAGAGCTTGAAATATAAACCTGCTAAAGAAACTCGAATCAACCCTCTTCCCCCAAAAATCAAACTCAATATACCAAGACACCTCAAGACATCAGACTTAAATCGTATGAAATCTGTAGTAGGCTATACCGTGCGGTTAACGGTTTCCAAATAGTTCTTCCACAAATATTCTCCTAGACGTCTGATTTGTGATCATCTGGCAAATAAATGGTCAGCTAGACTCTTTTTATTAAAAAAAAAAAAAAAAAAAAAAAAAAAAAAAAAAAAAAAAAAAAAAAAAAAAAAAAAAAAAAAAAAAAAGTCACCATTAAAAGTATTTCTACTTGTTATATATATACAATCATTTGTATTCATTATATTTAAGAAAACTACTTAGTATAATTGTACCTCCATTTTTTTAAGGCATCCAACGGATAAACATATATGAAACCAATTCTAGTGAAAACAAAGTATAAGCAAACCGAGAATACGAATGCATATCTAGTAATTACTGAGACTATCTCCCTTTTTTAAAAAAAAAAAAAAAAAAAAAAAAAAAAAAAAAAAAAAAAAAAAAAAAATTTAGCTTGAAATATAAGGATTATAAATTTTTAATTTATTGGAGCCTCATACATTCTTCGATACGACTTATATCCCTTTCCACTGATTGATAAAAATTTAAATGATAGTTCTTAAGTTCTCAAAATTCAAGGAACAATATTGCTAATGCTGTAAGGGGCTTGTATTCAGTAATATCAACTCATTTCCCTTCGCCCACGAAGATGTAATACAATGATTGCGCTAAGGTTCGAAGATAAAAGGTATTATATGCTCGAAGAAAAAGTAGCCGAGCTTTAAGTTGTTCAAAAGTTAGATATTCAAGTGTCCAGATTCTACTGCATAACTATATTAAGCTCGACACATCGATATATGAACCAATATCGAAAGTTACTTGCCTTCTGCGTAGGCCAAAAGTAGCCAAACTTTAAGAATTTGTTCAACTTAGGTATTCAAGTGCCCACATTCTACTGCATAGCTATATTAAGCTCGATACATCGATCTATGAACCAATATCGAAAGTTACTTACCTTTTTCGTAGGCTTTAAATGCTTCTTCTGAAAAATAATTATTTTCTTCCAAGAATAGAGCAAAATTCATGATGATTTGAGGTGTTGCTATTTTCAGCAAACGATTACAAGAAAGAAAAGACGTATTCCGAAAATTTAATAAACAAATTTTTGAAAAAAAAAATTGGCTCTTATGGTAGCAGTGTTTGATTTTCAAATCTACGATCCTATCATACACTGCTTTACAGGTTTTAAATGTCCCAAAAACTCTCTTCCAAATCGGCATAGAGCGACCAGATTTTTAGGGATTTGTGCAGTCTCGCTTGTACTGTCTCACTTTCATCATGGTAAGCGACCTTTCGCGGAGGTGGAGTTGTTGCTTTTTGCATTAACTTTAAAGACTCTTCGTAATTCCTATAAAAATCAACAGAACCATAAATTATAACAATAACCAAAATATCCACTCTATTACTTAAAAAAGTTATATAGCAGGAATATTTCCTTTGCATTTAGTAAATTATTTATTCTCTCTAATCAGATAGAAAGCCAAACAAAAATCCAAGAAAAAAACACGATTATATTTATGGTGCAAGACAATCCACCGGTAGCTCAAAGCATGGTTTTAACATTACACTTACATTCTACAATGCCAGTCTACAGTCTACAGTCTTACAGTCTACAATAATAGACTTACAAGCTTATGAAGTACTAATTTACAACTTATATTTTTAGACAATACTGCAATCTAATTTATAACTTACTCAAAGGTGATGTTACCAGTTAACCACCTACTGGCTATTTTTAATTAAGATTTATAACTTCTTTTTAGACAATATTGCAATCTAATTTCCAACCTACTGAAAAAAGATGTTATCAGTGAACCACCTATTGGCCAGTGGCGGATCCAGAGGGGCCCGAGGGGGACACGCACCCCCCCCTGACGTAGTCTAAAGTAGTTCGAGGAAATTTATTTAATTAACGCAATTTTGCGTTAATTAAACTTGCTCCTAACGCAAGTTATCGGATCAACCTATTTTGCGCCACCCCCCTGAAAAAAATCCTGGATCCGCCCCTGCCATTGCCTAGCTTTACTGGCAAAATTTAATCCTTGAAAACAATTTCGTCCTATAATTTCGAATTACTCAAGGAAGAGCCATCTACCATCTAAAACAGCTAAGAAGTTACTTTTTCGCTAACAAAGCTTAGTGTTCTGGTGGCAGATGGCAGGTAGAAATATGATGTTTTATTGGCTGGGACACAGCTATGACAGTACCAGTGAAAAGGTGGTCGAATGAAGTCTGACATTAAGTTTTCAGACTTCATTCGGATTAAGAAATCTTCATTTAAGATTTCATTCGGTGCTGCAACCATGATTTAATTAAATTTAATGTGTCATTTATTTTGACAGCATCGTGGTGAATATAGCCCGTTTTGCGGTACAAGTTTCGCTATCACAACGATTGAAATGATTTGCATTTGGGAAAGCAACGAGGAATGATGATAGTCCTTGTTTCATTTTCTGCTTTACTCTTTCGTTTCAGGATCGTACATGTTCATTCATTTCGGGAAAGCAACGATGAATGATGATAGTCCTTGTTTCATTTTCTGCTTAATTTTTTTCGTTTCAGGATCGTACATGTTCATTCAACTTCTTGTTCCATTTTGGAAAATGTCTCCACTTTCAAGCCAATTATCAAAAACACACAAGTGTTTTTTTTGTGTTTTTTGTTCTCGCTTAAAGTAAAGCGTTTCAGGAAGGAGTCAGATTTGGCCTCAGCCGCCCGATTTGACATCACCCGATGAGAATACTGCCACCATGTGGACAAACACCTAGATCGTTTTGGTTTCAAATCAGGGTTGGAAAATTCAAAATTCTGTTTAAAATGAAACAAAAAGTGTATATGTATATCCTTGCTAAAAAATACTGGTATTTTTTTCTAGAAAGGTATTTGAAGGGGCCTCTTCTTTCCTGTCAATATCTTAGGAAAACTTCAGAAAATTTTGGCTTACATCAAACAAACCAGGCAGAATTAACATAGCTTGGTCGTTTGCGCCTGCGGTCGTTTGCGTAAAAGCCTAAATTATGCCTTGCAAAAAGCTTTTCAAGCTCCTATATCTACTTCTTGCCTGTTTCAAAGGCTTAGAAAATAATTTTTTCTTATTTTGGCTTGAGTCTACTTTTCTTTAAATTTGAGTTGTCATATTAGGATTTCTTTTTTCAAATTCAAAACATTTTTCCAGATTATTTAGAATCCTATAAATGGTGATTTGGCAAAGTCATAAAGCTCAAAATACTTCACTCGGACCTTATTGGCACTGAGGGTCTATTTCTGACAGTTACAGTTTTATAAAACAAAGTTTGTGAAGCGCTAGTCTGCTTTAGAGGGAGAATGGATGGGAAAAATCTTCATTGGACAAAATTTTGAAAATACCCTATGTTTTGCCAGCAATTATAAATCGTTCCTAAATTGAACTAATGCATTTCTATAACGGCTCCAATTTTAAAGCATAGTACATTTTGGCAAGGAGCATTTCTATACTCACTGGAAACAGTTAGGAAACAACTTATTTGGTTAGAATTTTAGATAGAGGCATAGATTTTCTATATAGTAATAAAGTCTATTAGTTCCATCGTGTTTACAAAATATAAGAGTTAGAAGCAAAACCAAATTGACATTTGTCTTTTATGCATCGTGGGAGAATCCTTTCTAAGATGACTACAAAATGGCGAAGGGTCCTCTGAAACAAAGGCCCTTGATAGCGTTGGTATATAGCGGTTGACTCCAGCTACTCATTGCGAGAGTGGGTAGGACTTTTCATAAAAAAGCGAACCAGATTTACCCTTTGGTCAGGTGTGTAACTGAGAGAAACTTCAGTCTTGGCGTTATTGACAGTGAAATTGATATTCCTGGTTTTATTCTATCCGGACTTAATAGGATTTGAGGGGGCTGCTCAAACAATGGCTAAGAAGGACTTTGTGTTCATATTTGAATAACGTTCCTTTCTTGCCGTTTCAGGCTCCAAGCCTCAGTGGCAATAGCTATTTTGGGTTAAAATAAACCGCCCTAAAAGTATTTTTTATTAGTAATCTTGCAGCGCCGAAAGATTTTAGGAATAAAAAGTTTGTAAAATCATATAAATTATCTAAGGTAAGCTAAAGCCCTATCATATTCGAATGTTTATTTAATCTAAATCTCACATATGGTCTCGGTCAATTCTTAAACTCTGAAACGCTATCTAACATGATCTAACTTACTCACAAACTTTTCACTAAAATAACGAACAACTAAAAACTAATAAATAAAATTAAAAAATAAACTATTTACTTCTGGTTTTTACTTCATCGCTACTTTATCCAAGTGCTTTTGAGCGAGTGAGATTTTTCTTTGATTTCTTTGTTGAAGTATTTTAATTGCATGACGACTATTATTCATATATCGGAAATATTTGCTTAGGTTTTATTTTAATCACTGTCACAAGAAAATCTTTATCAACTTGGTGATTTTTGCATTGGCTCGCTAGATGCCTAGTGACTCATCATTTGATCACTTATTGTAATTCTGTATGTATATTAAACAGTATTTATACGGGCATTCAATTTATGCAACAGCCATGTAAATTATTGCTTAGATTTTACCACAGTTTATAGAATTATCCAGTAAGTTTATCGCAGATCATTTCTGGTCTTCATTCTCGGTATGAACAAAAAGCTCCTCCCACTTCTTTCTGCATTAGCGGGTTAGAATGTTTCCGATTGTTTCCAACAAAGTGCATTATTCGTAATAGTGGGTTTCCTGACTTGTCTACCCGTGAAAAGATCTGATGCCGCTTATGTTTCTATCTGCAAAAACGTCCTCTGGAGCACTCGCACCTTGGTCCGGGTTTTTATAATGGGTGAGATAGGGAATGATCATACTGGATAATTATATAAACTGTGGATTTTACCAACAGTCAAAGACGACAATTGAAATTAATTATTGATGCACAAAATTTACTTATCACAGTAATTTTTTATTTACGAACAGTGAATTGTGCCTGTGACTGTATGCAGTTAAGAGTCAATTAAGTACCTTGATACCCAAGGGCACATCCAGGATTTTCTTTTAGGGGGGGGGATACAAAAATAACTTTAAAAAACGCATCATAAAGTTGTGTAAATGCATTTTTGTTATGTTTTTACGAGTCGGGCAATTTTTTTGGTGGAGGGTGGTTACAACGCCCTAACCCCCCTCCCTTTATACGGCCTTATAACCAAACACAAAAATGACTTAGTCAGATTGGCTTCTAAAATTCTCAAATGATCTAACTCGTGTCGTATTTCCATCTCTGACCATTCGCACCAAACTGTTGCCAAATCATCAACTTTTATATAATTGACTTCGGTGCCTTCTGGAAAATAATTCTTGCATCTTCAATTTGCCTATTCTCTTCGTAAAATTTGGCAAAAGCAACCCAAAGAGAGTGTAGCTTGCCAACAGCTAATTTGGAATCCACAGTCTGAACAGCTTCTGTGTAAGTACTGATTATCTGAAAAATGATAAGAGTAAAGTACCAGAACCAGGATTTTAAGGAGAAAAAATCTAACGATTTTGTTTTCGTAAGATAGATTCGCTAGAGGTTCGAGGGGTAAAATTTATCGGAATTTGAGATAAGGAATTGGTTGAATATTTTGGTTTACTAATCAACGTTTCAAAGCTTTAAACTCAAAATGGTTCTAACTATAAAAAATGGCAAAGTTTACATTTAACAAAAAATCCTGCAAACAACGATTGGAGGAAAGATAAATAAAATGCACTAGTCTTAATAAAATAAAAACAATAAATGTTGGGTAGAAAATTTCTATTCAACTTAAAAAAAAGCTGCAAAAACATATAAAAGAATCGATACAGCCCGATAAGGAAGTTCAATCATCAATCACATAAATCTTGAAAAAACTTGACAAAAATGCGAATATGCAATTGTAAAAAGCTAATAATCAAACTTAAAGCACATGGCATTACAATCGGTTGGGATAATTTAGACGTTAGGACGCTAAAATTAGAAACACCAGACAATATATAATCAATCTTTCGCCTGTCAGTTCTGCAATTAATTTAAGTGATAAGACGACCGTTCGGCCTTTTTTCGTTTGGAAGACAAATTTTTATTGCGTTTTGATAGGAAGAGGGGGGGGGAGGGGTATTTCATATGTCAGGTAATAAATTAAAAAAAATTGTAGGTCAGACTTTCTCGAATACTACTAATGGCAACAAGAAACAGCGTTGTCAAATATTAGTAGTAACAAAATAACAAAAATTAGGATCCGTTTATCAATATGAAAAAAAGAAGTATGGCAGGATAAATAATGATTTTCATTGAAACGACTATATAACTGTGTCCTCTACCTCCCCCGTGGACAAGCGTTGCTTTTTATGGGAGGTAATAAAAGGTCGTTTTTTTTGCTAATTATATGTTTTATTCTAAAAAAAGAAGCTGGCAATTCTAAAAAAACTGGTAGAGAGGAACTATTTTGGCATTTAATTTATTGATAACGGTTTGGCCGAAAGGAGGCTATAATTTTTACAAGAAAATAATTAACGGGAAAAAATACTTATATGTTTACCAGTAATCAAATTTTGATCTGTCAGACCAAAAATTTATTGAAAGTCAACTAAAATGAGTTTAAACCAGGCATTTGATACTTCATGATTTTTGTGTCTGATATCCAAGAGATTTTCTAAGAAATGAAAAGCGGAGGTGCGTTTAAAATGTCAAATTTGTTTATCTCTTAGAGTGTGTATGCTTTCAGCCATCCTGTTTGACATTTCCCATATAGTTACGACAAACTTGGAGCTACATTAATAGGTTGAATGCTTTCAATACCTTCGCCATTGCCCCTTCTTTTTTTAACGGTGTGACAAAGTTTTGATCCACAGTTCTTTAGAGCCCAAAGAATTGCTTTAATACTAAATTAAATAAAGATTAACCAAAACTAGCTATTGAATTAAAAACGTTAGTATGAGAGATAGATCAATGGCATCAATTCACGGAAATTAGGGGGAAGGGGCAAAAAAACGTGTTTTTCAAAAGTTGGAGGAGGGATTTTGTATTTTTTCCAACGTTTCCAAAGAAAACACTAAAAAAAACTGTTATCTAAAATCGAGGGGGGGGGATCTTTGGGAGAGGAAAATGGCACTCCCCAATTGACGCCAGAAGGATGGATATTTTATGGGGAAAATGTTTTGGCAATACGGAAAGAATATGCAGTGGACAGATAAGTGACTTTATTTCTTCCAATGTCAGAATGATGCAATTGGATGCGAATCGGGAAAATTTATAGAGGAAAATTGTAGAGGAAAAAAGGGTAGATCTTCTCTCATGTTATAAATAACTGATGCGAGGTGTAAACTTGAAAAAAAAATAAGCGGTAAAAGAAGAGCTTAACCCATAAAGAACGATAAAATTACAAAAAAAAAATTAGAATCTGGTTAAAGATTTCAAATTCAAAAATCGACTGTCTTAAGGTTTCAGGAATGTCAGGACCTGAATTAGAAATAGCCCCAAAATTTTATTTGTGAATTTGAAATCTTTAACCAGCTTCTAATTTTTTTTTATTTTGTCGTTCTTTATTATTTAAGCTTTCTTTTACTGCTATTTTTTTTTAAGTTTGAGTTAGTTTAGTTGTTTACTGATATTTTTCTTCTAAGTTTTCAAGTTACTAATCTAACCTGTTAAAGGTACTAGCTTTGACAAAATACTAGAATTTCTTTTCCAGTTACTTTTTTATATTATCATTTGTTTTAAGAATGTTATTTGCCGCTTTCACTGGAGAAGGAGCTTCTAGGTCCCACCCCCTCCAAAAAAAATCTTCATTGAATACTTTTTTTCTAAAATCTCTTTCAGGAACAAAATATATGTAGTAAGTTAAAGAAACATAATAATTTTTATTTACACTACTTAACTATTTGCTACAATAATACTTTTTTATTTCAATAATTTAAAAAACATTTTTTTTTTATTACTAATAAAAAATTGAAATTTTTATTTTTTTAGGATGGAGGAGGGACAACCGTAGCTGTGTTGGCCTCAGGCGGAATGGCACTGCAGTGAGCTGCTAGTAGTAGTATAATACATACTATTATGAAAATAAAACTATTTTCCTAAAAAAAAAGAAAATGATACTCGCAAGATATTTGAAGCATACATTTGGTCTTGATTTCAAAAACTTGAGGAATCGCTTTTAATTGTTTTACATCTATGTTTTGTTTTGGTTGGAAGAAAAAAAAACTAACTTCCATAGGTTTCCCTTCAAGAAGCTTGACTCTTTTGTGCCATTCAGCCACGTTGTGAGGGTTCTGACGAAGAAGTACAGAATTGAGCAGCAATGGCCTTCTCTCCATGAGATCAGCTAATCTCGCCATTCGAAGGTCCAAATCAGCCTCATCTATACATAAAGAAACATAATGACATATGATTGAATAATAGATTTAAATTTGAGGCATAGATCCGGAAATTGTGAAATACCTAATGATAGTAATATAACAAATCAATATGAAAGTAATAGCACAAAATTTACCGCCATTGACATGTTTTACGTTTTTCTATAAACTACATAAAGCAATTACACATGCAATTCTATATACATTTATATAAGTAAAGGGCTAGGCACACGTAGCTGATTTCGGGAACCGATTTCAGCAAGGTTATATTCCACGTTGAGTGATTATAATTAATAATTCTAAGACGCGGGCTTAGTGACGTTTTTCGGTGATTAATCATCATTTACGATAATCATTAAATAAGATTAATTACATGCCTAGAGCTCTAAAGCCCTAGTAAATTTCTTGTCTAGAACGTAATTAATGATGATTAATCACCGAAAAAACGTCACTAAGCCCCGCCTCTTAGTATCATTAATTAGAATCACTCGACGTGGAATACACCCTTGCTGAAATTGGTTCCCGAAATCAGCTACGTGTGCCTAGCCCTTACATGGCAAAAAAGGGAAACCCCTAAACCACCTGATTAAACGTACTTAAAGTGAGTTAAACTATGCAAAATTTTTACAGGATCGCTAGATGATGTATTATTGCCAATTAAGCAAGGGGAAGTCAACAGTCCTCGATCATGAATATTCTTTGCATAATAGAGTCCAATATTTGCACTCTTCCTCGAGGAATGTGAAGGGACTTTCAGATATAGATGCAATCTTTTGATTGGCTTCTTTATGTTCAAAATAATTCTTGAGACTAATGACACTTTAGTGATGCCCGGTGTCAAGAGTGCTCCTTTGTAACTTCGAGCCCAGTAAAGAGTGATTCTACAATGGTACGTATTTTGACTCCTTTCTTTTTCTTTTATTTTGCATGAGGGAAACGGAGACATTTTTACGTCCTTGTTTAAGACCATAGCACAAAATAGACGGCTGCCTTTTAGATTTATTGGGGCATTTAGATTCAAAGTGTCTTTATCTCCACGGTGCCATACAAATTGCTTGATGCAAACCAGTGACTTCTTTCGACATCGTGGCGTATTTGAATGAGTTTAAAAAAAAACTTTCTACGTTTGTTAAGGACTCTAACGGGTTCGCTGTCACCTTAATTGAAAAATAGCACTTTTTCCTTCGCTGTCAATTGACATTGTCTAATAAACGTCGCTATTGCCACTGCAGCACCTCCAATTGCTCCAGCCAAAATTCGCTTCCGGGGTTGAAAAGAAATATGGCTCCTTGGTATCACAAAGTTGTGGTATATATTCCATTGCATGCGTGAACTGATCCATGGTTGCCAATGCAGCATTCAGAAGCTTTTCGTTAAATATTCAAAATTTCATCCAATTGTTTAGTTTAGTGTTCTTGGATGGGTCTTACTAAAGCTCCCAGCCGCTGACCTTCTGGCACTTCTGTAAAATTTTATTTTCTGGTAGGTTAATCAAGCATGGTCGAAATAAATTTTTCAGGAAGCTTGTCCATACTAGGAGGAAAAATGGCAGTTTGTGTACAAGCAGAAAAGCTCTCAAACAAAGAGAATATCGTCAGAGATTTGTTAGAAGTCCAGAAGAATGATAAAAATGCAAGCTTGTCTGGTTGCGGCGTAAACCTAGCAAAGAACGAACTCTAGTCTATGGTAACTGAAAATTTAAAAACACGCTTTGAAAAAAAAAACTGGCACGTAACTATTATTTCGATAATCTTAATGGTAAAAATATATTGCAAAAACTAAATTCGCAGAAATTCTGAAAAATAGCCTGCAGTGGAACCTCTCGAACATGGTGTCGGATCGAAATGAAAACTCCATCATTAGAATCACCATAGTCCCATGGTGGATAATTACAGTATCCTATCTTGAGTTACCAGGAAAATCACCTTTCCGCTTGAGAAGCAGTGACGTGACTCATTTTTTTACAGCTGCTAGTGGGACACTGAAACGTCATCAGGAGATGGTTAAGAATTCATATGAAAGTTAACTTTTATATATACGTACCTTTTTGTAAGTAGCAAAAGTTAATATTAAGATAAAAGGCAATTTTTTACAAAAACTGTATCTTCATACACAAGATGATACAACCCGAGGGTCTTTGACAAGAGATGATATATAACAGGTATATCTCTTGAATAGTTCCTTGTTTGCGGTATGATGTCATACTTTTGTGACTCCGCTGCCTGATTCCCTCAGGTTCATTCTTTACTAGGTTCCAGGAAGAGAAAGTGAAAGGCTTTTTCGTGAGGTTGATATATAATGAATAGTGATCATTTGTAAAATGAAGAATACACGACAGCACCTTGAGGGATACTATAATTAACAGAATTTTGACAAGAGGCAACATCTTGATAGCCCTACCACGGCTTTTTATTTCAAAGATAACTACACTATGAAGTTATACAATTGATACTACATCTATTTTACTCATTGTCATATTAACTATTTATAATCATGGTTGCAGCTGTGGCTGCAACTTAATACAGAATGAACCAAGGCCCATGTAACCAAATCAAAAAACGCGTTGAAACAAAAATAGTTAGGGAGGAAAAAATGAACTGTGTAGCTGATTCAGGAATGGTAACTATTATCTCGATTAGTCTTAATAGTAAAATATTATTTCAAACAAAACTTTAAGGAAATTTCGAGAAATAGCCAGAAACCCCCTAAAAAGGCGTCGGATCGAAACTTAAGTACACCATTGGAATCATCATTGTCGAAAGCCCGAGACGGAAACTTACAGTCCCCTGGCTTGAACAACAATGAAATCAGTTTTTAGCATGGGTAGCGCTGATGTGTCCTCTTTTATATTTATATTTTTCTCCACAGCTATCGGGGCACTACAACATCATAGAGAGGTGTTTAAGCTCTCAATTTAAGGAAATTGTTACATCTACGTGCTTTTATAATTAACAAAACACAATATTTAGAATAAAATCAATTTTTGACCAAGAACTGTATCTTCGTAGACACAATGATGGATAACGTCACAATCGTCGGTTACAACCGTAAATGACATTATAGTAAAACTATGTGATGACGTTAGTTGCAGCTGGAGTTTGTTTTTTAATATATCCAGTTTGTTTTAATATAAGGTTGAGAATAAATAATTTATGTATATCTAATCACATCATGAATTATATCGGTCTAAATAAATGAGAGTCTACAAAAATTGAGGAAATTCTACTTGTAATGACGTCAGAATTACGATATGTGAGGGCCTATGTTGCGGAGGGAGACAACAAAAGAAAGAGCTTAAGGTCTGAGCTTTTGACCGCAGCGAGCGGAAGATAAATACTTTCACGGTGGCAGGCTATATTTATTTAATGAATACATAACATATCTTCACAGTAAAAAGGGATGTGAAGCAACATTTTTTTAATGGATTTTTTTTTTTAAGAAAATAGAAATTTCTTTAAAAAAAAGCAACTGATAAGGATAAAGATAAAGCAACTGATAAATAAAGATAGGATAAAGCAACTGATAAGATGATAAATGAGAGAAGAAAACAATTTTTAGTAATTTAATTGGCAAATCCAATCAGACATGTTGAATCTAATTTCCCCTAATAGCTTTCGATTTTATGCAGTGATATCTATACAAGCAACTAACATAAGTCGGTATCAATTGAAAGAGCACACAAACTTTTCCAATTAAATATAAGTTTACAATTTACATTTAGTTTAACATAAATATAATATAACTTTTTAATGAAATTAATAAAAGATAATTGAGATTTACCTTCTTCTGTTGCCGTCTGCTTAGAAGAAAGTTCTTCCATCCTTTTACTAAGGCTTAATTCCTCGAACTGCGCATATGCATCAAATATCTGACTGAAATCCCGAACAGTTGTAACTGTTTGAATGGCCTCTTCATAAATATCTCGCGCCTGAAAAATTATAAATGTAAAGGGAAAGACATAGATATATAAATTCTCCAATATTTATCTCTAAAAAAAGGTGCTCAGCAGAAGTTGTGAGGATCGGTCAAAGGACAACGGCGTTATTTAATGAGTTTCAAAACAGAAACAAGTTGAGTCTTTAGGACAAGGTCAACAAAATTCGTGAATTTACTTGTATTAAATTTGAGCATAAAACGTTAATGCAGTGCCCAGAGATTCTGAAGTTCAATTCTACAAAAGATGTTTGGAGAATAGTAGTTACTCTTCTTTTTCTTTTTCTATTTTTGTATTTTTTTCTATTTTTTCTATTTTTATATTCTATTTTCTATTTTTCTTAGCGGTTTGAGTGCTTGCATTGCTAGCCATCCGCCACTGAGATTTTTTTTTCGTTTTAGGCAACTAAAGCTTTTAGTATAACTTCTAATTTTGACTTTCGGATGGTTTTCATCTATTAATTGTTTATTTTTCGCATTTTAAAGGTTTCAACTTCGTTTCCACAATTTTACATACAGTTTCTCAACAATTGTAGAACGGGAGGCAGATATTTGGCAAAAAAATGTATGCAACCAAAAGACTGCGAGTGTGGTGGATGGAGGTACCAACTGTGAAGCCCATCTATGACATAGGGTCAACTGTTAGAATAATGGAGATGACAAGGGATATACCTGGTGAAGAACAATCAAATTTCCAATTAGAAATAACAACAGAGGCCAGGATTTCGGTATTCATCAAAAAGGACGAAAATAATTTTACAAAAATGCAAAACAATAGTCCAACTTAGCTTGAAAATATCACCCTTATATGAAATCACGCGGAAGAACGGGGTTCGATTCCCCGTCGGGGAGAACTTTTGATATGTTGAACTAACAGCAGCATCTTTTAAATTTACGAAAGAAATTCGTTGTCGTAACATGCTAGCTAAAAAAATGAAGATAGTATGAATGAGCCATAGGGTTCAGTTTCTTTGGGCTTGAGTTCGTTCTTTACTATAAATTCAGTTACTATGGGTTACAGTTCGTTCCTTAATGTAATTACAAACAGGAAAAAGCCTATGGCTTTTTCTTGAATTGGAATAGTAAGAGACAACCTGGCTAGAACCTACGATCAATCAATCTTACCATTGATCAATCTTTAACAAGATCACATAAAAATTCGATTCTTTTGATATATCAATTGGCATCAAATTCCGTTTTTTAAAGTTTCGGTTACTATTGAAAAGAGTCACTCTTACTATACAGTCCGCTACCACGAACTTTTTGATTGTTTTCAAAAATCAATATCAAATATCAGTACTGAACTAGCGCTCGTTAAGGCAAGGCATAATTTTTACTTCGTGTTAGTTCTCAACTGTGATATCCAGTTTAATTCAATTATTGCACTGTTGATTCTGGGGCCCCTTATATTTGGATTTTAGAAGAAAGGGGCCCACGCCCGTAAGTTTTTTTTGAAATGTCATTTTGATGAGTTGAGGAAAGAAGCGAGCGTACTGTATATTTAGCGATATATTAATTACCGATACAATATAATTAGCGATGTCTCTCACGAAAAGTATTTCGATGAACGTATGGACAACTTAAAACAACTGGTAGAAAATCTCGTACGGAGAATGCAGCGTTGAAACAAGAGAACACTGGCTTGAAATCTGCTCTTGTGGCAGTTAAAAATCAGTTTTAAGAAAACTGAATTGTATGTTAAACGCAAGAATCTTCTTATCCATGGAATTCCTAACAAGGAAAATGAAAATATTGAAGAAACCGTTAATGATTTTTGGTCAGAAATGTCGGTACGGAACTACAGGGATATTAAGTTCACGGCCATCTATAGACTTAGAAGCAAGGCTAAAAGTCCCAGGAAACAAAAGTCACATCCGGCATCGGACCCTATTCTTGTATCTGTTCTAAATCTTCGACATAAGGACAATATTATGCTTGTGTTGGTAATCTAAGAAATACAGGGAAAAGCGTCAGTATTGACCTTCCATTCGAGCTGGCTAAACGTCGGAAAGAACTTTTGAGTACGGGTTATAATTTAAGAAATTGTAAAGTTGCCTCCGATAAGTGTCTCATACCAAAGTGGTTCAAAAGGGGACTAGGTTATGGCTAGAATCTAAAAAGACTTCTAGTTCTAACTGGATCAAGGTTGATGACGCATGCTACGACCCACTTACCCTAGTTTTCCCCTCGGTCAATTCTGATGTCGATTCTGACGCATGATTATTAGTGAGTGCTCGCTTCCGCTTAATATACTATATCTTCAAAAAATGTGCTGTTCGTTAATGTTATTTGTCTTTTTGTATTTTCCCTTTTATTTGTGTTTCTATACCTCAGTATTTACACCTTCCTGTGCTATTTTACTTGTTATTTTTTTTTTGTTTCAGAGCAAAATAATCAAGTTCATGTCATAGCCTTTTTAATTCGGATTAAGAGGTTGACGTCACTGGTGTTCACGCGACTACAGCATGGCTCTCTGTCACCTGCATGGGTAAGTAATTATGGTTGAGACTAATTCTCTATTGGGGATTGACGCTAACATAACACTAGGGAAATTAAATGATTATGAATGTGGGAGAGTTAATTTTAATGAAATTATAAATAATCCGGTTGGTAAAGCCCCGAATATGAATTTATATGAAAATTTTGAGAATATTATTGATAGTGTGTTTGTGGAGGAGCTGAGATTTTGGGACTCCGGAGCTCGGTGGGTTGATGCACTCCCGGTTGTGCATCTAAACGTTCAGGGCCTAAATTGCTCGTTGATGATATTCAATTATTATGTAGGAATTCGTGCCCTGCAATTATCGGTCTCTGTGGAACATTTTTGAGCGAGAAAAATCAGGTGCTTTTGGATATTCTCCCCGGTTATATGTCGATATTTCTTAACCGCAAGACGGCCCATAAAGGTGGACTCGGATTTTACATCCGAAATAATTTCATGCTGTACTAAGACAGGATTTATGTACAAATAATGAAAAGGTATTTGAGTCACTTTTTATAGAAGTCCCAATCAACGCTAAGGAAAGGATAATAATAGGCGAAGTATATCGTTCTCCAAGTGGGTCTATAACCAATTTATGGAAACATTAGAAGATGTTCTTGGAAAAGTTTTTTCTGAAAAATCCGAAGTTGTATTAATGGGCGACTTTAACATCGACCTTGCGGAAACCGTCATCTAGACAGGCTTCTGATCTTTTGTCTTTACTAATTTCGTATGGATTAGCTCCTTGTATAAACATACCGACAAGGATTTCTAACCAGACAGCAACATTAATTGACAATATTTTTTCATCACTACACTCCATTAAGAATGAAGTACTGCTTTCTGATACTTCGACCATTTGCCAGTTGCAGCCTTGTTTCCAATCCTCCAAAATCCACAAAGATTAGTCCCCCAAGATACACCGAGATTATGTTGCTCACCAGTGGAGCTGGATAAACTGAAAGAAGATCTGAGTACATCTTCATGGACTTTTCATTACCAGAAATATTAATTTTGGGCAATTATAACGATATATTTGGCCAGTTTTATGACACTGTTAAGGAAAAATTCGCGGCTTATTGTCTAAAAGCTCCTTTAAGGAATCCTCGATCAAGAAGATCAACACCCATAGCTCCCTGGCTAACACCGGAGTCCTCAAGTCAATAAATAGAAAGCAGAACCTTTGGAAAGAGTACAAAAACAGACCAAGTGATGCTAAATTAGAAGCATTTAAGTTGTACCGTAATATGCTGAAATCAATTATTCGGAGAACAAAAACAGTGTATTATACTAAGAGATTTGATGATTGCGGTAGAAATATAAGAAGACGTGGGACGTGATTAAGGAATTTAGTCGGCCATCGAAAAAACTAGAAGGTCTCCCTAAGTCTCTTATGGTAGACGATCGATCAACTTATCACAGAAAAAGGCCAAGTACGACATCATATGAACAAATTCTTCGCGGAGATAGGGAAATCAACTGCTAATAGTGTTTCTCACTGCTCGGTGTCTCAGACTTGGAAGCAGTTTCCTAGGCCCCCCGCCTGTGCTTGAAATCAATGGCTCTTGAGGACGTTACAGTGCAGGAAATTACAAATATTGTTTTGTCCTTAAAGAATTCTTCAACAGGTTTTGACAAAAATTTCTGCTAAAGTAATTAACATATCCTTCCCGTCGATTATCACCCCACTTTGCCATTTGATTAATAGGTCATTTCAACTAGGAGTATTTCCTCAACGTCTTAAATTGTCGCGTGTGATAGCTCTCTTTAAAGGAGGTGACCGTGAGGATCCTGGGAATTATAGGCCGATCCTCTCTTTTGTCAGTGTTCTCTAAGATATTTGAAAGGCCAATGCTCAAACGTCTGGTAAGGTTTCTTGAAGCTAAATCTTTTTTTCCATAAGCATCAGTTTGGGTTCGCGCAAAGTACTCTACAGAACATGCTTGTAATAAACTTCTTCAGTTTATACGACAATCTTTAGACTCTAATCTTATTCCTGCAGCCATTTTTCTTGATGTAAAAAGCTTTTGACAGCCTTACACACAAGATTCTCATTGGTAAACTTTCTCATCATGGTGGTGTGCGTGGGGAAGCATTGTCTTGGCTCTCTTCATACCTTACTGACAGATCTATTGCCATGGAAAATACAGACAAGGAAGTTCCAATTGAATACGGAGTACCCCAAGGTTCTATTCTTGGGCCAACCCTATTCCTGATATATGTGAACGACCTCTACCGACTTCTAAACACCCCAATTCCCAATGTCTGCTGTGGATTGTGTCACAAATGTTACTCTCAGACTATGTCGGCGTCCACATCTGATAGTCGAGAAGAACTGGTATCATTTGCAGATGACACTACTCTAGGTGCTGCAGCTCCGGATGAGTCATCCCTTATTCTAAAGCTTCAAGCAATGACTGAAAAGATACTCAATTGGTTTGACATAAATCAACTAGCTTTAAATGTAAAAAAATCGTACCTTCTTATTTTTTCCCGTACAGGTGTGAGCTGCCCCACAATTACTGAGCTTCTACACCAAGAGGCTCCATAAGTCGCCCCCCAGATCGATATGTGCGATTCCTGGGAGTTCTTTTGGATGAAAATTTATCGTTTAAGTTGCACGTTCAAGTAATAAGAGTGAAAATTTCCGTGGACTTGGAATCATCCGTAAACTAAAGCGTTTATTTCTTTTCCTATACTCCGTCTTTTATATTTCTCTCTCATTTTCCCTTATATATGTTACTGTTCGTCTGTGTGGATGTCTACATTTTCTTCTGTACTTGCTCCTGTTCATATTCTTCATGAGAAAGCGGTAACAGTTCTCCAGTCGACTACACACTCTCCTGTTAATCTCCTTAAGATTAGAGATATTTATGTTATATCTCTAGCTTCGTTGGCATATCAATTCTTCCACGGAGATCTCCCATTTTGTTTTTCTGGACTACTTAAGCCAGTAGGAAGTAAATTTTTACTCAGTTCGAAACAGGGAGGATGTTATGATTCCGGCTACTCCCTCGGTTCGTTCAGACTTTGGTCTGGTCGTGACTGTGGGACGTGCTTGGAACTTGGTTCCTGCTGAGATTCGTCAGTCTCAAACACTTGGCTCCTTTAAAAGACAGATGAAAGTTTCTTATTAAAGCTAAATAGTAATTAGTTTATAGTTGTTGTATTGTTTTTTTTTTTTTTTGGCGTTGGATCCTCGATGATGTAGAGAATTTTTTCATTTTTGATTTATTTATTTTTTGTCGGGTGATAGGGAGGGTCGCTGTTTCGTGTGGACTGTCGGTGAGTTGACTTCTTTTCCTTATAGATTTATAAGTTAAACTGTTTAGTATTGTTTATGCCAAGTTTTAATATTAGTCATTTATTCTGTGTCGTTTCCCAAATAACGGGCCATTGAGCCCTTTGGGATATTGTTTTGTTATTGTTATTTATGGAAATAAATGGAACTTGAACTTGAACTTGAAAAGACTTCAGTATGAAAAGACATGAAAAATACAGTTTTTTTTTGTAAAAAGTGATTCTATTTTTAATTTTTTTTTTTATTAAAAAAGGCACTAGAACTTTTAATTTCCTTTTAAATGAGCCTTTTCGCGACATTTAGGACCACTTGGTCGATACGATCACCCCTGGAAAAAAAAAACAAAAAAAAACAGACAAATAAACACGCATCCGTCATCTTTCTTCTGGCAAAAAATACCAATTCCACATTTTTTGCAGATAGGAGCCTCTGAAACCTCTACAGTAAGGTTATCTGATATGCTGAAACTGATGGCGTGGTTTTCATTAAGATTCTATGACTTTTTTTGGGGGGGGGGGTGTTTTTCCCCCTATTTTTCGAAAATAGGGCAAATTTTCCCAGGATCGTAAATTTGATGAGGAAGACTAAACTTGATCTTATTTATCTTACTAAAATTAAATATTTAAAATTAGCATAAAAATCCAATTCTTTTGGTGTATCTATTGATATTAAAATTCTGTTTTTAGAGTTTCGGTTACTATTGAGACGAGTCACTCTTACTATATAGTTCGTCACCACGAACTGTTTGACAAGATATATATTAGAGGGGGCACTTCCTCCCTCCCCTAATTTGTGCCCTCCTCCTCGTTATTTTTGGAAAATACCTTTTTTTTTGTATTTTCATTGAAAATGGCTTTTCGATATTTTTCTTGATAAAATTACTCACCCAAACCTCCCACCAAAACTTTGAAAATTCATTTTTTCCATTTTGCCCCCCCCTAATTTCCATGAAATGAAAAAACTGGGGGACGTAAACCCAAAACAAGCAAACATAGAGTCATATGACAATCTAACTTGAATGGACAGACCTTACTATGAATGAATAGGAAGCATAAAACGACCAGAAAACTAACATAAATTATCATATAAAACACGAAACGAACAAGAATCTCCACAACGAGTGTAGTGATAACCCCCCACTTACCCCTCCCCCAAGGCTTGAATATCATTTGCACTTTGCTTAGTTTGTTTTATTAATTATTTGTTTTAATTGAAAAAGAAAACACAATCAGTTAATTACCTTCGACTCAAAATCATTTATATGTCTAGTCATTTATATGAAGTAAGTTTTTTTCTCTACAACTGAAGCTCTTAACAAATTTTCCCAAATTTGTGACACATCTGGATTATTTTTTTCAGACCAGAAACTGTTGGTGTGCCAATTTTTAGAAAAAAAATTCTTAAGCCATTTTCGAGAAAATTGGCAACCAGGGATTTTCTGGTCTAAAAAAAAAAAAAAAAAAAAAAAAATCTAGTATATTATCAACGTCTTCAAGGCCTTTTAAATTTTGATTATATTTTCCTTAGCTGTTGTATCCTTCTTCAGCATAGAGTCGTGATGCTTCTTGACGAAGAACATACCCCTCCACCCTTCATAAAAACTAGACCTGAGCCAGGCAACTTGTATTTGCAGCCAAAAATATATCGCTTCGAAGAGACTGTAATTGTTTAGCATGTAACGAAGGTTTTTTACATTGACAAAAGTATCGTTATCAGTTTTTATGAACCAATGGTAGTCTTGTGAGTATTTTTCATAGACCATTTCAATCACTTCTCTTGTTTTGCCCACAGGAAGTCACACGCATCTTTAACAGGAAGTATTACTGTCGGTAATTTTCTTCTTCATCTGTACTAAACAACAAAATTTGTCAGCTCTCTTATCCCATGTGTTTTTCACAGCAAGTGCGTTGTGATATTTTTTGGGGATGTCATTAATGAAATTAATATTTTGGTTGCTGTAGTTTGTTTGTAATTTTTTAGTCTCATTCGCCCCATTTTTAGCTTTTCTCGCACGCACATTCCTTGTATTTTTAGTCATTTTAGAACTTTTTATGTTCGGAATGTTTGTTGAGGAAACCTTCGTTCTTCGAAGGTGCACTACTTTCTTTCTTCGGAGGAATCGCTACATTTTTCTGTGTTTATCGTTTTAATGTATTTTTTTTCTTCTGCATCTAATTTTTGGTTTTGAAATTACAGAGTAAATATTCAAGAGCATACATATTTGCAGGGGTGATATAGTGAAACGAAACTGCAGTATCAGACAGATGATTCTGTCCATATATCCTAGAATAATATGAATATCGCATAGTCCAGTAATTTTTCTGAAAAAAAAAAGCTGGATTGAACTCTCCTTCAAGGGAGAAGGCAGAAAACCTTTCTCTACCAAATTTGTCACGTGAGTCACCTGCCTTTAAACCAACATTTTGAAGGCAATTTCCCATTTCAACGTCTTCAAGGCCTTTTAAATTTGGATTACAATTTTCCTTGCTGATATACCCTTCTTCAGCGTAGAGTCGTAATGCTTCTTGACTAAGAACATAACCCCCTCCACCACTCATAAAAACTTGACCTGAGCCAGGTAACTTGTATTTGCAACCAAAGTATATCGGTTCGGAGGGACTGTAATTGCTTAACATGTAACGAAGGTTTTCCACATTGATAAAAGTATCGTCATCGGTTTTCATTAACCAATGGTAGTCTTGTAAGTATTTTTCATAGACTATTTTAAACGCTTCTCTGGTTTTACCCCAAAGGAAGGCATTCCCTTCTTGGACAGGAAGTTTTACTGTCGGTAAATTTTCCTCTTTTTCTGTACTAAAAAACAAAAGCTCGTCAGCTCTCTTAACCCATGTGTTTTTCACAGCAAGTGCTTTTTTATAATTTTTGGGTGATGTCATTACCCAATCAATATTTTGGGGGTTAAATTTACTCTCTGACTCGCTTGCTCCATATAATTTTTCTCTTTCAATTGCTGAACCTCAGTATGTAGTGTTAATTTTTCTAACAATCTTGTCCAAAACTTTTTTTCCAAAGGGCCTATATTTAGTGAGTCTTACAATTTGCGCCATAATTTCGGATTTTCCCTTCAGTTGAGAAACCTCAGTATGCTATATTGGCATACAAGAACAATATTGATAGTATGCGATACTGCATACAAGAATAATATTGCAATATAAAAATATCTAAACATATTTTCGGATTAAACCCCATGTTTCACTTCAAATGAGATTTTCATTTGTTACCTGTTTCTTTTCAGATGTTTTAAAATTTGTTTTTAGTTTAAAAAAAAATTGGTGAGACAGCATACAAAAGAAGTAACATGTTTAGGGATTTTTTTTTTCAATTTGTAATATTGGCATGCCTAGGCCTAGGGCTGGCGTATTATGTATTTTGAAAAAAAGACTGGGATTAATAACAAAATTTGTAATTGGTAATGTTCAAAATCAGCGTTAAAAAGCAGAACTGAAACACTAAGATCATTCTTAACGCTAACACTGTGTTTCTTATTGTTACTGAGAAAAAATAATAAAAACAAAAAGGTGTCAAACAGTTTTTTGGAACGAATTGTAAGTAAGGAGCAACTCGTGCAAATAGTAACCAAAAATCTAAAAAACTCAAACCTTATTCCTTTCGGCGGCCTTTCTTTATAGCTTTGGTCACCCAGTATTATACGAAAATGCAGGTTTTCCTGCCTTTTATATAAGATAAGATTTATTGCAAAAAGCCTGTGGGCCATAGCAATACATAATAGAATCTACAAACCAACACTCAGGAACAAAATACAACTTTAGATAGTAAAAATCAAAAAAGGAAAAAAGAAAAAACACAACAAAACGACAAAAAACAAACACACCAAGGTTCGACTTTTAACCAACAAACACCATATAATAAAATTCAAGTCATAAAATATATCAGGCTATCCCCTCAAACATGATTCCCTATATTTAATCCCTAAACGAAGAAACTTACACAACTGTTTAATAGCACATGCGTTCCTCTCAGCCATCCGCTCTATTAACCAGCATTCGCTCCCAAACACTCGTCCAAAACATTCATTCCGCAACTCAGACAGCTCTTCACACTCGGATACAAAATGAAATAAGTTTTTCATTCACCAATCCGCACATTGGGCAGAAATAAGGGCCAGCCACCAGCCTAAACTTTCCCAAAAATTTCCTTCTCTCACCTAAATCCAAACTATCCCCTCTTACCAACAACAAATTCTTCAAATCCTCTTTATTCAACCCAAATTTAAGATAAACCTCCTCCCCCCAACCGTTTTTGGCTTGGGAGTAAAACCTCAAACACATAGATTGGTCCTTATGAGCTTGCCGCTCTTGGATTTCTTGGTCCTTTAGGGTTCGCTGGACTTCCTTCCATACTGACACGGTTTCTCCATAGGGCCTTTTCCTTCATTCTACATCTCCGAAAGTCCACAAAGGTCCAATATTTTCTTGACCTGATTTGACCATGAATCACTTCTACCATCCTTCATGCTCTCCAAATAAGCTGCCTTAAGAAGCCGAACTCTAGGTAGCCTAATTATCTTCTCCCAGAATTTTACCATTCTAACCAGTCTAACACTCCTTAAAGAAAAAGCCCAAAATCTCCTTTCAGTACCACTGAACTAAATGAATCCTTCAAGCCTAGAATTCTCTTAAAATATTTTAGCTGAACTACTTGTAGCTTAGCTCCTTTAGCAAAACCCCAAACCTCGGAGCCCAATGTAGACTAGAAGCTACCTTTGTCTGGAAAACTCATTTCTGGATCCTCATGTCAGCTAGCTGATTTTAAATTACTTCTCAAAAGCATATTTTATTAGCCTATTACCCCTTAAATTACAATCTTCTACATGCCTAGACATCCCCCTTAAAGCACTAAACTCAACACCCAAATAAACAAATTCTTCTTTAACCTCTAAAACCTTTCCTCCAAAATTAAAATGAACCTCTGAATCAACATCTCCTTTACTCCCAAATACTAATACTACTGATTTCTTAGCGCTCAACTCTAACTCCTTCTTTTCTAAATAATTTTTTATTATATCTAATTGCTTCTTAAGGTTATCTCTGCTATCCGCCACTAGAGCTATATCATCCGCGAATAACATGCATGATAGCCTAAACCAATCCAAAGATACATAAGGGGCTCCATTATTTTTTCATAAGACTATCTAAATCATTAACAAACAAGGAGAAGAGCTTATGAGATAATGTACATCCTTGTTTCACACCCACATGAGACGTGACCAGCCTAGAAAAGTTTCCCATAACCTTCACAGAAAATTTCAACCTCCGATACATATCTGCTATTATATTGCTACAAAACAAGACGGCAAGCCAGACTTTCAATTAATAACCTCCTATTTACGGTATTTACGGAATCAAAAGCACTTTTCAGGTCTAAAAAAGGCTCCGAATAGCCGACCATTTTTTCCTCTAGCATATTTCCTTCTCAATGCATCCAAAGTAAAAATATGGTCAATAGTGCTGAATGTTGATCTGAATCCCGCTTGTATCGGGCTAAGTAATTCCTCCTTATCTAACCAATCTCTTAGCTAAATTCCAGAACCTTACAAAAACAATTTACTTACCACATTCCCCATAAAGATAGACCTAAAGTTTTCATGTAACTTCCTATTACCTTTCTTAAAAAGAGGCACTGCTACAGAAATGTCCCATGAGCGAGGCCAATAGGCTTTCTCTATAGAACTGAAGACTGGTACATTTACATATAGAACTGACCACTGATATGGTGACTATAGGGAAAGCTGCAAACTAGTAAAAACGAAAAAACAGCAAATAGTTATGAAACAAAATAGCCAGAAACCCCTAAAATGGTGTGGGTAGAACCATCAGAGTACATCATTAGCAATGTCTAGGCCAAAAACTTTACACAGGAAATTTACAGTCCCTCGGCTTGAACAACAAGCAAAATCCGTTAGGTTGAAAAACAAGGAAAATCCCTCTTTTTGCATGGCAAGAATCTTGACAAAATGCGAGATTATACGGCAAATTAATAAGCTAAAAGTTGAGAGCGCATACAAAGAACTAAGTGATTATTCGGATAAAGTGTTAAGACCCGATGGTGATAGTCGAAGCGTTCTTTATAGCGAAGGACATTTTAAGTTTCAGCTGATGAAAAAACGATAATAATAAAACGAAAAAAAAAAAAAAATTATTTGGTAAGAGCGTGGGCAAGATGGTTGAAATCAGGGATGAATGTCCTACGATACAATGCGATTGCTGCAAGCAGATAAAGATGAATATCAAGGTAAAGCCGCTAAGATCCCTTTCAAATCGTGGCTGCAGCGGTAGCTGCAACCTAGTAAAAGACGACACGGCCCATAGTTAAACAAAAAATAGCCTGAAATCACTAGAAATGATGCTAGATCGAAAAAATAAGTACACCGTTGAAACTGTATTGGCCAAAACACTATACAGGAAACTTACAACAACTTATGAGAATGAGGGTACTTACCCTTTCAAAAAGTCCACTTCGTATATAATAGTCCGCAAGCGAATTCCACAGTTGACCGAGCTGATCCGTATATCTTCGAAGACCACTTCGTATAATGGCATCAACATTCAAAGATCTGGAAAGAGTAAACAAAAAATAAATAAAATAAAATAAATAAAATCTAAAATGAATAGAAGAAAATTTCTATCTCATTATCAACAGTAATAGTGAGATATGTTTTTTTTTTCATTATATCATGGCAATTAAAATAAACTGAAGCTAATCTTCTGTTCTACAGGACTGGCCAAACGTAGCATTTTCTTTTAGTCTATTCTAGGATGAGCCATTCCGTATGAGGAGGTCGAGAAAAGAAATAAAATAAAATGAGAGACGCATCGCAGTTTACTGAAATTACTCAGAATATGATTACGTTTTTATTCAATATGATATTTTTTTCAAACGTATATTTAAATTCCTATTTATTACAGGCTGTAGTTTGCTCTTTATTGATTGCAGCTATTGTTGCGACCACGATGACGATGTATTTTCAGTTTACTGCGTTTTTTCGTAATTTTCACCATAACTCACACAGAGCCGACCTACAACTGCAACGGAATAAAACATTTAAAAAGGTCTTTAACATAGCCTTTACAAAGCTGCTAAGTACCCAAAATCATGTTTGTTGAAATTTATCTTTTGTATTTAGCACGTTAGTAACCACAGACCGCTTTTGGATGAAGAGGGGGGATTCAATTTTAATCTGGGGTGATATTGGCTCACAGAACTAAAGTTTCGAGGGACTTTATGAACAGACTAAACTTTGGTTTGAGTTTTTCATATATTTTGGGTAGGCAAGTAAACTTTTTGAAGTTTAAACTGCGCCCTTATGATAATTAGTTTACACTTGAAATAGCCTGGATGTATGGGGGGAAATGTAAAGTTGTTTGAAAATGCACCTTATTACTTGAAGCATTTTCTTTTATTTTAATCGGTAGTAGTAATCTAAGTTATACTTTGCATAGGCCCCTGTACCAGACAGGTTTCTGGTGGGTATAGTCTGGTTTGGTGGGTATAATCTGGTTTGGTGGGTACAGTCTGGTTTGGTGGGTATAGTTTGGTTTGATGGGTATAGTCTGGTTGATGGGTATAGTCTGGTTTGGTTTTTTCAAAGAGAGTGACTATCCCCATGCATATAGGTAATACTTCTACAGGGCATTACACCTTTTCAAAGAGAGTGAGTATAACTTGATTGGTGATTGGGATTTGAATAAAAGGAATAGTTTTCACTACAATTCATATTAGTAAGAGAATTGAATTCAAAGAGAATAGTTTATTTGAGAAGATATTAGTAGAGAAAAAATGAGTGGTGCATTTACATTATTGGAGATTAATGATGGAGCTGACAACAGCAGCAACGATATACGAGTACCCAATGTGGCTGTGGAAATAACCGCTGGCTGTAGGCTATGTCTTGAATGGGACACTATGTATGCAAGATACTTGATATCATTAAGCAAATTTAAACAGGAGGAGCAGCTATGTTTTGCTGGAAAAGTGAATATTCTCCATATAAAGGAAAACTTCGGTCAGCATTAGATGTCCTATCGAAATATATTGATGAGAACAAAATGCATCAGTGAATATTATTATTGTAACTATGTTCAATAAAATTGTTTCTAAATCAATGGTATTTTTTTTTCTTTCTATAGTAGACTAGCGTATATTTTTTAGAGTACAAAAAATTCTGGTTAGTCTGTAGTTGGTTGTGAGAGAGTTAGGACTCTAAAAAATGGATAGATTCGAGAAAGAGCGAATCATGGGGAATCTAGTTCTTATGGAAAAACGTTTGATTCTAGATGACGATTTTCTAGAGTTGTCTATTCAAAGGAAGATATTTTCTCGGGGAATGCTTGTCGATATAATGGAAACTGATTCTCCATCATTAGACTATTGTATGAAGCTTCTACGTCGTGGTCCAAATGCATTTACACAATTTATTGATATATTGATCACGACACGGCAAAATGATATTGTGGATATGCTTTCAAACATTAATTTAGAAATTTAGGACTTTTTTTTTTTCATGAGAAAGATGGTGCTCGAGGATGATTTACTCCTCTCTCTCTCTCTCTATCTCAGACAATTTTTGTTGTTGCTAGCTCAGTTTCATTGTGGCAGTGAGAGTGTCAACACATGACAAAATGTTCCATACATGTCCGTTATGTAGGTACACACTGGGCAGCTGGTCATCATGTGAGAATTGCACAATGATTGATGAGTATGATGAAAAGAGTAGATTATGCAACCCGTGTAAATTGCATAGAGGATATGCTGTACAAATTAAAGGTTGTAATTCCTGTCTTGAAGAGGTGTGTGACTCTCATCCTAGAGGACACCTATGCTCCAATTGTCATTATGATAAATGTAAGCAGTGGGAGAATACATATCCCGGTATGATTGGAAAGAATCCTAACCGTGATTTTAATTTATTGCTACGAGATTGGTATCGTCGTGGTTTTAGATTGTTCTGGGAGGAGGAGGACCGGGTCAACGATTCAACTGTTGGAACAACAAAAGAATATGGTTCCTACGTCACTGTTGTGAAGACAATGGGTGTTATGATTACAAGCCCACTGATTTTATTTGGTTGTGACGGAATGTGATTCGACACTTGAGGACACTGTTTATGAAATTGCTTCAAATAAGCAAATTGAAACATGTGAATTCTATAGAATGAACGAGAATAGTATGATTGACTATACAAAGAGATATGACAAGAGTGAAGTCACGCTCTATTGTAGAAAATGTGACCCTGACATTGCAGTACATCAGGATCAGTACACTGTGAATTCAGATAATCTACCTGCACTAGTTGTTGTCGACAAATATCTAGTAGTGGATGAAATCTAAAGAGTAGAAAAGTCGTTTTATCATGTATATAATTTTTTTTTTATTAATAAAAACAATTTCACATACATTTTAGAACATTTTATTCTTAGGGCACTAAAATCAATATTAAATACACTTGTAAGTATATTCTCCACTAGAAAGTCGTTCAATCGAGGTAAGTCAACGTAGATGTTGAGAAACTGCTTGTAGGTGTAGCCACGACATCTGAACATGAAAAAGAGTAGTGCATGAAAGCCACATGTCTTAGTCGTTAAATCCTGTACTCTTCGTTGATTTTGAATAATAGTTTTCCCACTGCTTTCAATAAAGTTGCTGATGTATGGAGCGTAGAATTTTTATACGATAGGCCAAGAGGATCAAAAAAATTCAATATTCTTCGCTGTTTGAAAGATGCATAGCCAATGACCGGTCTTCAAAGTCGATGGACTGCTATTAACAATGATAAGGGTATTGTTAACACTTGGAATTTTTTCAATGAAGTCCGAAGGTATGCAATAGGACTTGTACTGGGACATGTATGGATCCATACTAAATACATTGATTATTTGGTTTGTGTTCATGGTGCGAGGTCTAGTAGAACACTGCCGTCGGGTGTGATTTCCCAATAGGTTTCAAATTGACTCAGTGATATTAGCGTGATACTCTCAGTCAGAGCATCGGCAAATGTACACTCTAAACGTACATTCCCTGTTCGTACTATACTCATATCCTGTGTGCCTGACAAGTCCAAAACAATAACCCCATGATTTTTTGAAAACATTGAATCGGTTATTCCATTTTCAAATAGTTGAGAGTCATGATCTAGGGATTGCATGGTCAACTCGTACAGGGTTCTATAGGATTTTTGTCAAATGATAGAGTGTACAGTGGAATACCATTCACTTTGCACACAAGGCTAAATAGAACGAAAAAAATTAAAATCATGGGGGGATTCAGTCCAGGATCCAACAGCACTGCCACTCTTCACAAAGGCCAAAGCCAATTTTGATGGGATTTCTCCATTGATAAATGATGAATTAGCTATAGCTACGAGAGCCGGTGGCAATGTGACGTTGATTGGTGATTGTATGGGGGACAAGAAGTTTAATGTTGTTACCATTGGCTCTTAGCTTTTCCACTGCCAATGCAACAGAGCTCATAACCTGTTGTTTTCGGACGTGGAGAATTGCCGATGTGATAATGACATTTGCATCGGGTGCTGGAGGAAGTGTTTTTCTCAAAATGAAATTCGATGGTGCCATCTGTAACTTTATGTCAATCTTGACATTGGGGGGTAACCATTGGGATATATTGAATATCTCATGATTTAATTTTCCAACTAGATGATACTCTTGGGTCACTGCAGTAGTCAACTCACCGTCAGTATCAACACCTGATCGATATTCATAGCCTAATGATTGTCCTCTCAACTCCTTGTATGCCTTTGGCGTCATCATCATAAATTGTATATAGCTTGCATAATTTGATAAATTATTGCTAGTGCTCACCAATGTTCCATTAATAAATACATTAATTTGTTTGAATAGGTTGTGTAGAATACAGTTTTCATAGGAGAGACCATCGCCGGCATTTGGAGTTGTATTATCTGACTTTTTCTTCACCGCAACATTTAAATCAATAAATGTGTGATGAAAAATCAATGAAATAGTCTTCATTGGAAATATTTGAAAGTGTATATTTTCCGAGAGGGGTTGCTGGGGGTGAAATTGTTCATAGTAACCATACTTGACACTGACATCAACATTTTCAGCATTGAATAGATTCAATGAGGAACTGATTGATGGATATGATGATTCCTTGTGGGGGAGATAAGTCATCTTAAGAGAAGAAATCCTTCTTTGATCTAACAATCTTTTCTTTTTCTTCTTCTGCTTATTGGCCTTCGTGTTTTATTCCTCAAAGTCCTTGTTGATGTCCTTTGCTTCCCGCCTGGGTGGAGACTGATGAGTGAATGACGCGAACGCATCCTTTTCAATCCCTCCCCATTTTGTCGAGATTTTAGTTGCTCACCAACGGCTCTTGCTGAAGATCTAATATTTTCCTTAACACTCTCCTTGAAATTCTTGCCCGACCCCCAGTCCTGTAGTGTGGAGGCAGCAAAATTTGATGCAGCAGGTACAAGATATTTTTGGCAAGGGGTAGTGCAGAACGAAATAGCCTAGAAAACCAGCTACCAAGACCATAGCCAGACATTGTAGTACGACCCTTGTAGTAGTCCAATCCATTGCCTAATTGACGTGGACTCAAAGCACCAACATAACAATCGATATCGGGACAGACAAATGGAATTCTTCTATTGTTCATTTTAGGTGATTGTGCTGTCGTTGACAATGGGTCGAAAATGACATGTAATCACTGCTAAGCCTTTTGTTATTGCTAGAGGATCACCCAATTCACTTCTTAGTGTTAACTGGCAGAGTTCCAAATACGAAGTGTTTACAGGAACATACTGAAGATGCTTTATATTATAGTGATGAACAAGTTCATGAGTTGTTTTTCGTTCAAGAACACGTAGGAGGGGGACATTTGAATTACCGACTCTCGACGTTTCCACAAAGGATGCATAGAGAAATATGCAAGAGTCCGAGGCAAAACCAGGTGGATAATCAGCAAAAATAACTTGATTCATCCCGTAAACGGTGCCAGCATTTTTCCCATTGATCATATTCTGTTTAAAGCCAAGAACATCTCTCAGATTATCATTGAGAATAATTATTTCAGTGTCAACAGGTGAGGTAATGTAAATCCTATCATGTTCCAATGAATAATTAAAATGGAATTTTCCATTCCTACGATATGAGATTTTTCTATTGATTGTACGACACAAATCTCCCATATTATCATATTCAATATATTTAAATTTGGCATGTGGATATTCACTAGATTTAAGTGCTTCAACCCATTCATAGTCGACAAAGAGTGCCAATCGAAAGGTATAACTTTTATATCATACACACGATCCTTTCTCAGGATGTCGTAGGTATTTTTGAGAATACAGTCGACAAGAGCCACTTCATACGCACCGTCAAATTTGATGGCGGGGGAGAGTTTTGTCAAAAATCACTTGTTCTATTCAAGTCATTGTAGAGAGGATCGGAAACGTTGGACATGAATGTTACATAGAAATCATTGGACATTGTCAATATCTTCAACACCGATCCAAGAATCAAAATCAGAGTTGTATCCTAGCCACCGAACAAGTAACTGTTTCTTACCCCTGCGAGTACGTGTCTTTAATATCTTTTCAATTTGATAGATTTCACTAGCATTTTTAACCTTTTGCAATTCATAGTCATAAAGCCACCGAGAATCTCTTCATCTTTGGTATCACGCAGGCGATAAGTTATGGGTTTAGCGTCTAGGATTTTTGCCACTTTAAAAAGTTCGGTGGACCACAAGTAATTCCCCTTTTCAAAAACATTAGTTGTTCTATTAATTCGAACAGTATCACCAACATTGAATTTATTTTTCTTCTTGACAATCGTTTCATTGGAATACTGTTTAAGAAAGGTGTCAATTGTATCATGATCAGAATGATGAACTTCCGTTGGCGTAGAGTTGGACAATGATCGATGAGGTCGTTGATTATAAATCAACATGATTTTATCTAGATCATGAATAAAAGCAGGTGTTTTTTTCAATGTATAATATCTTGAAATTAAAAGTCGAATAGTTCTTATCAATCGTTCGGCCAATGCAGCCTTTATAGGACTGTGACTATGATAGAGCAGTGTACTATATTTCTCTAGTACTTTTGCAACATGGGGATTAACAAATTCACTACCGCGATCCGTTTGAATTTTTTATATGAATCCTGTTCGAGAATACTTTCATTGGCCCGAGCAACTTCAACACCTCTCTTTGATCGCAATGGAATTGCATATGCATAGCGACTAAAAACACTGATTGCAAGTAGAATGTACTTGTACGGTGTATTGTGACGTCTTTGAAGCTCATCTAGAGTCAGGAGATCTGCTTGCATTATATGCAGGTAAAAGGCTTTAGTTTTTTTTATATTGATTGGCACGAAGCCTATGATTTCTATGCCGAGTGTAACTTGATTCATTTTGTAGATAGTCTTGTACACTTTTAGTGTGAACACCAGTGACTTTGGAAAGAGTGGTGGGGGAACTTAAACTCCCCGCCTCACCAATATTTTCATAAAAACACTTTCAGAACTTCAACCATTTTGAACGTAAACACGTTGTGTAACGTCCGCTACCCTTTTGTATACTGGCTGTTGGTGGTGATAGTGGAGGTAATGGTGACGTTGACTTGATACGTCTTCGCTTTTGTCTAGCTATCAGTGGTGTGCTAGTATTTTCCAAAATTGATTTAAAATCTTCTTCTTCTTCATATTTTAATGGTGTCAATGTTGTTGATGATGATGATGCATGTTCATTTAATTTTTTTAGAATTTGTCTATTGCTAATAAGACTTTTGGGGAAGTTTAATGTATTTAGAAAATTGTATAGATGAGCGTCAAATGATAATAGTCCTTTACGATTTGTAACCATGTCATAGATTAAATCAAGTAGATTATAGCTCTTGCCCTGAATTATAATCCCTTCCCCATTGCTCTCAACTTGAATATGACCACTTTCCAAGAGATAGGTTAGGAGTCGTTTACTTTGTTCACGATATGAGCGGGGCATTAGATTTCCAATTTTCAATACAATTGAATCCAATTCCTCCTTCTTTTAATTGTGTTCCAGCAGACTCTTGAGAAGATGATTCTTTTTTTGCGATCAGCAGCAGCAGCAGTGGGCTTCGACCGATAGGACCTGTGTTTGTCCATTCGGCGAAGTGCATCTTGAAGTAAAAGCAGTTTTTTATCATCCTCAATATTTTCATTGTCAAGGAATTTACTCAGATTGTTCTCAAAGTGTTCCACGGGTGAGAGAGCTAGTTCTATTGGAGTCAATTTATAGGGTTTTGCCATTCTCTAAAGAAAACTGTTTACAAGTCCTGCAATTATTGGCAGTAAAGTGTGAAAAAGCTACCGCCCTCCTGAAGAAGTCGTTTCCTTTTAAAATTCTTTCCTTTCTTTTTAGAGGCCAATGTACGTACAATGGAACGATGTTGCTTTGCCTGTTGCTTAACTACTTCTGGCAGTTGAACATTACCCTCGGTCAAATTTAAACAAAGTTCAGATATTAGATTAATGAAATCATTGTCAATACCGTGTTTGAGTATTGCTTTCCTAAGCGGAGGTTTTGAAGTGCTTAGAACTGAAAACAAATGTCTATTTTCATGTAGTTTCTTCAGTGTCATGATAGCGACTAATAGGTCTTTTTAGTGTTCACAGGGAGATATACTGTAATTTCATTGTCGAAAATATCTGTGACTACACGCAGATCCTCGGGTGTATTTTCATTAAGATCCAATAGGATATAACCGTGGGGTTTATTAGTTGCCTGATTGTATGCTGAGAGCAGAAATTTAGGGGCACCTGGATAGATTTGTTTATTGAGGGTTATTAGCGAGCTAGAATCACGAACAACTCTGTAGATGATATAGTAGGTGCAGTTCAAAGCAAGTGTTCGCATACATTTGCTCTGATGAAAGAGATTGTGTAGAACCAGAGTAACGGAAATCTGTTCATGATGAGAGCGAACAGTGAACAATTGCAGCATTTCCTGGGACCATTGTTCAATAGATTCAGCCAGATCGTCAATGATCAGCCAAGAGTTTGGTTCAATAATGTTGAAAACATCAAGTCCCTGTATGAATTGTATCTGCACCAATCCCATGGTGGTGGCAGCAATTGCTTTTATTTTATCGTATGACTCCTGCCAAATACTATAGCAATAGTAGATTTTTTTCGGCTTTTTCCACAAACATTTTATCGCAATTTTTAATTATTTTAGTTAAGAGTGTTGTTTTGCCCGACATTGAGGGCCCACACAGAAACCATCTGAATGGTGTTTTAAATTGATACATGTTCCCTTCAACAGTTCACCTGGACAACTAACTGTAGACTATGGCTGTCTAATGACTAAATAATTTCCCTACTACTCTGTTCAAAGAAGAAGAAGAAGACGAATAAAGAATCATATTTTCTTTTATTATATGCATAAAAAAAAAGTAACAATACATTGAAAAAAGCACATTAAACATGAAAAAATAAACTTTTTTTTTAAATTTATTTATAAGAAAAATACAACATTTATATAGGCACACAGAGAAAAAACACTTGAATACTTTTTTTTTGTTTATTTATAGAGAAAAAATACAACATTAGATTAAAGCACTTGAAATAATATCACTTTTTTTTGAATGAAACATTTACAAAAAAAATCTGCTCTAAGTAAAAAAAAAAGATAACTTTGATAGTGGCGGTGCGCCCCCCGCTGGCGGCCGCCCCCCCCCCCCCCCCCCCCCCCCCCCCCCCCGGGCCGCGAGCCCCCCCCCCAACCACCAAAGGCCGCGAGGCCCCCCCCAAAGGTTTTAGGAGATAATTTACAGGACTTTATTCAAACCGAGACTTTCCCTATGGGTAACACATTCGGCCCGGTCTGAAGTTAAATAGTGTCCAAGGGGGAGGGTGGTCACACCGTCTTGACAAACATAGACCTTGTCGGAGATGGTACTCATGGCAATTTTTTCTATATTTACAGTAAAGTTCCTGTATTTGAGAGAACGAATTGCCAGCAATTTGGCTCGTGGAATTGTATTTTAAACAATACAATTCCTATAAATGTCCAAGTTGAAATTCTTATCCACATAGCGCGTGGGTACTCCTTTGCAACGTTTCTTGATTTCCTCGTCATGTGTCTGTATAAAGTACACCTTCGGACTTACAAACATACCACGGGAAATCATGTCGCTTCCCGTTTCAGATTTAAAAAATAAAAGCTGATTTGGTGCCCGACGTTCACTAGCTCTGGGTAAAGACTACTTCAATTGGTTTGGTCCATCCGTGAGCTGATAATTTCACCGTGCGCCAAATCATCAATTAGATTTGGGGCTTTTTACTTTTAACAGTAGAGAATCCGTGTCCCCGTAGCAGACCTCTACTTGCCCCTTTTCCGGCCACTGCACCCTAGCCACATTGTAGTAGAATTCCAACATGAGCTTTTTAGAGATCTCCAAGATCGCACTGCCTGCAGCAATATTTTTATTCAAGACAATGCGTCTTTTTTTCCTATTCAAAAGTACCATGTCCGGGCCAATGATTGTGAAGGAAGTGTAATTTGGATCGGCAATAATTCGAGCACATTGTTCGGATCGGTCACGACGTCACAACGATTCCTATTGCAAACACTCTCACACATTTTGCCGAAAGCCGAATTCAAAATGAGTTTTATAAATTTCTTTTTCAGCCTTCGTCTGCGCTGCAGAACGTTTGTTGACAGAAGTGTCACCAAACGTTTTCAGATAGGGTTTTTGACTAAACTGGAGTGCTCTGTGAACCTTTGTGACGTTGAAACCGTTGTTGCACATCCATTTTAAAGCTACATGATGTACAACTATTTTTTTTTTGGCAGAAGGTCAGCAATAAGTTTTTGTTTTGAAGGTGTCCAATGCAATCCGTCCACCTCGACTAAACGCCTATTGCGAGGGCTCAAAGAGTCCTTAGTCACAGGTCTATTGATGCACGGGAAAACAAAATCCTTTACTGAATCGTGAAGCTCGACTGGTATCTCTACATCAATTTCAAAAAAACCATCCAACCAGTCCATTCTCCTCAACACTGTCGCCGCCAATGTTGGGGAAATGGGGAGCTTGAGGGTCATTGAGCCATTTATAGTCACCGCAAGGTAGCGCATAATGGGACATGGCCGAGGGGTGGAGAGAATTCATATCAAGGAAAACTGCATCCGATTTTGCCCCGTCTTCTCTCCTGTTGGATCAGTTTCCAAGATACGATCACCGTGAAAAACAAATCCACCCCTCATTGATCTTTCGATGAACAGGTGCTGATCAATGTCTGTGATTAGCCCAATTTTTCCCTACTAATTTTTAGGATGAGGTCCATCACTAGATGAGGAGATGAAAAATATTAGCCCAAATCAAGATTAAATTCCTCATAGATTTTGTCCGTATTTTTACACATAATGTCTAACAGAGTTAACACGTCACTCGACAAATACAGCTTGCAGTAGTCAAACCCATTTTTACACCCTCCCTCTGCCCAAACTTTTTTAGCAAAACTGTATTCCTCGGGGGTGCAACTACGATCGTGAAGACTGTCGTAAAACGATTCAATCGAAGGAATAGTTTCCTCGGCGAATCTCGACATGGAACAATAATAATCATAAGGATATATGCCCTTGACCGTCAACAAATCATATAAATCATTTGGAAATTGTTGCTTGAGAAGGGGAAAGCATTGCAAACCGTCATCGTTTTTCTGCACTTGAATTAATTCGCTCAATGATTTGGGGAAAAAACTGTACGAATCTAAAAAGCGAATTTTATTCGTGTACTCAAAGTCGGCGTCAACAAATTTCCACATAAATTCCAAAACAAGCAACTTTTCCGATGATTTAGGTATGATTTTGTAGGAAAAGCTGTCTATCACCCATGCATCATCATCCACTGTTCCATTTCTTTGAAGACGAGCCAATGCTGGTAGCACATACTTCAGATCATAGTTAGAGTTATGTATAAAAACCGGAAGAAAAAGTTGCTGTTTAATTCTTAAATTACATGAATTGTGAGCCCACCCCCGAAAATTACTTTGTCCCGTTGAATTGGGATCAATAAGGTGGTTGTGATCCTGCACCGCGTCTTTTGGGGCAAGAGCACCCCTACAGACCCAGCAAATTGTCCCCTTTTCTAATGCCAGTTGCTCTTTATCTGACAATGTCATTGGGTAATTGATGTGACGCATCGTGAAATTGCGCCATTTGCTGTTTTTATTAAAGATACCAATAACTTTTCCATGCTACCCTCCTCATCCATAGCCAAAAAAACTCTTCCAATTGCATTTTATTGTTGGAATCGCGACGGGCGTGTGCGTAGGAACACGCAACTAGTTTGTGTTCCTTGACTATATTTGGCCTTGATGGGTCTGATACCTCAACCAGTCTTGTTTCACAATCCAAAGACACTTTATCAACTTGTAGCAGGGAATTTTGGAAATTTTTAAATTGTAAAGTATCTTTGCCTTCTGCCGGCATTTCAATTCGTTGATTCCCATGAATTTTGCAATGGTTCATGTGATCTGAGAATGTTCGCTCAGATCAAAGGGGGAAAGGCACATGGGGCAATAGAGACGTTCCCCTTTCTTCACACCTTGAGATAAGAGTCGACTTATTGCTGTAACGGGGAAAAAATGACCATAGGAATTTACATCTTTGGGAGGCTCGTAAATAAACCCATACCCAATTTTTAACATTTTCCACCATCGGTGTCCTCACTGAATACAAAACCCCTTTTTTATTTGTTTTTTCCTCCATCTACAAATTCCGTGTCATACTGGAGAACAACCACCCCCACCCCAAGATTTTCATTTTGCTTTTTCAAATACGGTTATTTCTTTCAAGGACACCGGATACTTCCCCTCTAAACAATCAAAATTTACTTTAGGGAATTTTTTCCACCGTTACGCGCAAGTCCGTCGAGATTTTTCATTGTTGAATCTTTGTTTAATGTTTTATGGGCTGCTGCTAAAAATGCATATTTAAAGCATTGTAGCCCCGTGTCAAAATTGAAACCCTGAACCCCTCCCGTAGCTGACAAATCTGGGTGGCATTTTATTCTTTTACCCCGCCCTCCCCTTAAAATAAATTTTTTTTTAAATCTACTGAGATTCAGATCCATGTGTTCAATGTATAAAATGGTGGACCCACTTCCCCTCTCGTTAAACGTGTCCAAAGTTGATATCAATTTATTCACCCAGTTGAAAAAGTTGTCTTCAAATTCATTTAGACCTGGGTAAAAAGTCTGGTTGCCAGTTGAAAAATGAAAATAAAAAATATCCCCAGATGTTCCCTTTTGTAAATAAACTTTTTGATTCACTGATGCTTTAACTCCCCCTTGACCCACCCATTTCTGAATCTGAATCTCAATTTGCGCTCGAATTCTGTCGATGTAGCTATGGAGAACATTCACAGGGTCAGTTAAAATAATGCTCCCGTCAACCACGTTTTCCTCGGGAGGGTTAAAATCTACCCTGTATGTTTGCAAGTGACCTAGAGCAGACTCTAACAAATAAAATGCACGTAATTCCGAGGACATAGCACTATTTTCATGTCCTGCACCTATTTGTACAGGATCCAATTCACTAATAGTAAAGTTGTCATCAAAAATGTCCCCGAAAGAATTAGGCCCAACAATTTGCATAAGACTGTCCATTTCTTCAGCTGTAAATTGAAAATCCAGGGGGATATCAAATAACGTACCTTCACTAACATCATCATCCGGCGAGAGGGGACAATCATCCAATTTTGCGCGTTTTTGCTGCGATGGTTGATCAACAACATTCTAAAATGACACAATTTAATTAGGTACTTCAATTTTTACTTATTCAGAATATTAATGGAGGGCACTGGGCCTATCAATTCCATAGTACCAAACACAAAAAGCTGACAATTATAGATTTTTTTTTATATGCATAGCTTTTAAAACTTTTTATATACCTAAATTGCGAAATACTTAAAATCACAGAAAAAAGGAAGAAGGAAGACTCCGACATAACCTAAACCAAAAAATTATTAAGTATATGAAGGGGGTCGCCCTCTAGTCAATATCTCGCCCCTTTACGCTAAAGTTTTTTTTTAGCACTTTCAAAAGAGGTATCTATTCTAATTAACCGGCCTTTGTGATTCAAGAGTTCGTGATTTGAACAAAATTCGAACTTTAGCGTAAAGAGCGAGGTATTGACTAGGGGGTAAACCCCTTAATACACGTGATAAAAACATGTAAATATAGAAGTTTCGTTATGTAAGTTAATTCGTAAGTTAATTCATAACTCAATTTTGAGAAAGCCATTTTTAGCCAACAAATTTGTAAACATGCTCTTCTTAATCAGATAGTGAGAAAACATCCCTTTACAGGTAGAAGAACGTAGTGATTTGATTATTTTATTGGTGTGAAACTACCCGTCCTGTTTGAATATTAACACCTTTCTTCAGGTGGAAAGGATGAAAAACGATTTGATTATTTTTATAGCGAAACTGACTGGCCCTGTTTTTGAATATTTACCGAAATTTGATGAAAAAAAAAAAAACAGGGACTTTTTAATTAGAATAGGAAGCTTTTTTTGAAAGCGCTAACAGCTTTAGGGTAAAGAGCAAGATATTGAGGAGAGGGGCGACCTTTCATATCTGCCGAAACTAATATGCAAATTCTATTTTAATTTTTCATATACAATGAGCCAAAATCAAAGTGAACCTGCCTCTCTCTTTTTTTAATATTTACTAAAATTGAAACACATGGACTGTTTAATTAACATATGAAGCTTTTTAAAAGAGCTAACAGCACGGTAAAAAAAAAGCGTAAGTAAGGAAATTCTTCCTTAACTTAATGGCGAGACAAAAAATAGATTCTTTTTATTATAATAATTAGAAAATTTTACTCACCAGAAGTCGCTTAGAATATTCCATATCCGTGTAAATGATTGCAAAAATATTTGATACTGCTAGAATGAATGAACTATTCAAACTGTAAAAAATTCTAATCTGAAACTTGAATATATACAAAAAAAATAATTGAATATATTGGCTGCTAAACAAGACGCACCGGTTTTCTGACACGTATAGCTCTCACTCTCTTTGAAAAGGTGTAATGCCCTGTAGAAGTATTACCTATATGCATGGGGATAGTCACTCTCTTTGAAAAACCAAACCAGACTATACCCATCAAACCAGACTATACCCATCAAACCAGACTATACCCACCAAACCAGACTGTACCCACCAAAACCAGATTATACCCACCAAACCAGATTATACCCACCAAACCAGATTGTACCCACCAAACCAGACTATACCCACCAGAAACCTGTCTGGTACAGGGGGCCTATGCAAAGTATAACTTAGATTACTACTATCGGTTAAACCAAAGAAACGGAACTTGCGATGCAGTAAGTTTTAGTATACACTCTAGTAGTGTAGCTATAATGATAGAGAGAGCGGGGCCCTATCCTTTTCGCATATATTAATATATACAAGCAGACAGGTGGGACACTACCGTATTAATCTAAGGTAGCAGACAGATAGGACATTACTGTATCAATTAAAGAGAGAAGACAGGTATATGGATGTTTTATGTTTATGGATTGGATTTTTATTGTTGTATTGGTGTTATATTGATGTTTTATTGTATGGTAGCCTGATTGTTATTACAGAGATGGTTTTTTGATATATGGTTGAATATGTGTGTTACTTTATGATTGATTATACGTATTGTTATATGGTTGATGTTTTATTTAATTTTTTTTTTGTATGGATGTTTTATTGTATGGATATATGGTTTTTAATATATGGTTGAATATGTATGTTACTATATGATTGATTACACGTATTATTATATGGTTGGTCTTTTATTTAATGTTTTTTTTTCGTATGGATGTTTTATTGTATGGATATACGGTTTTTTCAATCATCATTCCAAAGGGGCTTTCCCCTTGCATTCCAACGGGGCAGTATGGTTGGTGTTTTATTTAATGTTTTTTTTTTGTATGGAAGTTTTATTGCCCCTGCATTCCAACGGGGCAGTATAGTTGATGTTTTATTTAATGTTTTTTATGGATGTTTTATTACATGGATATATGGATTTGTATTTTAATAGTTTTTTATTGATGTCATTTTATTGTACTCTAATGATGATATTATTCTTTTCCAATGATACGATTTTTTACATTCTAAGTAGTTTCCCATTGATTTTTATGAAATTTGTGTTTCATGTAGGAATCGAACGTGAAACCCGTGATTTCCTAAGGTAAAAGAATGAAACGTTAATCGACTGAACCAACAAGCCATTGAACATATTATGATTTTAGAAATACATCCAATGTATTGTTTCTGGGACATTACCAAACTGATGTTAAGCGTCACAATATCGTAACAAGTTCATTCCATTGAACTGGAACAAGTTCAAGCACATTCCATTTATCAATTGGATTTTTGATAGGTGTTAAAAGTGACCTGTTTCGGGGCATTTTTCTGGCATCATCGTGAAAATATGCATACCACGATGATTTGAGATGTATACTAGACAGACAATTTCTTCTGATGCTTGGGCTCCAAGTACTACCCCTATCCCTCCCCCCACCCTCCCTCCCTCCTTTTATCCCCCCCCCCTTCCTCAAGCCCCCCCCCCTCCTCAACTTTTTTTTGTTTTTTTTTCTTTTTTTTTACATCTCTTAGAATGACATGAAACATACTTAAAAACATAAAAAATTCACATTTAATATTTTCCAACTTCAAAATGGGAATGATATAGATATGTGTCGCGACTTTTACTATTAGAAAAGTAATGTTTGTAGTGACCTTTTTTTTGAAATGGTATTTTTTTTAAGTTTTTACTATTTTTTTACAGGTCTTAGAATGACATGAGACATACTTAAAACATAAAAAAATCACATTTAATATTTTCCAAATTCAAAATGAGAATGATAGAGAAATGTTAGTCGTGACTTTTACTATTAGAAAAATATTGTTTGTAGTAACGCTTTTTTTTACTTTTTTTTAGCTTAAGACCAGACAGGTAGGAAATTACTGTATCAGTTAAAGAGACAAGACAGGTAGGACATTACTGCATCAACTAAAGAGACATGACAGGTACGGTTTAGTTTCAGTTAAGAGTTTTAATTTAGAGTTATAGTTTGGTTTAGTTTTAGTTAAGAGTTTTAGCTTAGAGTTTAAGCATAGAGTCTTAGCTTAGAGTTTTTAGTTACACTAATAGTTTAGTTTAGTTTCAGTCAAGAGTTTTAGTTTAGAGTTATAGTTTAGTTTTACTTAAGAGTTTTAGTTTAGAGTTTTAGTCTAGAGTCGTAGCTTAGAGTTTTTAATTACACTTTTAGTTTAGTTTAGTTTCAGTTAAGAGTTTTAGATTAGAGAGTTTTAGTTAAGAGTTTAGATTTTAGTTAAAGAGTTTAGGGATTTAGCTTATCAGAGTCTAATCTCAGAGTTTTAGTTAGTTTAGTTTTAGTTAAGAGTTTAGTTTTTAGTTTTTTAGAGTCTTATCTTAGAGTTTTAGTTAGTTTATAGTTTAGTTTAGTTTTAGTTAAGAGTTGTAGTTTAGTTTTAGTTAAGAGTTTCAGTTTAGAGTTTTAGTTTAGAGTCTTAGCATAGTTTCAGTTAGAGTTATAATTTAGTTTAGTTTTAGTCAAGAGTTTTAGTTTAGACTTATAGTTTAGGTTTAGTTTAGAGTTTAGAGTATTAGCTTAGAGTCATAGCATAGAGTTTTAGTTAGAGCTATAATTTAGTTTAGTTTCAGTTAAAAGTTTTCGTTTAGAGTTGTAGTTTAGTTTTAGTTAAAAGTTTTAGTTTAGAATTTTAGTTAGAGTTATAGTTTAGTTTAGTTATAGTTTAGTTTAGAGTTGTAGTTTAGTTAAGAGTTTCAGTTTAGAGTTTGAGTTTAGAGTCTTAGCTTAGAGTTTTAGTTTAGAGTCCTAGCTTGGAGTTTTAGTTAGAGTCATAGTTTAGTTTTAGTTAAGAGTTTTAGTTTAGAGTTTTAGTTTAGAGTCTTAGCTTAGAGTTTTAGTTATAGTTTTGTTTAGTTTTAGTTGAGAATTTAGAGTTTTAGTTTAGAGTCTTAGCTTATAGTTTTAGTTAGAGTTATAATTTAGTTTAGTTTTAGTTAGGAGCTTTATTTTAGCCTAGATTCTTAGCTTAGTTTTTAGTTACATATATAGTTTTCAGTTAAGAGTTTTAGTTTAGAGTTATAGTTTAGTTTTAGTTAAGAGCTTTAGCTTAGAGCTTTAGCCTAGACTAGACTCTTAGCTTAAGAGTTTTTAGTTGCACTTATAGTTTAGTTTAGTTTCAGTCAAGAGTTTTAGTTTAGAGTTATAGTTTAGTTTAGTTTTAGTTGAGAGTTTTAGCTTAGAATTTTTGCCTAGTCTTACCTTAGAGTTTTTAGTTACACTTATAGTTTAGTTTAGTTTCAGTTAAGAATTTTAGTTTGGAGTTATAGTTTAGTTTAGTTTTAGTTAAGAGTTTTTGGCTTAGAGTTTTAGCCTAAAATCTTTGCTTAGAGTTTTTAGTTACACTTATAGTTTAGTTTAGTTTCAGTTAAGAGTTTTTAGTTTAGAGTTATAGTCTAGTTTAGTTTTAGTTAAGAGTTTTAGCTTAGAGTCTTAGAGTCTTAGCTTAGAGTTTTTAGTTACACTTGTAGTTTAGTTTAGTTTCAGTTAAGAGTTTTAGTTTAGAGTTATAGTTTAGTTAAGAGTTTTAGCCTAGAGTCTTAGCTTAGAGTTTTTAGTTACACTTATAGTTTAGTTTAGTTTCAGCTAAGAGTTTTAGTTTAGAGTTATAGTGCAGTTTAGTTTTAGTTAAAGAGTTTTAGCTTAAAGTTTTAGCCTAGAGTCTTAGCTTAGAGTTTTTAGTTAAACCTATAGTTCAGTTTAGTTTCAGTTAAGAATTTTAGATTAGAGTTATAGTTTAGTTTAGTTTTACTTAGTATTTTTAGTTTCGAGTTTTAGCCTAGAGTCTTAGCTTAGAGTTTTTAGTCAGACTTATAGTTTAGTTTAGTTTCAGTTAAGAGTTTTAGTTTAGAGTTGTAGTTTAATTTTGGTTAAGAGTTTTAGTTTCGAGTTTTAGCTTAGAGTCTTATCTCAGAGTTTTATTTAGAGTTTATATTTTAGTTTAGTTTTAGTTATTTGCAGTTTAGTTTTAGTTAAGAGTTTTAGTTTATAGTTTTAGTTTAGAGTTTATAGTTTTAGTTTAGAGTCTTAGCTTAGAGTTTCAGTTAGAGTTATAATTTAGTTTAGTTTTAGTCAAGAGTTTTAGTTCAGAGTTATAGTTTAGTTTTAGTTAAGAATTTTAGCTTAGAGTTTAGAGTATTAGCTTAGAGTCATAGCTTAGAGTTTTAGTTAGAGTTAGAGTTTAGTTTAGTTTCAGTTAAGAGTTTTAATTTAGAGTTGTAGTTCAGTTTTAGTTAAGAGTTTTAGTTTAGAGTCGTAGCTTAGAGTTTTAGTTAGAGTTATAGTTTAGTTTTAGTTTAGTTTTAGTTTAGAGTCTTAGCTTAGAGTTTTAGCTAGAGTTATAGTTTAGTTTAGTTATAGTTTAGATTAGAGTTGTAGTTTAGTTTTAATTAAGAGTTTTAGTTTAGAGTTTCAGTTTAGAGTCTTAGCTTAGAGTTTTAGTTAGAGTTATAGTTTAGTTTAGTTTTAGTTAAGAGATTTTTTAGCTTAGAGTTTTAGATTAGAGTCTTAGCTTAGAGTTTTAGTTATAGTTATAGTTTAGTTTAGTTTTAGTTTATAATTTAGAGTTTTAGTTTAGAGTCTTGACTTAAAGTTTTAGTTAGAGTTATGGTTTAGTTTAGTTTTAGTTAGGAGCTTTAGTTTAGATCTCTAGTTTAGTTTTAGTTAAGAGTTTTAGTTTAGAGTTTTAGCTAGAGTTATAGTTTTAGTTAAGAGTTTTAGTTTAGAGTCTTAGCATAGAGTTTTAGTTAGAGTTATAGTTTAGTTTAGTTTTAGTTAAGAATTTCACTTTAGAGTTGTTGTTTAGTTTTAGATAGGAGTTTTAGTTTAGAGTCTTAGCTTAGAGTTTTAGTTATAGTTATACTTTATTTTAGTTTTAGTTGAGAATTTAGAGTTTTAGCTTAGAGTTTTAGTTAGAGTTATGGTTTAGTTTGGTTTTAGTTAGGAGCTTTAGTTTAGATCTCTAGTTTAGTTTTAGTTAAGAGTTTAAGTTTAGAGTTATAGTTAGAGTTATAGTTTTAGTTTAGTTTTAGTTTAGATATTGGAGTTTTAGTTTCGAATCTTAGCGTAGAGCTTTAGTTAGAGTTATAGTTTAGTTTATTTTAATTCAGAGTTTTAATTTAGAGTCTTAGCATAGACTTTTAGTTAGAGTTATAGTTTAGTTTACTTTTAGTTAAGAATCTAAGTTTAGAGTTGTGTGTTTAGTTTTAGATAAGAGTTTTAGTTTAGAGTTTAAAGTTTTAGTTAGGGTTATAGAGTAGTTTAGTTTTAGTTTAGACTCTAGAGTTTTTAATATAGAGTGTTAGCTTAGAGTTTTAGTTAGGGTTATAGTTTAGTTTAATTTTAGTTGAGAGTTTTAGTTTAGACTTGAAGTTTAGTTTAGAGTTGTAGTTTAGTTTTAGTTTAGAGTATTAGCTTAGAGTCTTAACTTAGAGTTATAGTTTAGTTTACTTTCAGCTAAGAGTTTTAGTTTAGAGCTGTAATTTAGTTTTTTAGTTAAGAGTTTTAGTTTAGAGTTTTAGTTTAGAGTTTTAGTTTAGAGTCTTAGCTTAGAGTTATAGTTAGTTTATAGTTTAGTTTAGTTATAGTTTAGTGTAGAGTTATAGTTTAGTTTAGTTAGTTTAGAGTTTTAGTTTAGTTTTAGTTAGAGTTTTAGTTTAGAGTTTAGGGTATTAGCTTATAGTCATAGCATAGAGTTTTAGTTACAGTTATAATTTAGTTTAGTATCAGTGAAGAGTTTTAGTTTAGAGTTGTAGTTTAGTTTTAGTTAAGAGTTTTAGCTTAGAGTTTTAGTTATAGTTATAGTTTAGTTTAGTTTTAGTTGAGAATTTAGAGTTTTAGTTTAGAATCTTAGCTTAGAGTTTTAGTTAGAGTTGTAGTTTAGTTTTAGTTAAGAGTTTTAGTTTAGAGTCTTAACTTAGAGTTTTTAGTTTTAGTTATAGTTTAGTTTAGTTTTAGTTGAGAATTTAGAGTTTTAGTTTAGAGTCTTAGCTTAGAGTTTTTTTTAGTTAGAGTTATGGTTTAGTTTTAGTTTTAGTTAGGAGCTTTAGTTTAGATCTCTAGTTTAGTTTTTTAGTTAAGAGTTTTAGTTTAGAGTTTTAGTTAGAGTTAAAGTTTTAGTTCAGAGTTTTAGTTTAGATATTGGATTTTTAGTTTCGAGTCTTAGCTTAGAGTTTTAGTTAGAGTTATAGTTTAGTTTAGTTTTAGTTAAGAATCTCAGTTTAGAGCTGTTTTTATTTTTAGATAAGAGTTTCAGTTTAGAGTTTAGAGTTTTATTTAGAGTTATAGTTATATTTTAGCTTAGTTTTAGTTTAGAGTCTAGAGTTTTAATTTAGAGTGTTAGCTTAGAGTTTTAGTTAGAGTTATAGTTTAGTTTAACTTTAGTTGAGTTTTTTTAGTTTTAGACTTGTAGTTTAGTTTTAGTTAAGAGTTTTAGTTTAGAGTTGTAGTTTAGTTTTAGTTCAGAGTTTTAGTTCAGAGTTTAGAGTATTAGCTTAGAGTCTTAGCTTAGAGTTTTAGTTAGAGTTATAGTTTAGTTTATTTCAGTTAAGAGTTCTAGTTTAGATCTGTAGTTTAGTTTTAGTTAAGAGTTTAGTTTAGAGTTAGCTAGATTACGCACGCGTGCGTAACCTAGCCTAAACTAACCTTAAAAATGAATAAAACCCACATTAAGTGAATACGCTAAAGTAAAACTATAAACTCTAAACTAAAAGTCTGAACTAGACTATAACTCTAAACTAAAACTAAACTAAACTATAACTATAACTCTAACTAAGACTCTAAACTCTAAACTAAAACTCTTATCTAAAACTAAACAACAACTCTAAACTGAGATTCTTAACTAAAACTAAACTAAACTATAACTCTAACTAAAACTCTATGCTAAGACTCTAAACTAAAACTCTGAATTAAAACTAAACTAAACTATAACTCTAACTAAAACTCTAAGCTAAGACTCGAAACTAAAAATCCAATATCTAAACTAAAACTCTGAACAAAAACTAAACTAAAACTATAACTTTAACTAAAACCCTAAACTAAAACTCTTAACTAAAACTAAACTAGAGATCTAAAACTAAAGCTCCAACTAAAACTAAACTAACCATAACTCTAACTAAAAGTCTAAATTCTCAACTAAAACTAAACTAAACTATAACTATAACTAAAACTCTAAGCTAAGACTCTAAACTAAAACTCTAAACTCTAAACTAAAACTCTTAACTAAAACTAAACTAAACTATAATTCTAACTAAAACTCTAAGCTAAGATTCTAAAACTAAAAACTCTAAGTTAAGACTCTAAACTGAAACTCTAAACTAAAACTCTTAACTAAAACTAAACTACAACTCTAAAACTATAACTAAACTAAACTATAACTCTAACTATAACTCTAAGCTACGACTCTGAACTAAAACTCTAAACTCTTAACTAAACCTAAATTACAGCCCTAAACTAAAACTCTTAACTGAAAGTAAACTAAACTATAACTCTAACTAAAACTCTAAGTTAAGACTCTAAGCTAATACTCTAAACTAAAACTCTTAACTAAAACTAAACTACAACTCTAAACTAAACTACAAGTCTAAACTAAAACTCTCTCAACTAAAATTAAACTAAACTATAACTCCAACTAAAACTCTAAGCTAACACTCTAAATTAAAACTTTAAACTCTAAAACTAAAACTAAACTAAACTATAGCTCTAACTAAAACTCTAAACTCTAAACTAAAACTCTTATCTAAAACTAAACAACAACTCTAAACTGAGATTCTTAACTAAAACTAAACTAAACTACAACTCTAAACTAAAACTCTATGCTAAGACTCTAAACTAAAACTCTTAATTACAACTAAACTAAACTATAACTCTAACTAAAACTCTTAGCTAGCCTCGAAACTAAAACTCCAATATCTAAACTAAAACTCTTAACTACAACTAAACTAAAACTATAACTCTAGCTATAACTCTAAACTAAAACTCTAAACTAAAACTCTTAACTAAAACTAAACTAGAGATCTAAACTAAAGCTCCTAACTAAAACCAAACTAAACCATAACTCTAACTAAAACTCTAAGCTAAGACTCCAAACTAAAACTCTAAATTCTCAACTAAAACTAAAATAAATTATAACTATAACTAAAACTCTAAGTTAAGAATCTAAACTAAAACTCCTATCTAAAACTAAACAACAACTCTAAACTGAAATTCTTAACTAAAACTAAACTAAACTATAACTCTAACTAAAACTCTATGCTAAGACTCTAAACTAAGACTCTGAATTAAAACTAAACTAAACTATAACTCTAACTAAAACTCTAAGCTAAGAATCGAAACTAAAACTCCAATATCTAAACTAAAACTCTTAACTAAAACTAAACGAAAACTATAATTCAAGCTAAAACTCTAAACTAAAACTCTTAACTAAAACTAAACTAGATATCTAAACTAAAGCTCCAACTAAAACTAAACTAAACCATAATTCTAACTAAAACTCTAAGTCAAGACTAAAAACTAAAACTCTAAATTCTCAACTAAACTAAACTAAACTATAACTATAACTAAAACTCTAAGCTAAAACTCTAAACTCTAAACAATAACTCTTAACTAAAACTAAACTAAACTATAACTCTAACTGAAACTCTAAGCTCAGATTTTAAAACTAAAACTCTAAGCTAAGACTCAAACTGAAACTCTAAACTCTAATCTAAAACTCTTAATTAAAACTAAACTTCAACTCTAATCTAAACTATAACTAAACTAAACTATAACTCTAGCTAAAACTCTAAGCTAAGACTCTAAACTCTAAACTAAAACTCATAACTAAAACTAAACTAAAACTAAACTAAACTCTAACTCTAACTAAAACTCAAAGCTATGACTCTAAGCTAATACTCTAAACTCTAAGCTAAAATTCTTAACTAATTTTAAAACTATAACTCTAACCTAAAACTCTTAACTAAAACTAAACTAAATTATACCTCTAAATGAAACTCTAAGCTAAGACTCTAAACTAAAACTATAAACTCTAAACTAAAACTCTTAACTAAAACTAAACTACAACTCTTAACTAAAACTAAACTAAACTATAAACTCTAACTAAAACTCTAAGATAAGACTCTAAGCTAAAACTCTAAACTCTAAACTAAATCTATACTAAAACTCTAAGATAAGACTCTAAACTACAACTCTAAACTAAAACTCTTAACTGAAACTAAACTAAACTATAAGTGTGACTAAAAACTATAAGCTAAGACTCTAGGCTAAAACTCTAAACTAAAAATATTAAGTAAAACTAAACTAAACTATAACTCTAAACTAAAATTCTTAACTGAAACTAAACTAAACTATAGGTGTAACTAAAAACTCTAAGCTAAGACTCTAGGCTAAAACTCTAAACTAAAACTCTTAACTAAAACTAAACTAAATTATACCTCTAAATGAAACTCTAAGCTAAGACTCTAAACTAAAACTATAAACTCTAAACTAAAACTCTTAACTAAAACTAAACTACAACTCTCAACTAAAACTAAACTAAACTATAAACTCTAACTAAAACTCTAAGATAAGACTCTAAGCTAAAACTCTAAACTAAAACTATACTACAAACTCTAAGATAAGACTCTAAACTACAACTCTAAACTAAAACTCTTAACTGAAACTAACTAAACTATAAGTGTGACTAAAAACTATAAGCTAAGACTCTAGGCTAAAACTCTAAAGTAAAAATATTAAGTAAAACTAAACTAAACTATAACTCTAAACTAAAACTCTTAGCTGAAACTAAACTAAACTATAAGTGTAAACTAAAAACTCTAAGCTAAGACTCTAGGCTAAAAACTCTAAGCTAAAACTCTTAACAAAACTATAACTTTAAAATAAAACTCTTAACTGAAACTAAACTAACTATAAGTGTAACTAAAAACTAAGCAAAGACTATAGGCTAAAATTCTAAGCTAAAACTCTTAACTAAAACTAAACTAAACTATAACTCTAAACTAAAACTCTTAACTGAAACTAAACTAAAACTATAAGTGTAACTAAAAACTCTAAGCTAAGACTCTAGGCTAAAAATCTAAGCTAAAACTCTCAACTAAAACTAAACTAAACTATAACTCTAAACTAAAACTCTTAACAGAAACTAGACTAAACTATAAATGTAACTAAAAACTCTAAGCTAGAGTCTAGGCTAAAACTCTAAGCTAAAGCTCTTAACTAAAAACTAAACTATAACTCTAAACTTAAACTCAACTGAAAATAAACTAAACTATATGTGTAACTAAAAACTCTAAGCTAAGACTCTAGGCTAAAAACTAAACTAGAGATCTAAACTAAAGCTCCTAACTAAAACTAAACTAAACTATAAGTCTAAGTAAAACTCTAAGCTAAGACTCTAAACTAAAACTCTAAATTCTCAACTAAAACTAAACAAAACTATAACTATAAATTAAAACTCTAATCTAGGAAGCAAGGACTCTAAACTAAAACTCTAAGCTAAGACTCTAAACTCAAACTCTAAACTAAAACTCTTAACTAAACTACAACTCTTAACTAAACTACAACTCTAAACTAAACTATAACTAAACTAAACTATAACTCTAACTAAAACTCAAAGCTAAGACTCTAAACTAAAACTCTAAACTAAAACTCTTAACTAAAACTAAACTACAACTCTAAACTAAACTAAAACTAAACTAAACTAAACTATAACTCTAACTAAATCTCTAAGCTAAGACTAAAAACTAAACTCTAACTAAACTAAACTAAAACTCTAAACTAAAACTAAACTACAACTCTAAACTAAAACTCTTCACTGAAACTAAACTAAATTATAACTCTAACTAAAACTCTATGCTATGACTATAGGCTAATACCCTAAACTCTAAACTAAAACTCTTAACTAAAACTAAACTATAAGTTTAAACTAAAACTCTTGACTAAAACAAAACTAAATTATAACTCTAACTGAAACTATGCTATGACTCTAAACTAAAACTCTAAACTCTAAACTGAAACACTTAACTAAAACTAAACTACAACTCTTAACTAAAACTAAACTAAACTATAAACTCTAACTAAAACTCTAAGATAAGACTCTAAGCTAAAACTCTAAACTCTAAACTAAAACTCCTAACTAAAACTAAACTAGAACTCTAAGATAAGACTCTAAGCTAAAACCCTAAACTCTAAACTAAAACTCTTAACTAAAACTAAACTACAACTCTAAACTAAAACTCTTAACTGAAACTAAACTAAACTAAAAGTGTAATTAAAACTCTAAGCTACGACTCTAGACTAAAACTCTAAACTAAAACTCTTAAGTAAGACTAAACTAAACTATAACTCTAAACTAAAACTCTTGACTGAAACTAAACTAAACTATAAGTGTAACTAAAAACTCTAAGCTAAGACTCTAGACTTAAACTCTACGCTAAACTCTTAACTAAAACTAAACCAAACTATAACTCTAAACTAAAACTCTTAACTGAAATTAAACTTACCTGTCATGTCTCTTTAGTTGATGCAGTAATGTCCTACCTGTCTTGTCTCTTTAATTGATACAGTAATTTCCTACCTGTCTTGTCTAAGTTAAAAAAAATAAGTAAAAAAAAGTGTTACTACAAACAATATTTTTCTAATAGTAAAAGTCACGACTATTATTTCTATATCATTCTCATTTTGAATTTGGAAAATATTAAATGTGATTTTTTTATGTTTTAAGTATGTTTCATGTCATTCTAAGACCTGTAAAAAAAAAACAGAAAAAAAAGTTTAAAAAAACACCATGTTCAAAAAAAAAAAATGGTCACTACAAACATTATTTTTCTAATAGTAGAAGTCACGACACACATATCTATATCATTCCCATTTGAAGCTGGAAAATATTAAATGTGAATATTTTATGTTTTAAGTATGTTTCATGTCATTCTAAGAGATGTTAAAAAAAGTTGAAAAAAAAACTAAAAAAAAGCTGGGGAGGGGGGGGGGGGGCTAAAGGAGGGAGGGAGGGTGGGGTGGAGGGATAGGGGTAGGACTTGGGGCCCAAGCATCAGAAGAAATTGTCTGTCTAGTATGCATCTCAAATCATCGTGGTATGCATATTCTCACAATGATGCCATAAAAATGCCCCGAAACAGGTCACTTTTAACACCTATCAAAAATCCAATTGATAAATCGAATATGCCTGAACTTCTTCCAGTTCAATGGCATGAACTTGTTACGATATTGTGACGCTTAACATCAGTTGGGTTATGTCCCAGAAACAGTACATTGGATGTATTTCTAAAATCATAATATGTTCAATGGCTTCTTGGTTCAGTCGATTAAACGTGTCGTTCTTTTACCTTAGGAAATCACGGGTCTCACGTTCGATTCCTACATCAAACACAAATTTCATAAAAATCAATGGGAAAATACTTAGAATGTAAAAAATCGTATCATTGGAAAAGAAAAATATCATCATTAGAGTACAATATAATGACATCAATAAAAAACTATTAAAATAAAAATTCATATATCCATGCAACAAAACATCCAAATAAAAAAAAAAACATTAAATAAAACATCAACCATACTGCCCCGTTGGAATGCAGGGCAATAAAAACATCCATAAAAAAATATCAAATAAAACCAACCATACTGCCCCGTTGGAATGCAAGGGGAAAGCCCCGTTGGAATCATGATTGAAAAAACCGTATATCCATACAATAAAACATCCATACAAAAAAAAACATTAAATAAAACACCAACCATAAATAATAGGTATAATCAATCATATAGTAACACACATATTCAACCATATATCCATACAATAAAACATCCATACAAAAAAAAACATTAAATAAAACATCAACCATAATAATACGTATAATCAATCACAAAGTAACGCACATATTCAACCATATACAAAAAAACCATCTCTGTAATAACAATCAGACTACCATACAATTAAACATCAAATATAACACCAATACAACATAAAAATCCAATCCATAAACATAAAACCTCCATATACCTGTCTTCTCTCTTTAATTGATACAGTAAAGTCCTATCTGTCTGCTACCTTATATTAAAACAGTAATGTTCCACCTGCCTGCTTGTATATATTAATATATCCAAAAAGGATCTGGCCCCGCTCTCTATCATTATAGCTACACTACTGACTCTCCAAAATATTGTTTTCACGCGTCATCTCTGTCCTTGAAAAAACGTTGACGCTCGTTCACCCTTTGAAGCAATTTCATCTCTAGATAAATCTATGTCTGTTTCATGGGTTGAATATTTGCAGAGGTAGCAAGAACCCAGATGGATTATGCATTTGCAGAGCTACCATAACATCGCAGTTTCTTTTTTTACTATTTATTTTACTTTCAATTGAAAGAGTCATGAGGCCCCCCTGAGGCCAACACAGCTGCCTAAGCTCCCCTTCACCCCCCAGATTCACTCTTTACTTCCAGTTTCGTTTATATGTTTTCTTACGATCTCTTCTCATCCTATTCAGGGACTAACTGCTTTCCGTTTGACCCCAAAGGAATAGCCAAAAAAACATAATCTTTGACGATCTATCATCTTTCATCCATAAAACGTTGCCTCGCCATTTTAATGACGTTCGATACCATAAATGTCATTTTGCGAGTCTTAGCGTCGGCTGACAGTCTCAGAGACAAAGGATCCATTAGCAAATTTTCCCAGCACCACAGGGAGCTTCCGAAGATATTTTGGTAAAAATTGATAGGGTATCTTAAACGTGTCAAAAGCTATCGAAAAACCACTTAAAGCAAACACAAAACCTGTAATCTCTTACTAATATTTAAACAAACGCTGTCTAATCAATGTACATACAGCCAGGGGAGTAGCTCCAGCACATTTTTATTGGGGGGGGGGAGAGGGGTCCACATCTGCAGAGTCAAGGGGCATGGATAATATAATGATTTTTTTCTCCAAATTATTGGGAGGGGCAACTTGACCCCCCCCCCCCACCCCCCCCCCCCCCCAAACGACACCACTGCATACATCATAAATAATATGCATACTGTGGTCGGCAAAGATTTTAATCAAGGTGGTTAGCACAACAGGAAATTTCCAAAGCTGTCGATTTATTCAATGATACTTCTTTTGAGCTGATTTTTAATGTTTTCCAAGCTGGTATAATAGAATATTTTTATGGACCGTACTTTCCTGAACTTTAAAAATAAATGTCTGCTCGGTTTAATAAAAAAACAAATTCATGTTGTCTAGTGACGCGAGTTTCACTAAAAAAATCTAATATCTCTTTCTCCGGTACAAGATGGGAGAAGTTAAATGGATTTTCTAAGATTTCCAGGTAGTCAGTGTCGGCTTTTAGTTTTTTCTTGATTTTTAATCGGATCTCTTAAAAAAGATATACAGGTTATGGGAAGACCGCCCAATCAATTCTGAAAAGTTTGATCACATAAGCTGAAAAACTTATAATGGACGAGATTAGGCGATCCTTAATAGCATCAAAAGGCCTAATCTTTCACTCATTTATAGCCACCAAGTGACATATTACTTTAGATAAGCAAGGAGTAAAAAATCGGCCATTGCCACGTTTTCGCTTTTCAAACTAGCTACACTTGAACTGTTCTTTTGTGTGTCATCTGTCTAATTTAGCATAACTAATACCGAGAAGTGTCACGATAATTAAAAATTACATAAATTCTATTCTATCTTTTCAATAAATAAATACCTTTAAAAATGAAAGTCGTGACAGGAAGTGGTTTGCTGATCTTAAGCTCTATTAGTCGATTACACAATAATTCCGACACAGAAGATGTAAATCATTACACAGGGGAAGGGCGAACTTGAGACCCAAATCCCAATCTAATACACAAATTTTCCCAAGTTTCTGGGCACTTTTTATTCAAATTATATAAAAAAAAATTGCTGTTCGGTCCGTTTCGAAAAAAGCCCTGCGTAGGTACCTGCTGTGAGTGATGCAATAAACTGGAGTGCATTTTTCATATCAGCTTGCAGTAGTTTACTAGGGGGACTCATTACTTAAAAATTGAATTTAATAAAATTATACGTAAATCCTACATTAAATATATGCAAATCACATCAAGCAGTATCTATGTCTTGGTAACCTGACCCATGTTTTGCAATAAATAAAAAAAAGTTTTTTTTTCAACTGAAAATAAGCAGCAACATTAATGCTACAAACGAACAGAAATCATGACGTATATGAGGGGGTATTCCCTCGCCTCAATACCTTGCTCTTTAAGCAGCAACCCTCTCATTTACGTAATAATTTATGTTCCTTTCAAGTTTTAATGTTTATATTCAATTTCTGATAATTTTTTTTTCCACGGAAAGTTCCTCCCATGTAAATCTCCTTCCCCCGTCAAGAAAATCCCCCGGACAATTCCATTCTAGCCGTAAATTTCCCCCGAAAAAATTTCTTGCGGATGATTCCGTCTTAAAAATTCTTCTTAGCATAGTTTCATTTGTAAAAGACTTTATTAGTTGATTTCGCAAAGAAGTTCCTCCATGGAGAATTTCTTCCACAGAAAATCCCCCATGGATAATTCCTACGGTTGACCCCCCCCCCCCCCAAAGGAAAGATCCTCTAGACAATTCCGACCCGGTGGAAATTTACCCGGACATTTCCCCTTAACATTTACACGTGTAAAACAGAGACGATAAAGAGAACACAAGAAAAATAAAAGAATAGGAATTCTGGCAAATTCCCCCAGTGTAAATTCTCCTGAAAAGTCAATCCCCTGGAAGCTTCCTTCCCCGTGGAAAAATCTCCCTGTGGAAAATCCTCCCAGCAGAAAATTCGCCCTCCCCCCCTGAAAAATGTCTGTATACTTCCCAATAACAAATACTAGACGTAATCAATGGGCAAATTTCAAAACTTACGGACCTTTCCCCAGGGATTGTGGGGATCATGTCATTCCCAAAGGCATAGTTATTGGACGATTTTGGAGGAAAAAGGGACGTCGAAGGAGGGCTAGTTGCCCTTCAATTATTTTGGCCACTTAAACATTGCACTAGAACTTTTAATTTCCGTTCAAATGAGCCATCTTTCGACCTTCTAGAACCACTGGTTCGATACGACCACCCCTGGAAAGAACAAAAAACCGTGATCTTTCTTCTGACAAAAAAAAAAAAAAAAAAAAAAAAAAAAAAAAAAAAAAAAAAAAAAAAAACAAAAAAAAAAAAAAAAAAAAAAAAAAAAAAAAAAAAAAAAAAAAAAAAAAAAAAAAAAAAAAAAAAAAAAAATGGAGCTTGAAACCTCTACAACAGAGTTTTCTGATACGCTGAATTTGATGGTGCAATTTTCAATAAGATTCCTTGACTTTTCAGGGATGTTTCCCCTTTTTCAAAAATTAGCAAGCTTTTGATGAGTAACACTAAACTTAATGAATCTTATATATTTGGAATCAGCATAAGAAGCCAATTCTTTTGATGTATCTATTAATTTCAAAATCTGTGTTTTAGAGATTCAGTTACTATTGTCGAGTAAGGAGCAGAGACACTCCTTGCTTGCAGTTCATTACCACGAACTTTTTGATAAACTGAGAGATAGCTTGTACGGTGTCTGCAATTTAGTATGATTGAACTATTGATATGTTTCTGTTTACGCTGTTAAATATTTTGCGAAACAGAAAAATAAATGAACGGATTTTTGATTGGTCAGATTTTATGAGATTTTCTAGAACGGGCAATATATAATATATATCACTACGTTTAAAACGAGATTTTCATTCGACAATAAAGGCATAAAATAACCATAACTCGTCGGCTAGGATGGTCAATGAGAAGCAAACTCGCCTGAAAAGGGGAAGACATGATGGGGAGGCCAATAATGTAGTAATTAGTGTGGTAATAAGGTCTAATCTCAGTTTTTGAAAAAAAAAAGAAAAAGAACGAGACTGCAAAGTTTGAGAAAATACCACGAAACGCCAAATGCTAGATGGTGTAGGTGATTTTTCGACACTAACACCACTTTCCACTCTTATAAGTTATCTGTACTATTGGGTGTGCCAATTATCAGAAAATTTTCATTTTTTTTTTTTTTTTTTTTTTCCAAAGCTGAATAAATTTTAGAAACATCCCTGGTTTTATTAAAATATGTTAAATAGAAATATAACCAAGTTTTCAAGTCGGACAACTTCCATTTTCATTGGTTTAAACGCAAAATAGGGTATTCCCCATTTAAAATGTGGGGATATACTGCAGTACATGCAAGCAATTGAGCAGAGTGAGGGATGCTAATCTAGCATGGTAGGTATTTTAACATATTTTGAAACTGAGAAATTCTGATATTGGTAAAAAAAAAAAATCTTGCTTTTAACTGAACATAGACTAGCAAAAGCTAGGCATGATGAAATTCTTAATTAGAGTTGATAATAATAAAAAAAAATGATTTCAAGTTCTTTTGCCATTGAACTCAAACAGGGTTTTTTTTTTCCATTTTTTTTTTGCCTGTAGTCGGGAATGAAAATTCTTCAAAAGTAGAGACATTTCTTACAAGAGTTAGCGCTAGTTAGGAGCATTAGTAAGGAAATCATTTACGAACCAAATGAATAAACTTCATCGGCAAACTTCCAGTTATTTTTCTTTCATGCTTTTGAAATTAGGAGCGGCAATAAGTAGTTCTGCCTCATTCTTCGGCTAAATAACCTTAAAGCAACTACAAGATGAAGCGGAGACTCAAAATAGCTATTAAACTTTAAGCAAAACCAATACAAAATAATTGAGCAAGGGGTTCTTACTGAATGTTTTGGCCATTTTTGGTCAATGTCAGGTCATCGAGGAGGGTGCAGTAATTAACTTACAATAACTATAAATATGCTTTTCCGGTCCAACCAAATTAACCTCCTGAAAGCCCAAATCCTTTCAACTCGTTTGAAAATAAATAAATTAAATATCCTCACTAAACAAAAAAACCTCTACCATAAGTTAATTATTTTCATCACAATGAACTTGTTGAATGTGTCCGAAATAGTAATCAAGCACCAGGGGTGCCTTTTTATAGAAGAGAAAGGTGGGGCAATCTCCCCTTCCTTTTACGGTATTTTATGCCCCCCCCCCCCCCGATTCGGAAAAATATGTTATTTGTATCTTCATTTTTTTTTATTGATGAAAAAAAAACTCTAATATAAATGTGGGCCAAAACACATTCATCCGTTTTCTTTCCATGAATTAGCACCCCTGAAGAAAACACTAACAACGTAAACTTAGTTGATTTAAACAAATTTCACATTTTGACTAAACTTTGTTTTACCTAATAATACCCAATTCATAATTATTCCTTCTGTATTATTATGTTTTAATGTATTCTTTTAACAAATTGCGTATGACCTTTTGTTTAAAAACTATCTAATGTTCAATGTTATAAAAAAAATTTCCTTTTCTTAATTTTTTATAATCATTACACCGAAAAACGAATTCAGTCCATATGAGCCTGTGATAGTCATTTTTTAAAATAAATCAAAATGATTTTAATAATTATTATTTTTCCATGTTTTAGATAATTTTCATCCAAAGCGCTTATTTGTATCCTTCTCCCCCTCCTTAGAGCACAGGTTTCTTAAAATAAAATTCTGTGCATAAGCCTGTGTTTATCTCGCGTTGCAAGCTCGGTACATTCCATTTTCTAACTGGTCACTCCTAATATTTCACCTGAGATTATTTAAAACGTACAGAACTTATAATAAGAATGACAATTTAAATTGTCTTTTTTTTGGTGTTGTTATTCCTTTAGCCATTGTCTTGATGTCTTGTAAACCAATTCAAATTCTAGAACTAAACGTAAAAGATGTCGTATGAACTTATAAAGTGATGGGTGCCTTGCGACCGGTTCTAACATTGGCTTAAGAGCTTTACTTTATAGTGACCAGATTCTGGCCAAAACTGGCCAGAAACTATAACTTTCTACTCTGGTCACTATAACTTTCTGGCCAAAACTGGCCAGAAACTTATAGTGACCAGATTCTGGCCAAAACTGGCCAAACTCCGTAATTTTTTAAGGAAACAAATGATAAGAAAAAGCTCTTAGAGACGCCATCTACTAGTGTGCTAACATATTGAATAGGTATCGAATTTTAAGTGCGTACAACATTTTTATTTACAGGGTCAGAGTTTGAGCCAGCTTACAAAACAATAAGACGTGTAGCGAAAATGACAAGTTTCCTATTTCTTCTGTCGTTAGGATTTCTTTACTCATTGCTTTGGTGTTTTGTAAATTAGATCAACCTCCAGAGTGAAACGAAAAAATGGTGCATGAACTTAAAAATCGATGCCTATTTTGTGAGCGAATTTAATTTTTGCTTCAAAACTCCATGTGTACGGTGACCAGATTATAGTGCAAAATTACAATCTCCATAATTCTAAAGAGACACACTGTACGATAGGATTTTTACATACCGTATCATCTAATACTTTGTTTAACATACTGAGTAGGCATCTGGTATCATGTTCATATAATATTTTATTTATAGGACCAGAGGTTGAACTGCTTTTACGAAACATCAAGGCAGTGGGCAAAGGAAAGTCAAACACAATAAAATGTTAAACTTGACATCTTGTATTATATGTGCTGCTGTACGTTCTGGGTGATCTTCCCTGAAATGACGTAGATCCTCACCCGTTTCATACTAGGAGCAACAAATCTTATAAATTATTTAATTGCATGGAGTCTGTGTTAACATATAGGTTGAAAGTAAACCGAAGTAGCTGAGACAGGACTTAAGCCTTGGTTGGTAAAGAAGGTTAGTAAGTTAAATTGATTAAAAATAAATAAGTGGCTGTATGAGGTATTTTTTTTTAATACTTTAAATTACCAAAAATACCTCTTACAGAGAGAAAAACCTAAAAAAAGTAATAGTTCGGTTGATTTTGCGCGAACTATCAAACATCTAACTCTCCGTCCATTTTTCCTCTCTCATCCCCCTTTCTCTCTTTCTGTTTCTTTCTCTCCCTTTATCTCTCTGCCTTTGTAGTATTTATTAGATGATTTGATGATAAAATTTCCTATGTTTCTTTAATATAGACTTGGACATTGCCAGGGCTATTATGGCGTCTATTATTGTGGACTAGTTCCACAATATATTTATTCTCTCGTTAATTCAAAAATGAGTATAGCCTTTGTTTTTTCAATGGTACTCCTAGCATTTATATTATTAGATAATGTTTTAAAAGCACTTACCATCATTTTTGAAAATATTACATTCAAGACCCAGATATATATATATATATATATATATATATATATATATATATATATATATATATATATATATATATATATATATATATATACTGTGGGACTATTTTACGTTAAGCATTTCTTAGAATTACCTCTTCGAAACAAAATTACCTCTTAAGAAATTTTTCCAGGGGAGGAGGGTCGGAAAAAACAAAAATAATGTCCTTAAAGTCCCTTTTTCCAAATTTCGATCTTTTTATCCTGAGCAGACATAAGCGAATTCTCCTTCGCCCAATTTATGAAAGTCCAATGGTGACTGTGAATGCGAATAAGGTTTCCAGTGATAGAGTTAGATTAATAACTTATCCTCACAAATCACAAAGGCTTAAAAAAAGACCACATTCACATCAATAGTATTCACTCGAACTCAATAATGATTATTATAGAGAACTTTTTACTTACTTGACACGGAGAGGATTTTGTGAAATAAGTTCACAGAGCTCGTTCCAAAGCTGATGGTTCGATTTTCCGTATTTTGAGACGAAGTCATCGCTGTTCACTAGTTTTGCAAGACGAACAGCAACTTCATCTAATCGTTCTGCTTCTTTTAAATATGCAACATAATCCTCGGCATCTTGTGGTGAGAACTAAAAAAAAAACAAATTTAACTATTGGTGCAAACATTAAAAACATACCTGTGTACAAAGGAGGAGAGGGGTTGGGTATAATCGAAGCTTTCCCTAACTTTAGTCTGGGACCCCGCTCAAGCAGGGCTTTGGAAAACCATGTGACGTTTCACTTAAAAACAGGGAATTCATATCTGTAAACTAAATTTACATGGTATGCGCGTCTAGATCAAACCTTAGACAAGAGAGAAAATGCAAATGAAAAAAGTTTGATTACCATTCCCGCAAAGGGATCTCCACGGCAATTCCCGTCCTCTACTATCTGCACGTTGTTATTTTTAAAGTCCAGGCTTGTTTTGCTCATCTAATGCTATGAAGAAAGCCTTCTTCCTCAAACATATTTTTAGTATTGTCAGGTTTGACTGGGTTAAATTAGAAGTAGGGCGGTCTTCGAACTCTATCTTTCGTTCTTGATAAATGAAACTGAAACTTCGCCCTCTTCACATGGTTACTACTGGATAGGACGACATCTACCTTCCACCTCCTCGCTTTTCAAGACAAAAAAAAAAATCAAAATTATTAGCAGGTATTGAAACAAATCCAGTCAAGCTAGGTTCCGAGAGAGCTGCTATTTTAATTTTACAGCATTGAAGGTTTCTTACAACGACATCCAGGGGTCCTGGTTAAAAATTTATAGTACAGACATTCCAAAATGCAAGACGAAAAGTTTGTTTTTTTTGTCAGAAATCGAGTAAGGGGATAGTCGGCCGTTGTTTCCACAGAAATTGAAATGGGCCAGAGGCTTTTAGTTGTCGTTCAAAAAATTCACGAGGCTTAAGTCAGGCAGATGTCTTCTGGCATAGGCTCCAAGAAGTTTTAAAAGAGTACCACTGCCCTTACAGAGATTGAACATGACGTCCTTTGTTCTGTCCTCATCTTATAAATGCAACATCTGTTTCTGGATGTATTAGGATTTACAGGCCTAAACATTTGGGAAAGCATTTTAACCAGTTTAAAAAAAATATAAAAAAGGCTAGAACTAGACTGAATCCTCGTATGCGATTTTTCTCCCATCTCTGGAGACCCCAAAGGGACCTTCTCACGGTAGCTCACTGTAATCTTCAAGTCAAAGATCAAAACTTGACAAATTCATTCACTTAGCAACCTCTGTTCACTATATACTATATGTAGCATTGAGACAGATGCCAAAAGATATGAGCAGCAAGGTTTCCACACAACGGTATATGCTACACGGCAAGATTGTGATCAACCAAACAGTCCTAATTACAGAGGAGGTGGCATAGCTGCTTATTGAAAGAATCATATCCCTTTTTACATGCGTAAATATACTTAATAGAGACGGTACAGAAGCTAAGGAGCTAATGTATACATTCTCAATATACATAACTGTTAGGTAAATCAAATTCTAGAGACTATCACATAAGCCAGCTACTTCCAAGCATCGGTTGGGCACATCTAAGGAAAATAACCAATTATGCATTTGTCCGTCATGGTGACTCCAACATTCGTTATTGTATTTGGCTTCACAGCTAAACAGCTAATAATAAGTGGTGAGAATAAACAATGCATATTTTCCTATAAGGGCTCAAAATGCTCGACAATTTCGACGTTAACATAGGCCCCAACAGATCGATTCTCCAGATTGCATCATTCATTGCATCAGAGCAATTCCAAACGGACCACTTATTGTTTTAAATAGATGCTTTTGCCTCTGCTAGTGAACTTACAGCACGTGAAAATATTCAAATTTTATCACCAATAATGCATGATCGACAATTTGGCAATGCCAAAGAGGAAATTGGGGTGGTTTACGAAGTTTCAATGAATGGCCAAGTTTCGATGCATTAACAGTTTTCTCAGACAATATTGCTTTTCCGTTTATACTTGAAATTAAAATATAAAAACGAAAAAAAAAATATAAAAATTTTATATTCGTTCGTTTTTGAAATAAACAAAATTTTTAATACCATTACTAATGAATGTCTGAATATTTCTGCTTCACATCCATAATCCTTTATAAATGGAAAAAAAAAATAAGATAATATGAATTAAACTAGGTTAAAATAAATTGACATATAGGCCTTCTAGGAAATAACACACAACAAGTTTATCATATGCGATTTCCTTCTCTTTTACTATATCTTTGTAGAACATTTGTAGGCTTTTCTCACGTTTTAATTTGTTTAATCTAGTTTACTCTTTATTCCAATCGGTAAAGGCCTCTGTAAAGCCGAAATATCCGGACATTTTAGTATTTTTATAAAAAAAAAAAAGTTTTTTTTTTCAAATTTCACTGTCTTAAATAAAGGTTGTATATTTGTTTACATTTTCATTTTTATGCATGGGTGTCAATACACCTCGTCAAAATTTGGTGAAGGAGAGTTAAGAGGGTGTTGTCGTAACGTTCTGTCTTTTTCTCCTTTCAAATTGAAGAGAATGTTGTTCAAGACCTCGGTTAAAGCCGGTAAAGACTTCCCAAAGAATAACTTTCCAGTCAGGACGACCTTTAAAGAAGAACAATCCAGTTCCAGTCATGACGACAAGGGTAAAAAAGTTCCAGATTTCTCTGTCGCACGAATACCATCCCTAACCAAGTAATTAAATTGATAAAAACAGATACCATCCTTGACCATATTCCTTGATCCTGACCGCATATCCCAAATGCTATTCTAAAATGCTGCTAAAGCGAGCTAAAAATACGTGTAAGATCTTTGTAACGACTGTGCTTTCACTCTCGATTTAAAAATTGCTCCGTAACTCTTCAGCCCTGGTTTTACAGAGTAACCGAAGAAACCTTTCGCTAGAGCGTCATCATAATAGCGATATTGTCTTGTATTTTTATTTTACTCTTTTTTCCTTTAATTATGAAAAACAAACGTACTACTTGTTCTCACGCAGTCTTAATAACTGTCACACATTTCGAAAAGAACAAACCCATATGAAATTACGACTAGGTGTTTGGCGAAAGTTAATGTCGCAAGTCTTAACGGTTCACAAATAACAATACCCATCAAAAAAAAAAAAAAAATAAATAAAGAATAAAACTGCAAACTAAAATTAAACCCTAATACAATTGTTTTTGAACATTAATTTGCCTGAGCACAGAACAAATTGTTTGGTTACAAAGTATCTAGATTAAACGGAGCGTAAATTCCACTTGTCATGATGCCACCTTTACGATCGGATAAATCAAGTCGGACGTGAACACATATGAATAATACGACGTAATAATTAGTCTTGTGCAAGTAAAGAAAGGCGCGAAAACATATAGAAAACAGAGATGGGGCACACACTCTCATAAATCACGAACACCAAGTGACACGTGCCAAGCATGGCGAAAGTGTACCAAGCGTGGCGGAAACTGTACCAAGTATGGAGGAAACCGTGCCAAGCGTGGCAGAAACTATGCCAAGTGTTGCGGAACTGTGGTGCACACCTGGCGTTTTAAGATGTGCACTAGACTAAATATAAACAAAGAAAAGCTACCACATTCTCAACCCCTCACTCTGCACAACTTGTAATAAGATAAGTACTTCACACGTATTTAGAAAACACTATTGACCAAAAAAGAGCGTAAAAAAAGAAACAACAAAGGAAATAACGGATTATGCCATTGCCAAATCATAAAATAAGTGGAAAAGACCAGGTCATTCTATAAAGCAGTTAAGAATCATTGAAGGGACGATCTTGCCGTGCAATTTTGGAAGTATTATTTTGAAATTTTAAGAAAATTACACGTTCGGACACAGACGACGTAAAACACCAAAGCATCAAAAAATACATGCGGCGCATCTATGTTAACCAAAGGCAACACGATCTCAGAATACCAGAAAAGTGAACTTCTTCGTAGAGCTGCATTGCAGTAAAAGACAAGAATAGAGCAGTATTTCACAATGTAACATACTCAATTCAATTAAGCAATATATTTCGAAGCAGAGTTCAAGGAACATAGCTGAATTCTGGCCCTACTGCGGGCCTGCGGTCACAATGAAAAACGCAGTAGTAGCATAATAGTAGTGTAAGTAGTCGCAGTCACAAGTACTCACAGTCCTAGTCACAATCACAAGTAATCGCAGTTGTCAGTAGTCTTTCGTCTGCAGTTTCAATCCCTTAGATCGGCAGTGATCTGCTTTGTCTCCAACTTCCCTGGCAGACAGAGCGTACACTCCGCCTCCGACCCCACTTAAATTACAATTGCAAAAGTCTGTCTCATTTTTCTCCTGTTTTTTTTTTTTTTTTGTTTTTTTTTTTTTTTTTTTTTTTTTTTTTTTTTTTTTTTTTTTTTTGTGCAGAGTCATTATCCTTTTTTTTTCCCAACATGAATCTCATGTTGGGAATCTCCAATCTGAATACCGCGGTTATCGGTCCTTGGAAATTTTCAAAATGGTGAATCTCTTGAAAGAATTATCGAGCAAAAAAAAACGGATGTCATATACTTTTTTCAGCTCTTCAAGGATTATTGATTTGCGTTAAAAACTGAAACTTTACTGTCTTAGTTCAAAAGCTGGTTCCCTTAAAGTGGACCGAATTTCTAGTATCACTACTGAGAAAGGAGGAAAGAGTGAGCTCCAATTTTTTCAGCAATGAGAGAACTATTAAAGTTTAAGAGGTATATAAGACAACAAATTCTCTGCCTCAGTTGTGAACGCAGAAAACGAAATTCAACCAAAATCACAAGAAATGGCTAGTAAATTAGATAACAGCACTTTTGTACCCGTGGAAAAACTGTCCTATTTTATATGCCTAAGTTTTTCTATAACTCATTGAAAAGTTTTGGAAATGTTCAGTTATAAGTCAGAACAATCGAAAAGATAAGTAGGCTATACATTTAAAACAAATAGAGGAGAGGATGTGCCAGAAGAATTCCAACTATATACGGAGGCCCACAAACTCCCCCCACCCTCCCTTGACAGCTGTTGCATTTTAAGTTAGAAAAACCAAAAAGATAACTAGACAATCCCTCCAAAAATAAATAGTCGACAGGAAGAACCGGAAAAATTTAAACTTTCTACAGAGGCGGGGCAATACTCTAACCTCCCTCCCCCAATTGACACCACTATTCCATCAAAAGTTAGGATAACTGAAAAGATAACAAGATAACATCCAAAAATTAATAGACGAGAGGAAGAAACAGAAGAATTTAAAATTTCTACGGGGGCGGGGGGAATGTCTCTTATCCCCCCCCCCCCGATCGATACTACTATTCTATTAAAAAGCTGGAGAGCCGAAAAGATAACTAGAAAAAGTGTCCAAAAAACAGAGGAGAGGAATAACCAGAAGAATTTAGACTTTCTACGCCACAGTTCCATTATAAGTCACAAAAGCAAAAAGATATCTAGACAAGTCGTCCAAAAATAATTAGACGAGACGAAACACCAGAAGAATTTAAATTTCTACGGCACCGTCTTCAATTTGATTTGTTTCGGAAAAAATTTGATTATTTACATATTGGACTGACTTCTACTGGTTAAATTTTATTTCGGCTTTGGGACTGAATTTAAATCTAAGTCTCCCGACCTTCAAATCTCAAATGCAAAAACCAAAATTTTCAGAAAATTTTGACTAGACAGAAATTTTCTTCTTTTTTGCCTGTAGGCTATAGCTATTAAAACAAAATCATCAGAGATAGAAAAATATTCACTACTACTACTACTACTAACAACTCACCGCAGCACCAAGCCACCTGAGGCCAACACAGCTAGGCACGCTCCTCCTCCACCCTAATCTATTCAAAGCCTCCCTTTTTACACCCGCCCACGAAGTTCCCATTCCCTTTAAATCTTTCTTTATGACGTACTCCCACCCCAGACGGGGACGACCTGCTTTCCGATTAGCCCTAGACGGTTGGCCGAAAAGAGCAATCTTCGGCAATCTGTCATCTTCATCCGCACAACGTGCCCTAGCCACCTCAACATTTCTATCATTATAACCCTAGAGAAGGGTATTGAACCACATTTTTCGTATAGCCTATTGTTTGAAATATGGTCAGTCAGCCGGGTACCCAGAACAATCCTAAGCAATTTCTCTGGAAAATATCTAGCAAATCTTCATCCGCTTTTCGGAGCGTCCATGCTTCAGAGCCATATTTGACCACTGTCATCACTGTAGCTTCTAATATTCTAATCTTGGTTCTAATAGTCTAATCTTGGCAGACTTATTTTCCTATTCTTCCAAAACTTTTTTTAACTGTGAAAAAACACCCTGAGCCTTGGATATTCTACTTTTAACATCTTCACTGCTCCCACCATCATTACTAATAATACTACCAAGGTAAGTGAAACTGCCCAGCTGATCAATCTTTTCATTACCCAACGTTACCTTTTCATCTTCACTTATTCCTAGCCTTAGTGACTTAGTCTTTCTAACATTAATTTTCAAACCAATTCTAGCACCCTGAACTCGCAAAACCTCTAAAACTTTATTCATTTTGCTCACACTTTCATCTAGGATGCTTAATTCATCAGCATAATCCAAGTCCAGGAGACTTTTTCCCCCCATTTGATTCCGTGGTCTCCCATTGCCTTTCCTGTGCTCCTTGAAACAAAGTCCATCAAAATAATCCATATAAAAGGGGATAGAACACAACTCTGCTTAACTCCTGATTAAATACAAAACCAGCTGTTAACCTCATTTCCAACCTTAACCGCAGCAGTGTTATTCTCGTACATAGCACTGATCACTTTAATGTATTTGTCTGGTAAACCATACAAGGATAAAACCTTTACTAAAGCTCTTCCATCAACAGAATCTAACGCTTGCTCATAATTTATAAAACTGAGGACCAAAAGTGTTTGAAAACTCAGGCACTTCTCAATTATTAGCCTAAGAGTGAAAATTTGGTCGACACATCCTCTACCTTTGTAAAACCGCACTGTTCTTCTCTTAAAACTTTGTCTACGGCATCTCTCAGTCTAAAAAGTATCATATTACTAAGTAATTTACTACCTACAGAGACCAGACTAATGCCTCGATAATTACCACACTCACTTTTATCACCTTTCTTATAAAGTGGCTTAATTAAGGTTTTCCTAAAATCGTTAGGTACTTCCCCCTTTTCAAAAATCATATTCATAATCTTCAGTAACTTATTTCTAACCCCAGAGCCACCATATTTAAGAAACTCATTTACCACTCTATCAGCACCTGGAGCCTCATTATTTTTAATCCTTTTAGTACTGTTGCTAATTCCTCCTCACAAAACAAATCTTCCTTCACATCCAAGGTATCACAAACTTTTTCATTTTCTTCTATATCTTTTCCTGCAACTCTATCTCGGTTAAGCAAATTCTCAAAATGTTCGGCCCATCTCCCTTTAGTTTTTCCTTATCGCTAATTGCGGCCCCATTCCTATCTTTAACTGGGCCAAGTCCGAATTGACTACTCCCTCTCAATTTGTTAACATGCCAGTACAATATTTTACTATTGTCTAGCTGCATCTTCCAGATCCTCGGCAATTTTATCCATGGCCTCCACTTCACACCTCCTTAGTTCATATTTTAATGTTTTCTCCACTTTCTTTACATTTCTTTTGTTTTCATATGATCTACCACTCAGATAATTCGTGTACAAGTCCTTTCTCCTTTCTATTAAGCATAAAGCTTTTCACTAATATTCTTAGCTGCAGTTCTAGCTTTCTTCCCTAATACACCTTCAGCAACTTCACAAATTATTTTTCTAAAATTATTCCAACCATCTTCCACATTATCAAATTTTAAACTCTCAAGTTTAGTATTCAACTGTTCCTTGAAAGTTTCTCTCAAATTCTATCCTGGAGTCTACCAACATCATATCTTCCCGGGAGGTAGTTACCCTTCCGATATTTCAGCTTTAAATAAACCCTTGACACTACTAGATGGTGATCTTTACTTTTAACATCAATAACGGCACTCCTATATACCCTAGTATCTTGTATTGATCCTGCCAGTCTTCGGTTTACTATAACATAATCAATAAGGTTTGCTGTCTTACCATCACGTGAATACCATGTTAACTTATGAACCATTTTATGGCCAAACACCGTATTGGTTATAACTAGATTGTTATACCTACAAAATTGCAGAAGTCTGTATCCTTTACTGTTTTCTTTTCCTACACCAAATTTACCTAGGCTAGGATACCATCTATCCTTATTTCTACCAACCTGGGCGTTAAAATCTCCCTGTAATAACATCATATTCTACCTGGGACCCTGTCTATTTGCTCCTGAAAACTGTAAGTAAAATTCATCTGAGTCACTAGTATCTCCGTCAGTCGGTTCTACATGGGCGTATACTACTATAACTGATACCCTGAACTTTTTAGTCATAAAATGAGCAATTAGTATTCTATTATTAATACCTTCCCAGCCTAAACAAGACTTAGCAGCTTCCTTATTCATCATGAGCCCTACTCCATGTCTATGTACCCCATTCATCCTGCCTGAGTAAACAAATTCTATGTCACCTAATTTCATGCTTCCTACCCCTGGGATATGAGTTTCTGAAACTCCTAATGAATCCAGTTCAAATCGTCTGAATTCGACAGTCAAAATGTCGATAAGATAGTAATTTTTCAACGTCGTAACATTCGTGTTCCAATTTTCATATTCTTTAAATCATTGAAACTATTTTCGCCTCAGGAAAAGCAATGATCCCGGATACCAGTGCAAGACGGGGATCACATATCTTCTCAAGTCTACACCGAAGTGCTTAAGCCGGCTTAGAACTGGACAGCAAGAAGTCCCTGGGACATCCATGAATGGAGGCTTTGTGCAATCCAGGGCCCATCTTGGTCACAACATGGTTTTCAGCACTTGGCGATGCTCTTCTATCAACAAGAGTCAAAATTCTGAACAGACAGTCTCAAGCCTATTACCTCCGACTAATTATATTCATGCCTACAAATATTATGCTACTACGGGGAGGCAGCCCATAATAGATAAATTAGCTAGGAAGAGGTTTTTCAGCCCGAAGACGCCCGTCAAAACATACCAAGCCCAGAAGAATTGTCCATTAGTCAGAATCCCGTGCGAATGCTGTGTCGTTCACTAGGCTATAATTTCCTCGAGGGGCGCCACTCCTCAAGTGGGAATAGAGTTGACTGCAAGGTCCCCAGTCTTGCAGGTACCTCAAAAAGGTCGAGGCAGCCCTTTGCAGAGGCCGTTGTCCATAGATCTGGATCTGACGCCCTGCCGCAGTTGTCCTCCTATAGAGGATCCTCCCGCCATGGTGTTCTGCATCACCATGCAATTTAACCCATTACTGGGAGAAGGTTTGTAGCTCATGGGACTTGTGGACAAACCAGTGGGCCCTTTTGAGTGTACATTTGAGGGGCCTTCTTCCTCCTCCGCCTGTATTTATGACCCCGGGCGAGGTTGCCCCAGTTTCTATTATGGACCCCCAGAGACAAGGTTCTCCCTTGGTCCGTGCCTCCTATGGAGGTACCCTACATATCTGTAGAGCGTTCCCCTATCGCCACCTGGGGACACGCAGAATGGCCTGGGGGAGGCCAGGAACATAAAAATTAAATTAATTAAAAGATTATGTTTCCTTTAAAAATGGAAAATGGTATTGTCTTCTGTATGACTTTTTAAACATCAAATTATTATAGAGAAATATGAACAAAGTTATACTGTCTTCTGTATTAACTATGTTTAAAAAATTGATAAATTACAATATTTTATGTTAGGCATAAGATACAATATTGCAGTGAAACTCAACACAAAATAAAACAGACTAATTTTTTACCATAGAATCACTATTCTCGTAGAAGTTTTTATTGTAATACAACTATTTTCTGTAGCATAAGTTTCTATACATTTATCTCAAATGTGGAGGCCCTCGTCGATTGAAAATACATATCTGAACAGCCTACGTCGAAAGATTTACTTGTGACGGAGCTTCTAAAGTACACTGTACACACCATAAATAATCCCATTTTTTACTTTAAATTCTAAATCGAAATATGCTACATGCTTGCTTAACCCTATTTTTAATGTTCTACATTTCGCCATAGCATATGAACAGTTTAAATAAACAGATGTTATTTCGTTAAAAAAAATAATGGAGGTCAATTTGGAAGATTGATTAAAAGAAAACAAAAGCAAATTTGATATATAGTAGATTAGCAAGAGCTACGATCACATATATAAGACTGTCAACCGAGGCATGTAATGAGTTATTACAAGGACCCGCAATAAAGGCGTAAAAATAACTGTCCAAGTTTTTAAAAAAGCTTGTAAAATGTCATAGCTTTTGTTTAGATATTCCTAATGTGCACGGCGCCCGAGGGGGAGATATAAGAGCAAATTCATACCCTCTTCCCAGGCAGACTAAACATATATGAGGTATAAAAACGGGGGGGGGGGGATTAGCACTGGCCGCTGTTTGGCACACTGGTGGCCACTTCTTTTGATGATTAAAAACTAAATAGTAACACTGTTTATACGATAGTCAGAATTTTCAAGAATTTTCATCAGAAAAACACAATAATAACAAAACTATTTAAAGAAGAGAACAGCAAAATCAGATAAACGAAGCTCCATAGCTGTAACAAATTGCACCTAGAAAAAAAAAACAACTACAAAATAAAAAGAATCAGCTAAAACCTGACAAATAAAACTTACCTAAAAGTAAGAAAAAAAAAAACAGAGACACCGTGTTCGAAGTAAGCGAATTCCCTCCCCTCTCTTCGCAGAAAAACGTCCGAGGACCCCCTCTTCGTAGAAGAACTTCACGTAAAATACGTCGATATGAGCAACAACTTGGACGATTAGAACAAATAGCTCATTTTTTTGTAAAGCATCATACCCCCACCCCCCCACTATCTCTAAGAAACAACATTTCTTTCCTTGCCAAAGTCATGGCTTTGACTTGTTTAATATTGTTCTTTTGGTTGCACACTGTCTGCGACACTTCTTCATTGCCTTCTCCATTTTATATGAATTTAACCACATGCAGAGATATTTTTTATACCTCCTGATCAGTAAACCTCCAGTTCCAAACCTCCAAGTTCATACCTCCAGTAATTGATTAGTAAATGATCAACTACTTTCCCATTGATGACTAAAATGAGAGACAATTATCAGAAAATTCGATCAGATAAATGTCTGCGCGCGATAGTGCTGCGGATGCTGCTTTTCAGAAGTTAACCTTTCAGATTCTTGGCTAAAAATACTCCATGCGATAAATTATCTTTAATCAATCTAGAGGAATACAGAACATAAATATGATAATGTTAGACATGGCTCTCCCCATCATTCAGTTGTTTTCTTTAAAAAAACTGGGGAGGAGGACGACAAATCAAAAGAGACGCTAAAAAAAAAGTAAAAATTATACAGAAGATATCCTGGGAGCACAAGAAATCCAAGAGAAAATCTTGATATATCTGTTATAAAGGGAGGCTGGACATTTGGACATAGGAACATAGGAATCTGGACATAGGAACAATATTTGCAGGGAAGGAGGCTTAGAATTCGTAAAAATTAGTTCTCGGATAAATAGCGAAAGAAACCCTGCAAAAACAAGCCAGAATAATAAGTAGGAGAGTGGTTTGAAATTATAAATTAAAATAGTCAATTAAATTAATTTTTTAATCTTCTTCACTAATATGTATAGTGGATAAAAAGCAGCTTTCTTACGAAAAAAACACAATTTTCCAGGCATTTTTTTTTCTGCTTGTATCTTTAAAATTACATCCGTCTAAAAGAAATTAGGGTGACTCAGAAATACTATTGTCTTATTTTAGATTACAACGAAAGAGAAAACACAAAAGATTAACTACAAGAGAAAATGAAAAGAAAAAGAAAATGAATGAAAAAAGAGGATACAGGCACCTTAAAAGAATCATTAAAGACCATACCTTCAAATATCTTCTATAAACACGTACAGCCGTTTCAGGAATATTGTGGCTCTTCACAAACTCCAAGTAGAGAGGCCAAATTCTATTATGTTGAGTGATGGGAAGAGCCCCAAGTGCCCGGTCGAATAAATGCCTTGTCCGCGTTATCTTCTGTTGACCCATCATGAACTTGCAATAATCAAGCCAAATACGAGGCATCTGAAATCATAGATGGGTTATATATAGCAGCTACCATATTGGTTGACAGAAGGATGAAACATTGGCAAATATTGCGCGTCTTGGCCAACCATCTGGAGCCAAGCGAAAAAAAACAGGACAACCTTGAATGAGATAAGAAGAAGTAATAAGGAAGAATTTGAAGAAAATCAGAACTTCCTGGGAGGGGTGAAGAATGAAGCTTAGAGTACTTTGAGATGAAAGAGGAGCGTTTCCACCTGTGTTGGCCTCAAGCGGCTTGGTGCTGCAGTGAGTTGTTAGTAGTACTAGCAGCCAGGGCCGTATCCAGGAGTTTTTTTTTTTCAGGGGGGGGGGGGTGTGTACAAAAGGATTTTTTTCGGGGGCGAAGGGGTTACAATAGAAATGTTTTAAAAACGCATCAAAAATGTGTTTATATTCATTTGTGCTACATTTTTACAAGTCGGACAAACATTTGGGGGGGGGGGGGGTCTTCTGATGCATTTCCCAACGATTACAGAGGGTTTTATACATGCCAGTAGGATCGTTGGTTTTGTGAAGCCAGTTAAGGTCAGGCTGAAAGAGGCCAGTTTTGCCTGAGACCCACTGGCAATGGTGCTTTAATTTTCATTTGGCAACGACAGTATCTAATATGCTTTCATAGGTGTTCACAGTTCCAAGCCGATAGGGATATTAAAGGTTTTGTACAAGTGCAAGAAGAGGGGGGGTGGGGGTAGTTTTAAACACAAATCAAACGTTTATCAAATTCCATCTTCTTCAAGATTTCTTCACCAGTTGGGGGAAGGGATTTCTGGTGTTTGTCCGTCCTAGTTCAGACGGAAATGTATATGCTAATAAACACTGTTTTAGAGTAATTGGCATTTAATGGCAGTTTTTTATCGTATATAATTGAAATTTGTCTGTTTTTGTAAGTCGTATTAAATTATTTCTAACCGAGGCATAGCTTTTCTATTAAGAAACAAGGGCAATTGACCCTATATTGATAGCCCTTTAAACCCTAATAAGTGAACTTCAAGAAACTACCACTTCAGAAATACAGTCGATTATTTCCTTGTCTTCTACAAGTACAAAAAGCCAAAAAATACATACTTCTTCATGAACTGTACAGCACATAGATTATGTCTCAAAATTATAAGGACTGCATATCTGATGATTCATACTTTCCCTTGGGGAGAGGGGGGTATATTCCTTATTTCAAAGAAACTTTTTTTTTCTTCTGTTTTAAATATATTCAATAAAATGTTTGGCTCAAAGGGGAAGCTATCTCCACTGGCTACACCCATTCTCTAACTTCTTTTAGTAGCATAGTTTTGCTTTACATACATTTGTTATTAGGCTTGCTAAACTGCAACTAATTTTTTATAGATCTGGTTTAAAATAAGAGCAAACATATTTACCTTGTTCATGAACACGATGGCCCTTTCGAAGGCGCTATTAACCTCTTCATATTCTGGATCAATAATACACAGTCCTTTCACTTGTTCTCGCCTTAGCTTTAAGTACCTATGCCATAATTTGTAGCTGAAATAGAAAAAAAGAAGGTAACAGTATGCTGGATAACAACAAAAGTGGATTCATCATTAGCCGAGTATTAATAAATAATTGTCAAAAATGTTATCTTCACTCTATTATTACTATTATTATTGTGGGTGAACCGACAAAACTGAGTCTAGAGTCGGGCCACAAAGGCCCATTGTGTTCAAACACACACACCCCTAAAAAACAATAGGTTCTGGGCCAATGGTGGCACTTGGGAATGGTATTTTACATAGGGCTTGCCTATCTCTTTTTTCCTCCTTTGTAGAGAGCCTATCTTTGTAGAGCTGAGGTATCTACCAATATGTTCCCTTATTTTTAGAACCCCACCCGCCAGCTTCAGACCGGCATGGGGGGGGGCAACACTTGTCCCTCAAAGAGAGTGGAGAGTCAATTGCCACTCACCAGCCATCAGGGACAAGTGACACATAATCCTCAGAACCAGTGCTAGCAAGAGAACTTCTTTCTCCCAACTCAGCTAATTGACTGCAGTACTAATGATGCTAGACTTTGAAATGTAAAACAAAGATAAATTTATGGCGGAAGATCTAGTGCCAAAATTCACACCTATTCGCAATGTTGCCAATGACAAATTTCACGAACTGAAATACAGAGATTGTCTTTGCGACAGTTCAAATAAAATGATGCGCAAGTACGTCATTCGGTATGCGAAAAAATAAAGCAATCATAGCTAGAGATCAATTTTGCTTAATTATAAAAAAAAAAAAACAACTGTCAATTTAAAAAATTCACGACTGAACCATTGAGAGACCTAATCCATAAAACAAACAGTGGATAAAATGAAAAGCGAAGAATCATTGAAGGTTTGTTTTTAATGCAAAATCATCCCATGAAAAGTTGAAATTGCGTGTGTGTTTGAGCATTTAAAGTGTTTTAAGAGTATTTTAGACTTGAACAGACAAATCTTCTTCTAAAAAAAATGAACAGCGGTCGATGACAACATGTTTATCGTACTTCGGTAGGCTATCTCCAAACCTTTTTTTTTTTTTTTTTTTTGCATGGAATGTATTTACATTTTGGAGAACTGAGCGTAACTCTCTGGAAGTATGCCCTGTTTTATCTAATTTCAATGTTGCGCATTACACGACACATGATTGCTTTGAGCAACAGATAAAGTCAGTAGACATAATTCCTTGGAAAGGATATCTAAATGATTAAAGGAATATTCAGCAGAATAAGGGGAGTCTCTATGTGAACAAAAACAAGACAACTTTACCATGTATGCACTTACTCTGGCTTTTCCTAAGATAACTCCTGTTTAACTTTTCCGTAATAAGAAAACACCCAATGACAGCTTCAAACTAAAATGGAGCATAAAATAGTCTAATAGAGAAGCAATAAAAAGTAAAAATAACAAACTTAAATATCTTTTACTATACCAAAAAATCGTGGCTGAACTCTTAGCAATTTACCAGAGGTTTAGATCAGATTTCGAACAGACCCGCTCACTTACATTCTCACAACACCCACTAACATTTACAGCAATCACTAATTCTGGAGAGGACTTAAATATGTAATGTGTATTTCTATACGTGGAAATTGGTCCCTTTTAGGGGGGGGGGGGGTACCAGAGGATTATTTAGTTGAGTTTCAGATTAATGTTCACTTAAAATATTGCTTTCGTGATAAGGAGTTATACAGCATTATTAGGACAACTCTATCAGGTTGCCTAATATATAGGCTACCTAATACTATAATAGGTAGCCTATATATTTGGAGGCATAAAAATTAACTCTTGAAAATGGAATTGTAAGTTACAAACTTTAGCTATGGTAGGCCTACTGCTAATATTTATGTATGAGGGCTAGCAACCATCTGAGTTTCTAAGCCTAGATCAGGGTTAAGAAATGTTTTAAACCTATATTGTTTTCAGAAATATTAATTTAAAATAAAATATTAATTTTTAGGAATAAATTTAATTTTTTATACTTTTATAATAACAAAAGAGGAATTAGCATCAGCTTTTAATCTGGATTGATTTGAGTTTAAAATTCTATTAATTGGAAATTTAAAAATTTTACAAAAAAAAACTAGATTCGTTCAAATTGAAGCAGATTGTAAATAAAATTACACCAAAAAATAGAAGATGTTGATTTCTCTTTCACGACTAAAAAGTATAAAAATGTAACACCATATTCTTGAAAACTACCGTGCCAAAGAAAACCTTAGAAAACGAAAACAACTCCTGAGGAGGGGAGTGAAAACCCAAGAAATGAGAACGGAGTTTTGTATAACTCTCGCCTAAGCGTTAATGACAAGGCAAGCTCTTTTCTCAAAGCAGCAAATCACTGCATTTGACCGCTCCATTTTTTTCTTTTTTTTTACAGGATATTTCAGATGAAAATTCGTCTTCATTCATTTCATTTCATTCCTAGAAGAATGGTCTTAGACTTAGACCATGTCATATCCTTGTATCCCCTCCCCCTGGGCGGTAATTTTTATTTCAACTAATTCCTAGCAGAGCGGTTTCGGTTTAGAGATAAAACAACAAGTAATGCTATTTTACTTTATTAATGTAAAACAATAAGGTAAAAATTGGAAGGTAAAACCCTTCTAGATTTCGATTACGCAGATAATAATTTGAGTGTCCTAGGAAAAAACTTTAACAAGATAAATGAATCTTTGGAGCCATTGAGGATTCAGGATGAGGGAATAGGTTTAAAAATTAACATTAAGAAGACTAAGTAACTTAAAACAAGGAATAGTTGAGAATGATCAAGCGATGAAGGGTAATCAGAAAATATACAAATGGATAGCTTCATATACCCCGATATAATTATTAGTGACGGATCCAGTGAAGCTGTAAAAAGTAGAGAAGATAAGGACCAGGTGATTTTTTTTTTTTTTTTTTTTAGATATAAAAAGAGTTGGGAAGAACAGGAAGATAATTCTTCGGACTAATATTAGGATATTGGATTGTATGGGAATGACAGTGGTCAAATATGACTCTATAACGTGGTTGCTTCGAAAGACTGAGGAAAATATGCTGGATGTTTCCATGGGGATTGTCTAAGGATCATTTAGGTACCCGTGCCTGACAATATATGAAGCAAGAAGCTGCACAAAATGGAGGTCCCAATTTCAGGGCTATGACGAAGGAAAGGCCATGATGGCTAGGTCACATTTTACAGATAAAAGACGATAAAGTGGGCTTTTTGGCCATCCATTTGGGTCCAAACAAAAAGCAGGACATCTTCAAATGCAGTGGCAAGAGGTCATGCAAGAATTCATTAAAAGGAAACCGGAACTTCATGGAGGGAGTAAAGAGTAAAGCTTTGAGCACGCGGGGAGGAGAAAAAGCGTGCACAGCTAAGTTGGTCTGAGGTGGCTTGACACTGAAATTCATTGTTACTAGTAGCAGAAGCATCAATAGAAACCAAATCTATAAAAAAAGGAATTCTTGCAGCAATGTCATCATAAAGAATCTGCTGTTCATGCTGATTCTATTTTTGTAAAATTGTATTCTAATTTTACGCGGAATAAGTTATCAGCATAGGCCAAAAAAATTTAACATACCTTCCAGGCAATTCTTTGAGTGCCCTTTCGTAAAGCAAGTTGACAATCTTTTTAGGCGCATCTTTTTTATGATCTATATACCGAAGCCAATGTTTTACTGAAAACGGATTCCTTAGAATTTCTTCTTCATATGGTAAATCTTCTTCAGACTTAAAATAAAAAAAAAATACAAATATAAATTAGTAATTCAACAATGACCAGTCAAGACTTAACAAAATAAGCCAGCCAGAAGTCAAACCAATTAAGTCGGTTTGCTATCAGTCTGAAATGATGTTCCGGGTTTGTTATTGAGAAGTTAAATATAATGGTTGCTCTTCAACAATGAATCAAAATCATAAATATAGTCAATAATCAATTCATTCAACTTCAATATCATTCATTAAACAACCAATACTAACACAAACCATATCACTCCAAATGCCAGGGCATGATATGAAGGAGGAAAGGGCATATAAATCCACAAAAACAACAAATAAATTTTCCACCTCAGAACGTCTTTTTTTTTAATTCAATAACGAAAGTATATACCCTGCAATCGTTATCAAAATACTCAACACTCAACTCATCTCCTTAAATGCACTGAACAAAATTAAAATACAAGAAAATATTTTTCCTCAAGTTAATCCTCAAAATTCTCCTAAGTACTGTATGGTATGTAATCATACCTGTTGTGGGTGCTCTTTGACCAAATAGACCAAAACACTGGTTCTGTGTGATGGAACCAAGAAGAGGGATGGAATAGACTATTGAGTATATATCAATAGCCAGCAATGAAATATAGGATGGTTTTCCCTTTTCAACATAGTAATAGACAGCGCAATAGCACTGCCTAAGTAAAGAGCGATATGGGCACAATGCATTATTTTTTTTTTTTAACCAGGGCACTTCAAAAAGGGTTCATTTGGTTGGAAATTAAAAGGGCTAGTGTCCTTTTTAATAGTCGAAAGTGATTGGAGGGCATCCAGCCCCCCTACACGTACATCATTTCCACGAACACATCCAATCAAAACTGAGATAGCCATTTTGTTCAAAGTAGTTGAAAGGTCCAAAAACTATGTCTTTAAGGATGACACCCCCCCCACAGCCCTCAGGACAATGGTTGTAATTTATGCCCTGGGTATATATAAAGTTTTTATAGAAAAGGGTGGTCATATAAACTTCAGAGGGGGCTCCTTAGATTGGAAATCAGAAGTTCTAGTGCTATTTTTAAGAGTCAAAGTGATCGCAGGGCAGCTATCCCCCCCCCTCCCCCCACACGTCGTATTGTCACCAAACGCATCTGATAGAAATTTTGAGATAGCCATTTGTTCAAAAAATCGTCCAAAGATCACACAACAAGGCCTTTTGGGTTGACACAACCCCTCAGAGTTTGGGGGCAAGGGTTGTAAGTTATGCTTTGGAAGCATATAAAGTTTTTATAGAAGAAGTGGTTGAGTGAATTTTAGAGGAGGCTCATTTAATTGGAAATGTATAGTTCTAGTTCCCTTTTAAAAGTCAAAAGTAATGGAGGGCAACTTGCCCCCTCCCTTAATGCCATTCCTCTTTTCCTCGAACGCATCCAATCGAAATTGTGAGAGATAGCCATTTTGTTCTCAATAGTCCAGAGGGCATATAACAATGACTTCAGGGTGGACACAGCTCCTCAGAGCCTAGGGGCAAGCGTAAGTTAAGCCACGGGGCATATAGGGTTTTTAAGGAACGGCTGGTCGTATAAATTTGGATCACAGAGGCTTATTTGATTCGAAGTCGGAAGTTCTGGTGCCATTTTTAGAGCCAAAAGTAAATGGAGGGCAACCACCACCTCCAAGCCTATCATTTCCCAAAACATATCCGATCAAAATTTGAAGGGAAATATTTCGTTGAGAATTGTTGAAAGATCCAATAATTATGTCTCTGGGGATGTCAACCTACCCACAGTCCTCAGGGCAAGGGCTGTAAGTTACGCAATTCATTCATTGTTTAGGTATAGTATATGTTATTGATAAATGGATGTATGTTTGAACCTACTTTTCCGAAAAGACGAAGGCTTTCAGGTGAGCCATTAAGAGAATATTGAGGGAGTGTTGAACTAAATCATGACACGTTATGTGTGTATGGATTATCAAAAGGGTGAAACCTAGGAATGACTGAGTATCTTCAGGAAATGATAAGAGAGATGACCAAAAAGGCAATATTTGCATACTACCACTACTAGTGCTAGCGCTGCTACCACCACACTACTCCCTTTACAATATTGAGCGGAAACTTGAACTAAATCAAAAGATGTTATGTGCATGTACATTGTCAAAAGAACGTATCTCAAGAATTGGTTTGGGTAATGAGTTGGAACTTTCAGAGAATGCTTAAAGGGGAAGAACATCTGACCAAAAGGTAATATGTGCACGCGTAATACTACTATCACCGCTATATTTACTGCTACTACTACTACTTCTATTGTAACTACTTGTAAGGCTAAGAGCATTGAGATGAAAATTTCAAGAATATATGAACATACAAGTTATCAAAAGAATATATCAGATATGTCATAGCAATGGCTAATTGTATTAAGTTGAAACTTCTAGGACTTGATAAGAGGGATGTTCTACTGACCAAAAGGCAATACGTAATACTACTGCTGCGACTAGTACTACTACTATTATTATTAATATCCTGCTACTAGTAGTAATAACGATAATGTTACTACTATTACAACCATCCCTAAGGGTATGAAGGTGAAATTTTCAAGGAATATTGAGGGAGAAGGTGATCTGAATCACAAAAGGGCGTAACAACAATATCTTAGGAACTATCTGATGAATGAAGTTGAAAATAACAGGGCTTGTTGTGGAGGTTGTTCAACTTATCCAAAGAAAATACTTGCATCCTAATGCTACTGCTTCTACCCATACTACTACTACTACTGCTACTATTATTACTCCTTTTACTTTTACTATATTACCGCCGCTAAAGCTAAGGCTACTACTATTAATTCTACTACTACTATTACTACTGCTGCTACTGAAACTAAGGGTATAAATTCGAAAAATGTTGGATATATTGAAACTGTAGGCAACTAAATCGAAACACACACTATGTCAAGAAAACAAGATACATTTTAAGTGCTTTCACTTTTTTTTACTTTAATAAATGAAAAATTATTAAAACATTAAGGAATAAGTATTAGCACATGTATATTAAACTGACAATCCTCCTTCGTTTTTATTTTCAGTAAAGTGTAAATAATGTTCTGGTCTTGAGAAGACAGGGGTTTGTCAAAACTACTCGTTTTAATTTTGCTCGTTTTAAGTTTGGCTTGGTTATTTATTGTAATTTCTGTTCGTTTTAAGTTTCCTATATTTATTGATGGTGAATTGTGGTAGTTTTACACTTGGAAGATTATTTGGCTTTATTTCTGATCATTTTTTGCTTATGCAGCTCTTTACATTTCTTTTGAAAACTGTTTTGTTGAATTTTTTTTAATTAATTTGTATCAAAGGACATAGTGTGTAGCATACAATCGTATCCTTACATTCTTCGCATGCACTTTGGTTCAAAATCTGGTGTACATGGATTATTATTTCCTAGTCCTCATGACCTGAAAAGGGTGCAGCTTCCAGAAGCTAAAGAACAGCCAGAGTTTAATCCAGTTTATGCTAAGACATCAATATAAGACTGAAACTTTGTTCATTGAAAGTATACCCAATGCCAAACAAGCAACTATACTTACAATGACAGTTAATACCTAGAATTAAAAAAAAAAAATCCCCTTGCCACTTATTATGAAAGAGGTTTTCATAAAAACTTGTGAGAGGGCTCATTTGATTGAAGATTGAAAGTTTTAGTGCCTTTTTAGGGCTGAAGATGATTTGAGGACAGCCAGCCATCCTCTTGTGTCTTTTCTGTAACACCCACGAAATTGGATCAAAATATTAAAATAGTCAATTTTTTCAAAAACGCAAAAGATCCAATAAGTGGGCCTGAAGGGGAGAGGGGAACAGCCTTAAATTGTATAGATTATCTATTGTTTGCCAATGGGTGTCAGTACAAATGTGGCCATGTTTGGCCTTGGTGTTTTTTTGATCAGCTAGGTGCATTTTGGGTCATTTTCTGGGCCAAGAATCCTAAGGAAATCATAAGACAGTACGTGCAACCAAGCTTTCAAATTATCTGCTATGACTCAGGAATGGCTTTTAGGATCAGGTTGAAAATTTTAGAGATTCTCATGGGGAGGGTGAAGTGGACATCAAACTTTGACTTAGGAGAGGGAGTAGAGGTGAATCAGAAACATTTTGTGCATCCAGGCCATTGAAATAGCCTATCTACAATGCCTAGAGAACAGCTGGAGGACTAAAGTTGAGACTTAAAGGGTATGGAAAGAAGAGGGAAAGTAGAGCAAGGGGACTCTAATTTCCTGTGTTGGGGGGAGGGAGAAGAAAGTAAACAGTGTTTGTCTGTGATTCACGAAATCATTTTACACCATAAAATCCTATAAGGAGTAACTATTGGCAGAGTTTAGTGACAAAGCGAATCAAACAACACTATATTTCGCTAGGTAATCAAAACGGCATATCTGCAATATCTTGAGAATGGTTTAGAGCACCAAGTTAAAACTTTCAGGGAGTGTTGATAGGAGGGGAGGGGAAAAGTAGGTCTTTACTTACGACTATATAGAGAGGATAAAACTAAATAAAAAAAACACTATAGACATTCAGTTTCTAAAAATACCATATTTCTAACATCTCAGAAGCAGCTAGAGAGATGGAGTTTAAACTTTAAATTAACATAGAAGGTAAAAAGAAGGAGGGGCAGGGGGCTAAAAATTTGTATTGTAGGGAAGGGGACAAATATGTTATGTCTCTGATCCATCTGGATGTTTTACCACAGCAGATCCTTGAGATTTTAAATGTACAAATATCATAGTAGCAAGATTAATCAAAAGACACTATAGGGTATGACTTTATCATGATAGCATATTTCCAATGTCTCTGAAATAGCTTGGAGCATCCAGTTTCAGGGAGTGTTAGGGGGGAAAGAGGCCCTCGAATTTTAACTTGGGAGGGGCTGAAATTGTTTTTCTTCCATCCACCTAAACATTTATGTACTATAGGCTTCTATAGGATCTGAAGTCTACTCCCAGTTGAGTAGTAAGGTAAATCAAAAAGAACAATGTCTTGCAAGGTTATCAAAACAGCATATCTGCAATATATTGGGAACAGCTTTGGGGATCAAACTGAAACTTTCAACAAGAGTTGGAGTGGGAGAACTGGACCTGGAATTTTGACTTGAGAGGAGGAGGCAGAGGGAAGGGGTCTAATTATTTGATTCTTGGCCCTTGGAGCCCTTGTTGGACCAAAATTTATTCCCAGTGGAGCAGTACTACAGACGAAGATAAAACTATATATATATCAAGATTATCAAACTAGCACATCTGCATATTATCTCAGGATCAGCTTGGCAGTCGATTTGAAACTTTCAGAAGCATTATACAGCTCAATGGACTCTGAATTTTGACTTAGGGCAGAGACAAAGATAATAAAAAGAAACATGTGCCATATCCAAGTCTAGGCATTTCTATGCATTCCAGGTCTAGCCCATTCTATTATGCTGAACAAAATGGCTGTCTCAAAATTTTGCTGTATGTATTTGAAAAATGAATGGACTTGTGAGGAGGCCTGCTTGTCCTCCAATCTCTTTTTACTCTTAAAAAGGGCACAAAAACTTTTTGATCTAGTTCAACATATGCCTAAATATACCAAAGTGCAAATTATGTTCTGGTCTTGAGAAGGCATTGTCAGCCCTAATAACCCTAATTTTTGATCGTTGACTTGGTTATTTATTGTAATTTCTGTTCGTTCTTAATTTCATTTATTTATTGATCATGATTTGTGGTAGTTTTCTGCTCGGAAGATTATTTGACTTTATTTTGCTCATTTTTGGTTTAATGGAGCTCTTTATTTTTCCTTGAAAAACTGTTTTTTTGTGGAAAAAGTTTTTTTTTTAAATTATTTGTTAAGATATAAGGTTTTTTTATGGAAGGGCAGCCATATAAACTTTTGAGGGGGCTCATACAATAGGAAATTGAAAGTCCCAGTGCCTTTTTAAGATTTAAAAGTGAGTGATTCCACTGTTCTTAGAGAGAGAGTAGATGCCTCAAAGGAGGCATTAATGCCAAAACTCCAAACTTTCATTGGGCCTCCAGGTAAATACAGGATTAGTTCTAAGGAGGGGGGGGAGAAATTTGATATTTTATCTTACTTGATTTCTAGAAGTATTTCTGATCTGCAGTGTTATAATGAAAATAAAGAGTAGCATTAAACCCCAAAATTAGCAGAATTTATTTCATATAGTAGGGGGACTGCCCCTTTCTCATCCCTAACCTCGCCTTGTGATCGTAGAAACTTTGGAGGTTGCTCCCAAGATAAAATTAAATAATTTTCCTAGTCATTTTTTACAAGTCAAAAGTGATTGAATACCCCTTAGGAACCAGCCCCTGTCCTAAAAATTGTTTTTGATAACTAGTCCTTTAGTTACCCCTTAGGACATCTGACTGACGTTTTGAGGTATTTATTTTGTACTTTCTCTGTGGCTGCTCAATTTTGCATTGGGGGGGGGGGGGGGGATTTTCATGGGGAAAGAGAATTATTCAGAGGGGGGGGTAATTTTCTTCAGGGGGAATTTTCCAGGGGTGCCAGCTCCCACCATATCCAGGTTATTAAAGCAGTTTGTTTGCAACATATCTAGAACAACATATGAGAATGAAACTGAAACTTTAAGAGTCCTGTGGTTGAGGTGGCAAGGGAATTTCATAAATTGTATTTTTGCTGCATTGGCTTATGATGCCCAAAAAATGGGTCCAATTTTTTTGTGTATCTGATAGGTTTATAGCTCATATGGTATATAGACAGGACAAGTAGGTCTTATTAAAAAAGAAAAAAAAAATCAGTTTTATCTATGTAACACCTGAAACTGGGCCAACAAAATTTCCTAAAATTGGCTTAGATTTACAGGATAGGTAAACTGGGTTTTAATATGGCTATTTAATTTTCTTAGGAAGGCTTCTTTGGAAGATATCTTCTTAGGAAGAATTGAGCTAATTCCTGAAAGTTCCATGTGCTGGTAACATACTAATTATGCTGTCTTGGAAAGCAATTGATTAAAGTGAGTGGGATTTCCAGGAATGGATCTACTGCCCAAACTGTTTCCTGAAAAGGTGTTTTTAGGATTGATTGTGAATTCTCTAAGGCTTACAGGAATTTATGTACAACTATTTACACTTTCATTTGTTTAGGGAGCAGCAAACACAAATTTTTTTTTAAATAGGCATTTTGATTCAACTGCTTGTGAGAATTAATTAAAAAACAAATTTATTGCAAACCAAAAAAATCAACAAAAATTGTTTTTGCCCAAGGGCTGTATTTACATTAATTGTAACAGTAGCAATGATTATAAGGTTGGCTCTTGATAATTTGAAGCTTTTTTTTGGCCCCTAGAAAAATATATTTGGTAAATTAAACAAAAATCAATGTGAATTGGTCCCCTTAGTAATTTTTATCTCTACCAATGGTATCTTGCTTGCTTCCATTTCTATAAATTGAAGTCAAGGCTTTCCTACCCTTCATAATTTGAAATAAGTGTCTATTTTATGTGCAAACCTTTGTTTCATTACAAGAACGGATATAAAATCTATGGTCTTCTTTGAAACAGCCTATAAGTAGTTGGCTATATATCAATCCATTAAGGCAAGAGAGTGATGCAATGTGCTTTTAGGAATCCAATAAGTAAGCACTTATGTTTGTTTCAAAATCCTGCAGGCTAGTTTTCAAAAACTGGTGAACTCGTGGTGCATGACCAACTGTATAGGAAACATGCTGATAAATATAAAAGAAGCACCACTAGAGTCATTAGGTCATGCTGTTATCAAATATCAAATATCGGGTTCACTTATAATGCCCCCCCCCCCCGCCCACCCATTTGATGATCCCAGATATTGTATTAACTAATATACTTCTCTGTAACTCTTGATGTTGTGTATTTCTTTGTTAATGGGTTTCTTAACTAGTCAAAAGTATTTGACTTAACTGATTGCCAAAACATTTAAGACCTGTTGGATATTTAATATTATTTGTAACTGATTCTAAAATATGGACAGCAATGGAATAAAACATGACATGTTAATCTGATTAATAGAAAAATTCTGCATATTGTAAGCAAAATATAATTGTTTTACTGTTTTTCTTTCAGTTTCGTAGGTACCCTAGGGCCATATCTAGGATATCAGGAAGGGAGGGGGGGGGGTGTTTGCATTGTCAGAAAATTAACTATGATATTTGGAAAGGATGCCATTCTAGTTTGGTGGCTCTGCAGAAAGAAACATCTTGATCAATAAAAGGAATACCAATGTAGTACTCTTTGTGCATTCTGATGTATGTACTTATTTCTGCAATTAATTTAAAATAACTTTTTCCACAAAATAAGTTTTTCAAAGAACAGTAAAGAACTCCATTAAACAAAAAATGAGTAAAAATAAAATCAAATAATCAACCAAGCGTGAAACTTCCACAAATCAGCATCGACAAATAAATGAAACCCAAAACGAACAGAAATTACAATAAATAATTGAGTCAAAACTCAAAGCGAACAGAAATTAACATAAGTTGGGCTCGAAACTCCTATACCTTCCCAAGGCCAGGAAATAATTTGCACTTTACTGAAAAAATATAAATGTTTTACTTTTATAACTTTAATAAATCAAATAATATTAACATTTTGATTACTAAATATCAGTATATATATATTAAACTGACAATGCACATTCATTTGTATTTTTTTAGTAAAGTGCAAATTTTGTTCTGGCCTTGGGAAGGCATACAGGTTTTGCACCCAACTTATGTTAATTTCTGCTCGCTTTCAGTTTGACTCGGTTATTTATTGTAATTTCTGTTCGTTTTGGGTTTCATTTATCTATCGATGCTGATTTGTGGTAGTTTCACGCTTGGTAGTGTATTTGATTTGATTTTTGCTCATTTTTTGTTTAATGGAGTTCTTTACTTTTCTTTGAAAAACTTATTTTGTGGAAAAAGTTTTTTTAATTAATTTCTGTTCGTTTTATATTGACATAGTATTTTCAGGGAAAAAGAAAATAAAACTTTAAATCTTTTTGTTTTTAAGACTTTATAGTTTGGCCTGCTATTTATATGCAGGAGAAAACTTTTCAGCAATTTTAACAACATACACCCTTTTAAAAATCTGGACACAAATAGTACTGTTTGATTTAGTTTCATACCTCCTCGAGTTGACCTGAAATGGAAAACTTGATACCATTTGCAAAAAAATCTATTTACTTTCTTTGATAGCTTGGATACACTTACGCTATTTTGATTTGGTTAAATTTTAAGAGCAGAAGCAGCCCCGAAAGCTTGAACATAATACCCTCAGTCGTTCTTCGGATACTGCTGACATGCCTTATTGGGAATTGGCATTATCACAGTGCATTTTGATTTTATCTTAAGGCAACATTTAGTTTTTTAAACATAATGGGCAAATGGGAGGGTGGGAGTGGAAGGAGGATTAGTTGCCCTCCAATCACTTTCGACTATTAAACAGGGCATCAGCCCTTTCTATTTTCAATCGAATAAGCCCTTTTCTAAGTTCCATGACAACTCCTTCAATACAAAGTGCCCTGTTCTAAACAACAACAACAACAAAATAATAAATTATACCCACGTTGATCTTTACTACAAAAATGTCACGTCTTCCATCACTTTCGACTATTAAAAATGAAACTATGCCTTTCGATTTCCAATCAAATGACCCTTTTTGGAAACAACAACGCTTTACAAACCTTTATCTATTGCCCTAATTACAAACCTTACCCTAAGGTCTCTTAGGGTGGTTGTCATCCTCTAAGACCAAATTTCCAGAACTTTCAACTACGTTAAACAAAACGGCTATCTCAAAATTTTGATGGATGTGTTTGGGGAAATGGTGGGCGTGAGAGGGGTGGTAGTCGTTCTCCAATCACTTTCAACTATTAAAAATGGCACTAGCCCTTTCAATTTCCAATCAAATGAGCCTTTTTGAAGTTTCTATGACAATGCTTTCAATAAAAACCTTACATGCCCCCAGGGATAACTTACATCCCTTGCCCTGAGTGCTGGGGGGGGGGTCATTCTCAAAGACCTAATCTCCAGAACTTTCTACTACGTTGAACAAAATGGCTATCTGAAAATGTTGATTGGATGTTTTTGGAGGAATCTTGGGCGTGAGAGGGGGGTTAGTCACCCTCCAGTCACTTTCGAATATTACAAAGAGCACTAGCCCTCTCAATTTCCAATTGAATGAGCCCCATTTGAAGTTTTATGACAACTCTATCTATAAAAACCTTATATGCCCTCAGGCAGAACTTACAACCTTTGCCCTTGGGGCTCTGGGGGGTTTGTCATCCTTAAATACATAATTTCCAGAACTTTCAACTACGTTGAACAAAATGGCTATCTCAAAATTTTGATTGGATGTGTTTGGGAAAATGGTGGGTGTGAGAGGGGCGTTAGTCGCTCTCCAATCACATTCAACTATTAAAAAAGGCACTAGCCCTTTCAATTTCCAATTGAATGAGCCCTTTTGAAGTTTCTACGCTTTCAATAAAAAACCTTATATGCCCCCAGGGCATAACTTACAACCCTTGCCCTAAGGGCTATGGGGGACTTTCCTCGTCAAAGAAATAATTTCTATCTGGAAATCAACTATGCTGAACAAAATGGTTATCTGAAAATTTTGATTGGACGTGTTTCGGGAAATGGTGGGCGTGGAAGGGGTGTTAGTCACCCTCCAATCACTTTTGACTATTAAAAAGGGCACAAGCCACTCCAATTTCCAATTGAATGAGCCCTTTTCGAAGTTTCTATGACAACTTCTTTGATACAAAGTGGCCTGCTCTAATGAAAAAAAAAAATTATTAAATAATACATTGTGCCAACATCGTTCTTATATGCCCCCAGAGCATAACTTAAAATCCTTGCCCTGAGGGTTGTGGGGGAGGGTCCTCCTCTTTACTTAGTCCCTTTTCTTGTCTCATTCTCGAGTGTCACCGTTCTTTACTTAGGCAGCGCATTGTGCTGCCTATGATTTATACAACAACTTTCTATATAAACCTTATATGCCCCCAGGGCATAACTTAAAACCCTTGCACTGAGGGCTCTGAGGGGGTTATCATCCTAAACGACCTATTTTCCAGAACGTTCAACTACATTGAACAAAATGGATATCTAAAAATTTTGATTGGATGTGTTTTGGAAAATGGTGGGTGTGAGAGGGGCATTAGTCTATCCAATCACTTTCAACTATTAAAAAAGGTACTAGCCCTTTCAATTCCCAACTGAAAAAGCTCTTTTGAAGTTTCTATGACAATGCTTTCAATAAAAACTTTATATGCCCCCAGGGCATAACTTACAACCCTTGCATTGAGGGCTCTGAGGGGGTTATTGTTCTAAAAGATCTAATTTCCAGAAATTTCAACTATGTTGAACAAAATGGATATCTCAAAATTTTGATTGGATGTGCTTGGGAAAATGGTGGGCATGAGAAGGGCGTTAGTTGCTATCCAATCACTTTCAACTATTAAAAAAGGCACCAGCCCTTTCAATTTCCAATTAAATGAGCCCTTTTGAAGTTTCTATGACAACACTTTCAATAAAAACTTTATATGCCCCCAGGGCATAAATTACAACCCTTGCCCTGAGGGCTGTGGGGGGAGGGGTTGTCATCCTTAAAGACCTAATTTCCAAAACGTTCAACTATGTTGAATAAAATGGCTATCTAAAAATTTTGATTGGATATGTTTGGGGAAAAGGTGGGCGTGAGAGGGGGGTTAGTTGCCCTCAAATCACTTTCAACTATTCAAAAGGGTACTAGCCCTTTGAATTTCAAATCGAATGAGCCCTTTTACAAGTTTCTACAACAAAGATCAAACAGTTTGTGGTAACAAACTGTAAGTAAGGAGCAACCCGGCTCAATGGTAACCAAAACTCTAAAAAACGGAATTTTGATACCAATAGATACATCAAAAGAATCAGATTTTAATTCTGATTTCAAAAATATAAGTTTCATCAACTTTAATCTTACCCACCAAAAGTTAAGCACCTGAGAAAATTTGGCTGATTTGCAAAAAAAGGGGGAAAGGACCCCCTAAAAGTTATAGAACCTTAATGAAAATCACACCATCATATTCAGCGTATCAGAGAACCCTACTGTAGAGGTTTCAAGCTCCTATCTACAAAAATGTGAAATTTTCGATTTTTTGCCAGAAGAAAGATCACGGATGCGTGTTTATTTGTTTTTTTTCTTTCTTTTTTCCCAGGGGTAATCGTATTGACCCAGTGGTCCTAGAATATCGTAGGAGGGCTCATTGGAACGGAAATTAAAAGTTCTAGTGTCCTTTTTAAGTGACCAAAAAAATGGAGGGCAACTAGGCCCCCTCCCATGCTCATTTTTTTCTCAAAGTCACCCAATTAAAATTTTGAGGTAGCCATTTTGTTCAGCATAGCCGAAAATCTAATAAACATGTCTTTTAGGATGACTTAATCCCCCACAGTTCCTAGGGGAATGCTGCAAGTTATGAACTTTGCCCATTGCTTACATATTGTATTGGTTATTGGGAAGTATACAGACATTTACAGGAGGATTTTTTTCTGGTGGGGGGGCTGGAGGAGGGAGTTACTCGGGAGATTTTTTCCGTGGAAGATGTTTCTTTGGGGTAAGGACATTTCTGTGAAGGGGGGCGCCGGATTTCCAAGCATTATTTAAAAAAATGATCAGAGATTAAATTAAAAAAAAACAAGTTTTTTCAACTGAAAGTAAGAAGCAACATTAGAACTTAAAACAAACAGAAATTATTACGTATATGAGGGGGTTCTCCCCCATTTCAATACCTCGCTCTTTACGCTACAGTTTTTTTTAGTGCTTTCAAAAGAGCTATCTATTCTATTTAAATGGTCTTTGTGATTCAGGGGTTTGTGAATTAAAAATTTTTTTTTTAACTTTTAAACGTAAAGAGCTTGGTATTGACTAAGGGAGAACCCCCTCATATACGTAATAACATATACGTAATAAAAAAAAAAACAATAATAAAAAAAACAAGCAATATGGCTCAATAGTAATCAAAACTTTTAAAAACGGAATTTTGATGTCAATAAATGTATCAAAAGAATGGGCTTATAATGCTGATTCTAAATATATAAATTTTATTAAGTTTAGTATTACTCACCAAAGGCTAGGAGCCTGAGAAAATTTACCTGATTTTTTAAAGAGGGGGGAAACATCCCCTACAAATGAAATAATTTTAATGGAAATCACACCGTCAGATTCAGTGTATCAAAAAACCCTATTACATAGGTTTCAAGCTCATATCTGCAAAAATCTGCAACTTTGTATTTTTTGCCAGAAGAAAAATATATGAAGATAGAAGTTCGTTACGTAAGTTAATTTGTAAATTATGTCAGAACCAAATTTAGAGACAGCCATTTAGCAAAAGAAAAGTAAAATTTTTATGCAAATTTTGTTTACTTATTCAATGACGGTGAGCCAAAAATCAAAGCTGCATTAACTAAAAAACGATCAGAAACTAAATAAAAAAAACAAGTTTTTTTAACTGAAAGTAAGGAGCAACATTAAAACTTAAAACAAACATAAATTATTCTGTATATGAAAGGGGCTGTCCCCTCCTTGCTCTTTATGCTAAAGTTTGACTCTGTCTCACAACTTTATTTTTTAAAACAATAAAAAACTTTAGCGTAAAGAGCAAGGCGTTGAGGAGGGGACAGCCCCTTTCATATACAGAATAATTTCTGTTCGTCTTAAGTTTTAATGTTGCTCCTTACTTTCAGTTAAAAAAACTTTTTTTTATTTAATTTCAATAAAAACCTTATATCCCCCAGGGTATAACTTATAACCCTTGCCCTGAGGGTTGTGGGGGAGTGTCCTCCTCAAAAACATATTTTCTATCTGGAAATCAACTATGCTGAACAAAATGGCTATCTCAAAATTTTGATTGGATGCATTGGGGAATGATGGGCGTTGGGGGAATGGGGGGCGAAGGGGGGGGGGGGGGGGGGCTAGTGGCATATTAAGTTTCTATGACAATGAATTCTATAAAAAACCTTACATGCCCCCAGGGCATAACTTAAAACTCTTGCCCTGAGGGTTATGAGGGAGTGTCCTCCTCAAAAACATATTTTCTATCAGGAAATCAACTATGCTGAACAAAATGGCTATCTCAAAATTTTGATTGGATGCATTTGTGGGAATGATGGGCGTGGGGGGGGGCTAGTTGCCCTCCAATTACTTTTGACTATTAAAAAGGGCACTAGAACTCTCAATTTCCAATTGAATGAGCCCCTTTTGAAGTTTCTACAACAACCCCTTCCATATGAAGTGCCCTTCTCTAAAGGAAAAAATAATAAATGATATATTGTGCCAACATTGTTCTTATAAGCCTTCAGGGCATAACTTAAAACCCTTGCCCTGAGGGTTGTTGGGGATTGACCTCCTCAAAAACATATTTTGTATCCGGAAATCAACTATGCTGCACAAAATAGCTATCTCAAAATTCTGATTGGATGTGTTTGGAGGAATGATGGGCATAGGGGGGGGAGGGGCTAGTTGCCCTCCAATCACTTTTGACTATTAAAAAGGGCACTAGCCACTCCAATTTCCAATCGAATGAGGCCTTTTCCAAAGTTTCTACAACAAATCCTTTGATATGAAGTGCCCAGGTATGGAGAAAAAAAAAACACATTGTGCCCACATCATTCTTTACTTAGGCAGTGCTAGTGTGCTGCCTATGATGTGTTAGCTTAAGGTCAGGTCAGGAGGCCATAAATCTACAACTTTTATTAATTTAGCATGTTTCTTTCAGAAGTAGCTAACCACTATAGGCTATATTAACTTGGAAATAACCATGTTTTGAATAAACAGAAAGTGAAGAATCTAGTAGATTTTCCAATTGACTCACTAATGAGATGGCTAAGAAAGAGACATACCTATTGAATCTGAATTTCATCCTGAATCCAAATGTAATATTCATCTCCATTTCATATAAACTCTATCAAATCCCTCCATTCCTAATGTGTAAATATGTACCCTGAATTCACCAGAAGTTACTTTTTTTTCTTCTAACTGATTTAACAGTTTATCAAAATAATGAAAAATTAATTAAAGAGCCTATATACAATTTGGTAAATATGCAGCAGTTTAAATTACTGACCTAGGAATAAGGTGAACATGCCACTCAGAGCCATTTTTTATGCTTTTTCTGAATATAATAAGCATCTTAATTATAAAATCAATTTCAAGGCCTTTAAAGACCCTCAAAGATGATGCCTTTTTCTTTTATTTTAGATACTGCTTATATACCTCTGTTAGCATCACTTTTATTTAAACTGGTTTACCCATAAACTGAATCAACTGTGACAAAATCAAGAACCAGAAAATGGATGGGAAATATATAATTTGGGCTAGGCTATTTATTTGCACATAAGTGAGGGGGGAGGAAGTATAGTAGAGCTACATTTGGAATACATTAAATACAATTATTCTGCATATGATGAAGTAAGACTTGTTGTTTCTAACCCTTTTATATATGCCTAAGGAAAAATACAAGAAAGAAGGAGTATTGTCCTTGAAGGCTATATTGGGCTTTTAGTTGAATTTACAAGTAAAGCAATTAGCCTATTATATTTGGATAGAACATGAAAAAAGGCATTGAGTGGTTTGTTCACCTTATTCCAGATCAGTAGTTTAAACAGCTCTGTATTACCTAAAATTCAGGGTGTATAAAGGAGCTCTCCAGAGGCTGATGAAATAGTTGAGAGCCATGACTAATTGGAAAAAAAAGCCAAGACAGATAGTCTGAGTGAGAGGCAAAGCTGGAATAAGCCTTTTTCAGAATTGTATAAAAATGATGTCATTTTGCCTAAAGAAGGAAACATGTTAAAAAAAACCATTCTTACTTCATGATGTGCACAATAATTTTAGCTAACACATCTTGTATGCAGCCCAGCTATAGTTTACCCCCAACCCCTAACCCCCCCCCCCCAACGAGCAAATATAGGGCTACAGCACAGATTAATGTTTCCCATGCATTCTGCCACCTGTTTTTCTGGTTCTTGTTTTGTTGCAGTTGATTCAATTTACAGGTATATGGGTTGAAACAAGAGAGACACATTGGGAGAATAGATCGGAAATATATATTTTGGCACAAAATTTCTAATGAGTCATATAATTGAGCTAAGATGAAAGTGAAAACATCATTTACCCTTTTCCCTACCCTATTCCTTAATATAGACATCAACGATATGATGAACGGAACAGAAAACAACATCACTCTCTATGCTGATGACTCCAAGTTGTTTGGGCCTGCAAACCAACAAAGTCTGCAGCGTGACCTTCATAAAAATCCAAATGTGGGCACAAGACTGGCTACTTGAATTCAACACATCGAAGTGCAGTGTCCTTCACTTTGGAAGCAACAACCTCTGTCACCTATATGCATGTCCGATCCCAATTCACTGGCTAGCTTAGTACTAAAGACAAGTCCTGAAGAAAGAGATCTAGGAGTGCTGATAGATGAACAACTGAAGTTCCACGGCCACTGGCAACAAGCAGTTTCAAAAGCAAATTCAAGCCTTGGTTCCCTCAAACGCACTATAACCAGCCGCTCCTGTACAGTCTTTCTAAGGCTCTATAAGGCTATAGTTAGACCTGTTTTTGGATTTTGGTATGTGTCTCACCTCCCCTTCTTATAAGAATGACACCAGTCTAATCGAGGGAGTTCAGAGACGTGCCACGAAATGCATAGCTGGCCTACGAGATCTCCCATACAAAAGAGACTGGAACGCATGCAGCTGCCAACACTCGTCTTCAGACGCCGCCGTGGTGATAGGATGCTGACCTACAAGTATACGCACAACCAAATAACCCCCTCTTTACCAAACATTCAAGTCAGCACCAGACAAGAGGACACTCACATGAAAAAGCTGTCAAAACGTTTTGTTAAAACACGACCGTGGCAACACTTTCTTCTCTGAGCGTGTTGTCCAACAATTGGGAATAGCCTTCAAGCTGAAAACGGCGACTGCACCTACGTTTGCGTCCTTCAAGTCCAGACTTAAGGAATGGAATAACAAGCCATGGAAATATGAGTGGGAACTGTCCGTCCCACTCAACTACTGACTGATGCCAACTTTATCATAATGAGTGTCTGGCTAGGAGGCTGATTGCGCTTGTCATACCCAAATTTCGCATACTCAATCCGAAGTTGCTGTTGTGCGGTGGGTGTCAGCTCTATACCACTGAGAATGGTCTTTATGGGGCCATACCTACCTTTAGCCACTGCTACCGAGTGGGCTTAAATTGCATCTCTCAGCCAGCATACCTCTCCTATGGCATGTCACTGGGCCCTAACACAGTGACAAATTTTTGCCATCATTTGACCTGGAGCACACAGATCCAGTAAACCTTAATTTGTTTCCAAAGTGCGAATTAAGTGGTTAATTAAGGTAATCATTTGATGCCTTTATTTATGCTCTTTCATAATTCAAAATTGCTTCTGGGGCAATTTGCATCTTGAGCCCTTAAAGAGGCCCTGAATATATGAATTATGAAAGAGCATAAAACATGCATCAAATGATGTTTTCACTTTCATCCTAGCTAAATTATGTGGCCCACTGCAAATTTACCATGAACTTCACCCCCCCCCCCCCCCTTAATGTGTAGGTATACACCCTGAATTAGAATATACCCTGCATTCTTGACAGCAAAATTTTGAATTGCAAACTTCAGCACTATTTTTCTTGACAGCATTCAAAACTTGAAATGGTAGGAAAATGGTTTATATTTAAGTTGCCTAATAAATGAGGTTTGAATTGTTATAAATAAGTATTCTTAGAATATATTACTCTTGAACAACTTGTTTATAAACTAGTGATATGCTTTTAACCTCTTTTCAGTAACTTAACTAGTGTTAATAACTTCTTTGTGTGGTTACAAAAAACTGAAACTCCTTTGGGCCCCTTCAACAGCTCAAGATGCAATTAGCCCCAAGAAGAAATTACTAAATTATGAAAGATCATAAAAAAGGCATCAAATAAAGTTGGTAAATTTCTAGGTGGCACTAAAATTTAGCTAGGATGAAAGTGAAAACATCATTCGATGCATTTTTTTTATGCTTTTTCATAAATCAATAATTACTTCTGTTACAAATTACATCTTGAGCCCTTAAAGGGACCCCAAAGGTATTTTATATGAATTATAAAAAGAGCATCAAATGATGTTTTTCACTTTCATCCTAGCTAAATTATAAGGCCCACTGCATATTTACCATAACCTTTACCCCCTCCACTCTCCTAATGTGGAAGTACATACCCTGAACAGGAATATACCCCTGAATTGCCAACAGCAAAGTTTCAAATTGCAAAATTCAGCACTATTTTTGTGGATGGCACTTGAAAAACTTTAAATGGTAGGAAAATATTTTATATTTGAGTTGCCTAATAAATGACATTTGAATTGTTGTAAATGAATATTTTTGGAATATATTAGGCTACTCTTGAATAGGCTAACTTATTTATAAACTAGTGACATTTTTAAATCACTTTTTAATAACTTAACTAGTGTTGATAAATTCTTTGTGTGGTTACAAAAATGAAATACCTTTGGGGCCCCTTTAAGGGCTCAAGATGCAATTTGCAACAGAAGAAATTAGGCTATGAATTATGAAAGAGCATAAAAGAGGCATCAATAATGTTTTCACTTTCATCCTAGCTAAATTATAGTGTCAACTAGAAATTTACCATGATATTTTCACTTTCATCTTAGCTAAATTATATGACATAGCCTAGGCTACTAGAAATTTACCATTTTTGGCTATAGCCTATATTTGAATATTAAGGGGGGGGGGGGGTAAGTTATAGTAAGACTGTATATATAATATATTATCTGCAATTAGTCTGCATATTACAAAGGATGAATTGTTTTTTTAACATTTTTCCTTCTCTACAGGTCCTTCTTTAGGCATACACTGAAAAAAATAGGCTAATTCAAAACAATGAAATCAGTAGATTTTTTTTATACAGAATACAGTAACTTTACAATACTTTCAATAGTAAACCATATATTTTCCTAATATAATCTAAGCCTATTTGGTATCGGTGTAGAGATAAAAAGATCTTATTTACGAAAAAATCTGCCAAATCTGAATAGCGAGCCATGCTGTTTTTAAATTTTATCCTTTACATCGCCATCTAATCTATGTTAGATAGATTTTTGCAATACAAATTTTGTAATTTTTAGCGTTGTAATTTAATTGCGTTTAAAATTGCTTATTGAAATATATTTGATGTAATTACCTGCTTTTGTGCTTCAAAGCACTTTTTATCCCCTTTATAGCTGAAATTATATTTACTTGGTTTCAAAGTTTCTTTAGGAAGGGTCACTCCCATGGAGGGGGGGGGGGGGGGGGGGGGGGGTCTGGAGTGTCGTCATGGCTGGAGGTGCCCTATTTTGGGACCACGGCTGGTGCTTCTGGGTTTTTTTTCAGTTATTTTTGTGCCGTGAGGGAGGATGCCGTAATCAATGTCGCATTGAGCACACCCAACCCTAGGAACAGCCCTGCGTATGGATTATAAGCCACCAACCGCTTCTGCAAAAAGCTGCCTCGACCCTTTTGGGGGGGTGGCTGCAAGGCTGGGGAACTTGAGGCGGGGCTTCCACCATCCCCAAATTTTTTAGGATTTCCCTGAAAATCTATGTGTCTCCCCGAAAAAAATTTGGTTCCCCGAGTCCCCTAAAATCAGTCAATCGCGGTGTCACCCCTAGTGACTATCCTTATTGAATATTTCTTTACATACCATAATTTTTCACTACTCCCTTGTTCCTTAATTTTTGTCTCCTGTGTTACTCTGCATAAAAACCAAACCGATATAACTTAAGTATAGACGGCTCTTCATATGTTCACAAAAGTATCATTTTCCTGAATTTAGATTAAACAGTTTCGAATGCAGTATTCCGAATGCTATAAGATTCTTACATTTGCATCATTCCCGGTCAAGACAATCTTGACAAGATTAGCCAAGAATTATATTTGAAGTTGTTTGACCGAACGTTTAGTTGGATTCTGGGTTTTGAAACTGAACTTCTAAAGCAGAATTGTTTTTGAAAGCCGAGTCGTAAGTTAAAATTTTATTTTCTGTTGCTATTTTGGGTTTTGGACATACTGTGTTAATGTTTAATACCTAATGATTGAAAGCATGATATATTGAAGAAATTCATCTTTTTGCCATGAATTTTTACCGATAAATTTTTGTTTCATTCTGTGTGTAAAAATTAAGTTTTTTTTTTTTTTTTTATCTCAGAATTGTATTTGTCATACCACTTTTTATCCTCAAACGTATTCACGTTCCACTCCCCTCATAATTATTATTCTGATCCCTGTACCCTGGTAATGTTTTCAATGGCAGAGTTGCAAAGCTGCTAGTTAGGCGAAGGGAATTTTTTACCGAAAATATATTCTGTTCAAATTAGGCATAGCCTAGTAAATTTATCTAAATATCTAGGCCTACCTTTACGACTTCTAATGCTTGAACGATTAGTAATCATGTATGAAGGCTAATCCTGAGATAGAAACAAAAAAAAAATTCAAGACAATGTGATATAATTATATTTCTTCTTAAGAACTATTCCTAAATACAATCCCTTACCGTAAAAATTTTACCACAACGCTCCCCCCACCCGAACCCTGCTAAGGAGGCAAAATTAAGCTATAAACTAGGCACAAGGTAGGGGAACAAGGGATTTAGATGGAAGTGACCCAAAAAATATTATTCATAAAAAAATTTACAGTAGACCTCAAAGTACAAATTTAGTTATTAGGCTAATATTGTTTTCTTGTGAAGTTTTATATTATTTTAGGACTCATTTATAACGAACCGTTGGTTAATAACGTCAAATAATGTTAGTGAGAAGAAAAAGAATAAGTAACTTTTTTGTATATGACTTGTAGCCTATGGCTATCTTGTCCAGACATTAGATGGGATGATATAAAAATGAGTCTCATGTATGTTCCGAAGGGGTATTTTCCAAACGGGTATTTTCCGGGGGGGGGGGGATTTTCTGCGACGGTATTTTTTTTTTTTGGGGGGGGGATATTTTCAGCAGGGTAGTATTTTCTGCGTTAGATATTTTTTTGAAAAAGCATAGTAAAAAAACAAACAATGAAAAAAATGTATGTTCCGAGGGGGTATTTTCCACAAGGGGAGTATTTTCCACAATTTTCTGGGTGGTATTTTCTGTGGGGGGGATTTTCAGCAGGGTAGTATTTTCTGCGGGGGGTATTTTTTTCGGGAGGGGGGGGGGGGTATTTCCTGTTTTTCCACAGGGGGATTTCCGGGGGGGGGGGGGGGGGGTAACATCTAGAATCTTAGAATCAGCATTAAAAACCAATAATGTGTCAGTTGTCGTAAAAATTCCTTTTTAATCTAAGTTTGAATTTAATTTTTTAACTTAGTTTCTGTTGTTTTAAGCTTTCAATGTTGTACCTATAGGTTGAATTTTGTCTTTGTAATTTACCTATCTAGAAATCGCAAACAATATATTTTTTTTTAATATATTAATGAATTACTGAGATTAATGACTTGATGAAAAATTGCTACTAGTATTTACAGTTCATATGTGTTTCATGGTTGTATTCACTGAAATGGCAAATTTTCACGTAGATGATTTTTTTGGATAGCGATCTTTCAGATTCTAACGAAGGCAAAGCTATAGCCTTATCTAAAAAAAGATACAACTCTCAGCCAGATATTTTTTCTATGAAAGGCAGTTATGATGAGCCGGAATTTTTTTTAAACGATGATAAGTGATTCCTCGCTTGCAAATGGCTCTCTCGTGTCTAACAGTTTGAAAAAGAAAAAATATTTGGGGAAAAGTGACAAATATTTTCAGAAATACTTAAAATCCTGGGAAATTGAAGACATGTTCAAAGGCTGGCTCACAGAGAAACCAAGTCGGCTGTGGCAAACCAAAAGGCGGTAAGTGACATTTTTATAAATTTTACAGGAGACGCGAAAAACGTTTTAAACAAATAACCCAATTTAAAACTAGGAAAATAAGTTGCTGGGAATCATATCTGAACATGAGCAGACGTAATTTTTTATGCTGAATCACGTGTTCTTTCAAAAATCCAACTTTCCATTTACTTTGGCACTTTTGGCACTTATCTCCTTTTTTTTTTTGCGTTTTTCGGCAGACCAAAAGGAGGTATGTGCCATTTTGCCGTTTAAATTTAAATGCGAAAAAAATTTAACTTTTGACAATGTTTTCAGCTATTAAACTTTTTTACCGGCATTTTTCTTTCTTACTCACTGAATAGATCATGTTGAAAACTACCCTCTGACGCCACCCACACCTGTGAAACGCAGAAAGCAGGGGTCAAAATTGTGCAGAAACTTCTCCTATGTATCGCATTCTCTGACCCATAACTTCAACTATTTTAATGTAAAAGAACGTATAAAAGAATTGTTCGGTTATTTGGAAACTGACCAGAAAACAGGAACAACATTCGACTTCAATTAAAACTTTTAGGAACTCAAAAAAGAAAACATAATTATAGTAGATCTTGTTCTTCACATCCCTCAAAAGTGAGATCAGCTGCTTTTCTTCCATTGGTATCTTTTTCCAGAATTCTCTGGATCTCTGGTGTCTCATGTGTGGTACCAGCTTTGTCATTATCTCACATTTTTTCAAGGCATTTATTACCCTCGGTTGTTTCAGAGACTTTGGCAATCCTTTACCAAGTTCTTTCTTCGCTGCAACTGTAAGGGAATCGTAAGAGACAAGCTCCTGATCAAAATTCTCACGGTAAAACATAGAGGATTCACTTTTTTTGAACACAACTTCAGCTATTTCCTGTAGCAGCACTGGTTGGTTATCTTTCTTCTTTTTGGAGGACTTGTCGTTTTCCCAGGCGCGAAAGTAACTGATGCAAAGCTCTCTGACGCGAGTATTTCCCCTGGAATCTTCCATCAGCTTCTTCAAAGCGCCAAAGTCCTCAACATTTCTGTTCTTCCTAATTTTAGCCACGATAAGTCCATGGAGTCCATCGGCAGACATATTAGTATGACCTTTTCGTCAAATATTTGATGGCGGTCATGGGGGTGCCCAGGGTTCGTTCGAAATCCTCACTAGCATAGAAACCAGAATGTAATTTTTGTTTTGTCCACTACAGTGGTCGGCATAAAATATGAATTCATTTATGTCCGTATGCTCGTCAATAAGTGCATGATAAGCTGAAGCATGGGCCATTTTTAGAGCTTTAGTTAAAAGGCGCTTTCCTCTGTTCATTTTGCAATAATAGTCTTGTTTTCTTCTTTTCTTCAGACAGTAATGAAAGTCACGAAAAAATCCCGGTGTGGACGACCAAAAGGCGCTAAGTGACAACATGAAAACTTGTTTTACTGGTATCCCCAGCAGCCCTAAAGGAGATAAGTGCAGGACTTGCCCGTCGGTGAACTTAACTCCTTTTGGCCTGCAAGACAGCCCGAGAAGTGCACATAACGCCTTTTTAACGGATCACAAAGCTTTGAATACATCGGGAACGAAAGGAGATACGTACATTCTGAATGGATCAATCGATCGAGCGTGTTCTGTTTGGTGAGGATAGGGATAAAACTCATTTTTCGAGAACATGTTACTTACCACCTTTTGGTTTGCCACAGCCGAGTAATGATTCGTCAATTTGCTTATGGTGCAATGCTGAACCGTGCTACGCAAAAGGAAGGAATGATCGGGGCGAAGCATGCTATGTCGAAAAACCCACAAGAAAAATGAAGCAATTCTGAAGAATAATACACGTATAATTAGTAACATCACAAGTGTCGACAAAGCAGCGTCGGTCCTCAAAACCGAGGCTAGAATTATTTCATTTCTAGTTGAACATAACTTTCCGTTCTCACTTGCTGACTCCTTCGTTCCGTTCCTGCAAAGCTTGCACAATCCGAAAGTTTTGAATAAAGTTAGACTAGGGAAATAGAAAGTCGCTAACGTAGTGAGACAAAGCCTTGGACCCTACTTTAAGAAAAGATTGTTGAACGAAATGAAGAAAAGGAAATTTTCCATAATAATAGATGAGACAACAGATGTGGGCACAATTAAGCAGTAAGCCATCTGTGTTTCATTCTGCAGTGATAGCCTTGACACTGAAGTTGATGTTCTTGATTTTGTTGAGTGTTCCGATAGCACAGCTATAGGAAATCTTTGTTAGACGCCCTTGAGAAAAACGACGTCCCTATACGAAACTAGGCCGACTTCTGTTCTGACACCACAAATTCAATGATGAGGTGTAACAATTCTGTGGCAAAACTGATCAGTAACAATTACCCTCGGGTTGTAGTTGTTAAGCGTAGTTGCCACTCCATCCATCTGTGGGCGTCATATGCTTGTAAAAAGCAACCAAAAACCTTTGAAGACTTATGCCGCCAGGTTTATAATCACTTTTCGATTAGCGCAAAACGTATTACTGTTTGAAAAGAATTCCAGTTTTGAGAAAGTTTTTTCAAATACTCCTATCCATAAAATTTTAGCCCATGGACAAACTCGCTGGCTGTCCCTCCACACTTGCGTGTGAAGAATAGTTAAGCAGTGGACCCTATGTTTGTATTTTACTAGCCATAGCTTTGACGACCCTGCTCATACAAACAAGATTGTCCTCAGGAGCGCGCTCAAAAACCCTTTTATGAAGGTACTTATAATGTTTGTTGACTATAGGCTACTATTCTCCTAATGAACGATTTCAATATTCTGTTTCAGTCACAGTCACCTATTTTCCGTAGACTGAAGTCAGAAACGGTAAAGCTTATTGCAAACGCTTGCCATAAACTTCATGCACGCAGCCTACGTCCGAAACTGCAAAAATATACTCTTTCTTGACGTGACGGACGAGACCCAATATCTAGAAGTCCAGATAATTTATCTAGGATATTCAGCGCATGACAAACTGGCATCCCTAGTGAGTTCGAATCTGGATTTCTCGCAGTTGGAAGTGAAAAAGCTTTACGTTTACAGCTTGAGAATTTCACAAAGAGGTCATGCTTGAAATACAAAACCGTTTTTCTTTTGATCCTAACGTCTACGAGTACACAAGAACGCTCGAGCCTGTCAATGCCAGAAATTTGAATCCTGCCAGTCTAGCTGATTTTCTGAGATCGCGCAGATTGCCGTCATGGAATAAGGCCTTAATTGATAGAAAGTGACGAGAACAAAGTACAGTCTTGTTGAAAGATATTGACATTGACATGGTGACTGATGAAGATTATTGGAAACTTATTTTCAAACATACCTACCCTTGCGGAAAGCCGATGTTTGAAAATCCACGAAAACTTTTTTGAATACATGTATTCGCTACCATTCTCAAATGTGACGACAGAACGCTTGTTCAGTGCTCTCAGCGAAGTCAAAACGGAAATACAATCTCTTTGTAACCAATTTCAGTGACATCCATTGTGGAAACCAAAATGAAAATGAAGCGATTGGATGCAGATTCCTCCTCTCTTATTGTGAATATAGAAATGGCAAAAATGTTGTCACGTGTTAAGGCTAATGCGACTGCCGAAGAAGCAGCTACGATTATCTTTAGACTTCCAATTTAATAGTAAGCCAATTTTGTCAAACTCTTCTAATTTTTCTAGTTGTTTATCATTTTTTAAATTGCTCATTCCTATTTTGGTTTCGGCACACCAAAAACAAATACTTTGAAGTGATTTTCATTGCTTTATTTTATGTGATAATAACCAAATATCTGATGATTTTATCTCTATTTATCATTTAATGTTCTATCTAAACTTGACAGTTATCAAACAGTTCATGGTAACAAATTATAAGTAAGGAGAAACGCAGCTCAATAGTAACTAAAACTCTATAAAAACAACAGACATATCAAAACGATTGGCTTATTATGCTGGTACCTAATATATAAGATTCATTAAGTTCAGTGTTACTCTTAAAAGACTACGAGCCTGAGAAATTTACTAAATTTTTGAAAAAAATGGGGAAAACACTCACTAAAAATCCCAAAATCCTTACCGAAAATAACACCATCAGCTTCAGCGTATCAGAGAACGCAACTGTAAAGGGTTAAAGCTCCTTTCTGCAAAAATGTGGACTTTCCCAGAAGATGTGTTTTTTTCAATCATGCGTAATAATGTGAATAAATTATCTGCTGAGTCACTGAAAATTAAAGCAAAGGAAATTGAAGAGGTAGAGATGTTTAGATATCTTGAAAGTCTAGTAAGCACCGATGGAAGCCTCGCACATGAAGTTGCCACACGTACCGCATGCGCAGGAAGTGGCTTTGATAAGTTAAGGAACGTTTGGAGAAGTACCACTTTCTCTTTGAAGCTGAAACTGAGGATTTTTAATAATAATGTTGACAAAACAGCTAGAAAAAAGAATCCAAAGTCTTGAAAAGGATGTTCTTCGACGGATTCTCGGAATAAAGTGGACAGACAAAATTACCAACTCATTCCTTAGAGAGAAGACTAAACAAAACACTCGTAATTGACAAAGTCATAAGCAGTCGATGGTGAAATCGGGGACACATGGTTTCGAATGGGCAGCAATCGTCTGCCTCATGCTGTTTGGTGTTGGACTCCTCCATGAGTTCGACAGCGCGGACGACAGAAGGCTACACTTGGACGATGCCTAGAAAAAGACGCAGCGCTCTCAAGAACAACCCCTGATGAACTTTGGCCGAAGACGCTGGATAGGTCATCGTGGAGAGGCATCATTGCCGCCTTATAGGCCGACCGGCGTGGGAAGTCCTAAGTCTAAGTAAGTAATACTTTTTTCGGGTAAAGGATTGAATTTTCTGCTGGATGATTTTCCGCAGGGAGAACTTTATGAGGAAAGGAGTTTCTGGGGGATAAAATTTTGATTGGAAACTTTACACTGGGGGGATTCGCCAGAATTCCTAAACAAGATTCTTTTTATTTGTTTTAACTTTCTCTTTGTCGACCCAATCTTACGCGTGGAGATGTTCAGGGTAATTGTCCGGGATAAATTTTTAACGGGATTGAATTGTCTAGACGATCTTTTCGGGGAGAGGAGGAATTTTTCTGTGGATGTGGAGCCAGATTTCGTGGTATTTTTTTAAAAACCATTTGAAATAAAATAAAAACAAAAGTTTTTTTCGTCTGAGGAGCAAGTACACTTAAGGAGCAACATTAAAACGAACATAAAATATTACATATATGACAGGTATTGCTCCCTCTTCAAAACTTCTTTCTTTACGCTTAAGTTCAAATTTAGTCCTTATTCTTTTAGAACGACTCCCGAAACACAATTGGCCTTTAAATAGAACAATGAGTAGCTTAAGTACCAAAAAACATTCAGCGTGAATAGTCAGGTGTTTAGAGGGAGCAACCTCCATTATTATGTTATCGTTTCTATTCGTTTTAATTTTTAATGCTGCTCCTTACTTTCATGTGAATTTTTTTTATTATTAAGTTCCAGGTGTAAGTTCATGTTTGCTTGCCGAAGAATATTCATTAATTTGGAGAAATCAATGCACATGTTATTGCTCTGTATACGATTATTACCTTTCTATACTTTATTTTTGACGTCTTTCAGAAAGTAAGTGACATAAAGGTCTCGTTTTAAGGCTAAGAGAATAAAGCAACAAAGATAATATTTTTTAATTTGAAAAACAATTTTGAGGTTTCTGCCGCAATATCAGCAATAATCATTTTCAGCTGTGGGTTCCAATCCCGTGCTTTGGCTCTAAAACCTACTCTGTAAAAGGCTTGACTTACTATGCGGATCCAAGCCCCAAATGAGCCTTAAAACAAAGCTAAAACCGATTTTGGCTCCCAAATTTTCGCAACGAAATTCTATTTTGTCCCCCCCCCGAAAATTCTCCGAATTTTGAAACTTGTCCCCCAATTTTGAGATTCGAGAGTGGAAGCCCTGCCTTGCATTCAACTCTGTTTCCCACATGAGGAGTGGCGCTCATCCTGCAAATTATAGCCTAGTAAATGACATTAGTTCTAATTAATGGTTAAATCTTCTGGGCCTGGTCTGTTTTGGCGGATGTTTTTCGAGCTAAAAAAAACCCTCCTTCTAGCTAATTTATATACTATGGGTTGCCTCCCCGTAAAGCATAACATTTGTAGGCATGAATATATAAGGGATCGCAGGTAATAGGCTTGAAATTGTCTGTGCAGGATTTCGACTCTTGTTGATAATAGAACATCGCCAAGTGCTGAAACCCAAGATGGGCCCAGGATTACAAAAGGCTCCATTTATACTGTAAGTCTCAAGGACTTCTTTCTGTCCGGTTTTAAGCTGGCTTAAACGCTTTCGGTGTCGACTTGACATAATGTGTCCTGCACTGGTACCCGGGACCATTGCTTTTCCTGAAGCCAAAAATAATTTAAATGATTTAAAGAATATGAAAATTAGAACTTGGAATGTTACCAAGTTAAAAAATAACAATCATATCGACGTTCTGACTGACGAATTCAGGCGATTCGAACTGGACTTATTAGTAGTTTCAGAGACCCATATCCCATGGGGTAGGAAACATGAAAATTAGGTGATATAGAATTTATTTACTCAGGCAGGAAGGATGGGTTACACAGACAGGGAGGGGCTCATAATGAATAAGGAAGCTGCTCAGTCTTGATTAGGCTGGGAAGGTATTAATAATAGAATATTAATTGCTCATCTTATCAGAGGCAACGCTATAGCGTTGCCTATAGTAAAGGCCATACGGGGCTAATGTTTTTATTATTATTTTTTTTTCCCAGAGGCACTTCATACGGAAGGGGTCGTCGTAGAAACTTAAAGGGGGCTTATTCGATTGGAAATCGAGAGTTCTAGTGCCCTTTTTAATAGTTGAAAGTGATTGGAGGGCAACTAGCCCCCTCCCCCCCCACGTCAATCATTCCCCCAAACACATCCAATCAAAATTTTGAGATAGCCATTTTGTTCAGCGTAGTTGATTTCCAGATAGAAATATATGTTTTTGAGGAGGACACTCCCCCACAACCTTCGGGGCAAGGGTTTTAAGTTATGCCCTGGGGGCATTTAAGGTTTTTATAGAAGGTGTTGCCGTAGAAACTTCAAAAGGGCTAATTCGATTGGAAATTCAAAGGGCTAGTGCGCTTTTTAATAGTCAAAAGTGATTGGAGGGCAATTAACCCCCCTCTCACGCCCACTTTTCCCCAAATACATCCAATCAAAATTTGAGATTGCGATTTTATTAAAACGTAGTTTTAAGTTCTGAAAATTAGGTCTTTGAGGATGACAATCCCCCCACAGCCCTCAGGGCAAGTGTTGTAAGTTATGCCCTGGGGGCATATAAGGTTTGGTATAGACAATGTTGTCGTAGAAATTTCAGAAAGGGCTCCTTTGATTGGAAAATTAAAAGGCTAGTTCCTTTTTTAATAGTCGAAAGTGATTCTCAGGCAACTGACACCCCTTCCACGCCCACCATTTCCCCAAACACATCCAATCAAAATTTTGATGTAGCCATTTTGTTCAACGTAGTTGAAAGTTCTGGAAATTTATATGTTTGAGCAGGACACTCCCCCACAGTCTTCAGGGACAAGGGTTATAAGTTATGCCCTGGGGGCATATATGGTTCTTATAGAGTGCTCGTATAAACTTCAGAGAGGGGTCATGTGATTGGAAATTGAAACTTCTAGTTCACTTTTTAAGCGTCAAAAGATATTGGATGGTAACCAGCTTCCTCCCTCCCAAACCCTTTTTTCACAAATGTATCAAAAAAAAAATTTTAAGATAGCTATTTTGTTAAAAATATTTCGAAGATCAAATAACAAAACTTCCGGTGTTGACACAACCTGAGGGCATATATGGGTTTTATGGAAGGGATGCTCGTATTAACTTCAAAGAGGGCTCATTTAATTGGAAATTGAAAGTTCTAGTTCACTTTTTAAGAGTCAAAAGAGATTGGAGGGCACCTAGCCCCCCCCCCCTCCACGCCCTTTTTTCTTCAAAACCATCCGATAAGAACTTTGAGATAGTTTGTTTTAAATAGCTCAAAGACCATATAACGAAAACTCAGGGGCCAATACAGTCCCCCCAGGGCCCAAGGGCAGGTGTTGTAAGTTGTGCCCTGGGGGAATATATGGTTCTTATTGAAGGGATGCTCGTAAAAAAATTCATAGATGGCTCATTTAATTGGAAACTGAAAGTTCTAGTTCAGTTTCTTAGAGTCAAAAGAGACTGGAGGGCAGCTAGCCCCCGCCACGCCCCTTTTTCCTCAAATGTATCCAATAAAAACTTTGAGATAGGCATTAAGTTAAAAATTTCTCAAAAGTCAGATAAAAAAAAAAAACTCAGGTGTCGTCACAACCCTCCAGGGCCAGGTGTTGTAATAAATGCCCTGGGCATAAATTGTTCGTATGAAAGGATGCTCGTATAAACTTCAGAGAGGGCTCATTTGATTGGATATTGAAAGTTCGAGCTCACTTTTAATAGTCAAAAGAGATCTGAGGGCAGCTCAGATCCACAACCCCTCATGCCTTCTTTTTCAAAACCCATCTGATGAAAATTTTGAGATAGATGTTTTGTTAAAAATAGTTCAAAAGTCGGATAAGAAGAAAAAATCCGGTGTCATTAGAACCCCCCAGGGCACAGGGGAAGGCGTTCTAAGTTATGCCCTAAGGGCATGTATGGTTCTTGTGAAAGGGATGCTTGTATAAACTTCATAGAGGGCTCATTTGGTTGGAAATCGAAAGTTCTAGTTCATTTTTTAAGAGTCAAGAGAGTTTTAAACTAGCCCCCCCCCCCACGCTCTTTTTTCCCAACCCGTCCGCTACAAATTTTGAGATAGCCAGTGTTTTGGAAATTGTTCAAAATTAGATAACAAAACTCCCCCCAGAGTCCGGGGGATAGGCGTTGTAAGTTTTGTCCTGGGGGTGTATAGATAGATAGATAGATAGATAGATAGATAGATCGTGTGTTTCAAAAGCCAAAGAGCCATATACACACAAAAATTATGAAAATAAAAAAATCACAACACAACAGAACAAATTACGAAACACACATTAACATGATACATAGCGAAAAATACCTTATGGTAAACTATCGAGAAAATAAGTTTAATTCCATATAATGAATAATAATTAATTGTAAAAACTTTTCCTTCTTTCTAATCCCTTCTCTATGTACTCACCAATATGACATATTGTTGTTGGATTACTACTTTGTAAAGTTTTAGGAAGCAGCAAAACAATCCCATGTAAGTAATTTTCCCTTAAATCAGAGAGCACCGGGCACTTTCGGAGAAAATGGTTCAAATCTTCGTCCTCATCCCTACAAAGAGGACACACATACCGACCATCAGGATGTACTATCCCCCTGTCGAGCAAGATTTGCCTGCTCTGAATTGGAAGGCAATTCGCCCTAAGCTGAATCCATCGACATAAAAAATCATAGCCGGTAAAAAGAAATTAAAATGAATTTCCTCTCCAAAAACTAGGTTTAACCTGATTATAATGATTCAATGCAGCAGAATTTAAAACCAGCCCTTGCCAATACTGAATTTCTTGACCCTCTAAGATAAATCGTACCTGGCTTACTAAATTTGTTGGTAGATCACGGGAACCAAGACCGTCATTCCATAAGTAAGGCATTCCCACTCTTTCTAGTAATGACCTAATTTGGGATGGCCACAACGTTTTCGAACCATAACTCAACATCTGATAATAAGCAGCTCTTACTAGTCTATCTTCATTACACCTAATGAGCTTCAACCAAAATCTAAGCATCAAAATAGACCTACGTAGTTTCAACGAAAACAGGCCCTTATCACCTTTCAGAATCTGTGAATGAGTTGTCTGATGTAATCCAAACAGTCTTTTATAATACTGGAGCTAGAGGGACTCCAACTTCTGTGCCGGTTCTCCGCCCCAAATCTCTGCTCCATATTCTATTACTGGTAATTTTTTTGTATTTAATATTCTTTTATGCATTTTTAGGCTTTTAATTCCCATTATCGTCGGATTTCTAAAAATTGCCGACATGGCCACTTTGCCTCTATTAATTAGTTCATCAACATGACTCATTAAACTTCCATTTTCCGATAAAAAAAATCATAAATATTTTATTCTTTTACTTACTTTCAGTTCCTTATTATTAAATTTAAATCTATAATTATCTTCGCCACTTGTTTTCCTTTTTTTAAAAATAACAACTTCACTCTTTTCAACATTCAGCCTTAATTTTTTCATCTGCAAATGTTCTTGTATAAGACTCAAAAGCGACTGCAGATCTTGCGGTGTACTAGCCAACAAAGCAATATCATCTGCAAATAATAGTAGTGATAGTTTATGGGTCCCTAGACTAACTTTCGGAGCCCATCTATTCTCTAGAAAATCAACAACATCTTTTTAAAAAATATTAAACAATTTAGGAGAAAGAGTGCTGCCTTGTTTTACTCCCAGCTTAATATTAAAAAGCCTAGAAAACCTGTTACCAACTAACATGATTCCACTCACACAAATATACATACTCACTGTCAACCTCACAAACAAATGAGGGAGGCCAATTCCAAGCAGGGCATCCTTCAATAGCTCTCTGTCGACACTGTTGTAAGGATGCCTTATTTTGTGTAAATTCCGTAACTCAATTTTATTAAAGCTTGGAATTCCCTTTCGCTTCATAGATCAGAAATATAGCGACAATTTCAAATTACCTTGAATTTGAAAATAACTTCTCTTTGCGTAACTAGCCATAAATCTTGTAGTGACACTCCTTTGTCAAGAATCAAACGAACTTTGAACCCGTGATATATATGTAAAGACCTAATTTAGACAAAGTTTTGCAAGTCCTTGAAAGACTGGAAAGAAACTACTTTTAACAAAAAGGTGGTTGATTGGCTAGGAGGGAGGGAAGGTCGCTAAACGGATCAAGTAGCAAAAAGAATATAACTTATGGATGAGAGACAAATCGGGGTAGTTTTGCCTCGGAAACACGGTAGTGTTTTTGGACCAACAAAGAGTAAGTGTTTTACTTTGTAATTACGATAAGCTACCACTGTCTGTCTGAAATTCTCCTTGGGGATAAAAGTTTTAAGATAAGAGTTAAAATAGGAAGAAAACCTCTAAAAGCTTTCTGTCACTTGAAATAACTTTAATACGTATATAAGAGAAATTAATGTATTTCCACCTAGACAAGGCTTGAGCCATTTGGACAAAACAGCATTTTTAAGGTTAGAATAAGCCAAATTAAATTTCTTCCAGAAATTTAAGCTTTGAATAACTGAGGGTTTAAAGAGGAAAGGAAACCTTAACCAAGAAGAGAAAGCTAGGAGAGCCATTTGGGCTTCCCCTTGTCAGCCTAGAGTCCCTTGAGGCTTAGCTTGACTTTATAAGGACCTTATATCCAAAAATTGGAATTATCGGACAATAGCATTAGTTAACACCCCCCCCCCTCTGTGCAATGTTCAGACGTTTTATACGAAGAGGAACACCGTTCCCTTTTTAATCATTCTTTCATTTCGTTAACCCTGTACTGCATGTTTATGCAAAGGTGACCTTAATGTTTATACAAGTAGGTTAGGGGAAAAAGGGGAACAATATTATAAGCGTAAGAATTTCCACACCTTTATGTCCAGATATTTTCAATTAAGCTTTCCCTGCTAAAGTTAAAGCTTAATAAAGGTCCAAACAATACACAGCCCTTTCAAGAAATAATAAGAGAATCTCTTGGTTTGGGTTAATGAAATTGGAATTAAAAGCAAGTACGGTTATTCTTAGCTTAGCTCAAAAATAGCTCGAACTAAAGGATTTTAATAACCCAAAACTCAAGCCTTGACTAGATGTTCAAGTGTAACCCTTTTAAGTAGAAACATTCGTTAGCTTTGGATTAGCTTAATCTTTTTCTTTTCGGTAAACATTGGTGGATTGAACAAGTAGATCATTAGACCTTAGACCTAGAAGAGGTTTAGAAATATTCAACATAAACAGAATTAGAATATTTTTCTTTTTATCTTCTTTTGTAAATAAAATCAGTTGTCACTGAATTCTGAGTACCGATTTCTTACCCAACGCCTCAGTTTGTATCACGCTACCAAATTTATTAGCCCTGTTAGTAAAGGGCAACCTTACAAATGGTCGCAGCGGTACTCAAGTTCAGTACAACTTTCGTTTTAAGTGGGGGAGGATTAATTAAATTTATAAAATTTAGTACAATTTAGTCCTGTTCCGCACAAGAAAGTGTGTGTTCAGTTTTCCAAACCTATCCAAGACAGAAAAGTTTGAAAAACTGTTCATTAAAGAAAATTTTAACCTTAAAGGGAAGCTCAGACAGACTTTTATCTTTTATCTTCCTAAGATTCTTTCTTTTTTCTCCTTTACTTTCTCTTTGCTACAAGTTCTAGTATCCGTATCATCTGTAGCTTGCTTAAATCCTTTTTAACACTAGTGTCATAGTTAAATCATCTTCAAAAGAGTAAGCATACTATTAGCCTTGAGGCTTAATTTAAATCGAGACATTGAGCTAATTCTTATGCAAATTATAAACTAACTCATTTTAGTAGTTTGAAAACAATTTAAAAGTTCAAAACGTTTCCCACATTAAGAGTTTATAAGGATAGAAACAATCATGAGTTCAAATGAAAACAAAATCAAAGATTTAGAAATTGCACTACAAAACGCGCAGTTTAGAATAAACGCTCTAGAGGGGCAATATAGAGATGCCACAGTCACAAGTAGGCTTCAAAGCCCATTTGTGGAGCAAGCGCCTCCCATCCCATTACTGACATACCCAAATGAAATCCATTCATGGATTTCCACCCTTAAACAAATCCAAAGGAGTTTAAAAAAAATGACATTGCGATGATAAATCAAGCTCTTTGTTATACTCGAGGAGAAATACAAAGATTCGCAACGAGCTTAGATATTCCTAAAATAAAAGATTTAGACCATTTAGAAAAACTTTTTAAAAGAAGCCTTTTTACATGAAAAACCAGCCGCACAAAAACTACAAGAACTACTTTCCGAGAAACAAAGACCATCTGAGTTGGTACACCAATTTTACTCCCGAATTAGTAGAAAGGCTCTAGAGTATGCAAAAACTGCTCCTGGTATAAGGGCAGATGACATGACTATTAGTATTTTCAAAAGCGGTATGCTCCCTTCAATTTGAAGGAAAGTTCATGAACAAACTAAAACAACAGACGACAAAGATGAATTATTAGCGCTGGCAAAGAGATTTGAATCGATTGATTTAATGTATAGGGACTTCTCAGACATGTCTTTGGGAGCAAGAGTGGTTGACTTAGGAGACAAGACCTCCCCTGGAGAACAAAGAGATAACTCCAGAGTAGAATTTCAAACATAGGAAATTATAAAAAAAACCCAAAGAAATGTTTGAACTGTGGAAAGAAAGATATGTCAGGACCAACTAGGGATAATTATTCCAGGTATAAATTTAGTAAAAGAAAAAATGCTCGCATAAAATGCTGGACTTGCGGGGGTCCACATAAACATTCAGAATGTGAAAAAACCTCCAACCTGTATCCGCTGTGGTGAAACAGGACACAAAGCAAGATATTGTTTACCCCAGCACCTATAAACCAACCCCAAGAAAAGTTTTTAGGGCATTTTTTCCGAAAACATGGCGGCCTCCTAGCAATGGTTAGGGAACCACCGGAAGGCACAGGCCCAAATTCCGTAGTTTTGTAGTAGGTTAACCGTTAGGAATAGACTTAGTGTGACTAGGAGTCACGGATACTTCATGACAGGGAGTCATGTACTTCAGAGGGAAGTTGAGAGGACACCCTCTCAAGGATACAAAAATGGGTTGCGTCCACCTCTTAAGGATGCAAGAAAGGGTTGCGTCTACCTCTTAAGGATGCAAGAAAGGTTTGCGTCTACCCCTTAAGAAAGCAAAAAGGTTTGCATCCATAGGGATATGAAAAAGGGTTGTATCCCAACGCACAAAGGCTGCATATGCATATGCTCACAGAGTATTCATGATCATGAACCTGGATTAGAGTCTCCCAGGCTAAAAATTGAGACAAAGAAAGCTAGCACAGTGCTGAAATGGCTTCTAAAGTAAACAGGATACCGAAATATTTCTAAGATTTGACTTTTTGGGTAGAGCTCAGAACCAAAAATTTCGAATTTAGGAAAGAAAGGAAATCCCATTTTTAGGAAAAGGTTAGGAAATCTCCGTTTGGTTCCCCTGAATGGCTTATTGTATACACTGGATGATTCTGAAAAAAAGACGTCAATTTAAGATAATTTTATAAAAAAAAAACTAGTTAATGGAGTCATCTGTTTCCTGCATTCAAGTCCTTTTTTTTGGGGGGAGGGGGCAAGATGGGAGCTCTCAAAACCTTAAATAAATTAAGACAATATGATGTCTTTGCATATATGTAGTGCCAGGTTGAAGAGGCATTAAGAATTAGGAACTCTGTTTGAGAAGAGTTAAAGTTAGCGTTAGTTACCCCACTCTTTAGGGATAATATTTTCCCTTATGACCTCTTTCACATTCGGTCAAGTGATACCACAGGAAAATTGCAACTTAGCGCTAATGGTGACAAATGCACATTAGTAAAAATATAGTAGTAGTACCATCCAAGAAAAATAGATGAGAGTAAACGCATTGCCCATAAGATTTAGAGTATTGTTGAAAATAAAAAGCACTGCCGATAGGATTTAAAATATCCGTCAAATAAAGGATAAAAATTATAGGAATTATATAAGAGACTCTTTATAATTCAGCCACACACTAAATTAAACTAGTAGTGTCTTCAACAAAGGAGATGAGTTCAGAAAATTCGAAAGGTTCGAAATTTTCATAACTCGTAATTTTTAAAAAAGGATAGAGAACGGGTACAGATTTTTTCCTTTCATCGTAGAATGTATTTGTCTTTGAGTTTTCAAGTCTTCCATTGTTACTAGACCTTTTGGCACCTTTAAATACTCTTTCGAATATTCAATTATAATTTGAAAAGAAAATTTGTGAATAAAGTTTGAAAAGGCCCAAATACGAAAATAGCATTCAGCTATTCGTAGAGGTCAATTAATATATCTTCTTTTATTAAATATGTGCTCAATTTTAAATTTAAAGTAATCAAAGAGTCAATTTATCTGTGCTTAGCAACACAAGAGCAGGGGTTTGATTTCGGATGCCGCGAAACAACAAACAAAAGCAACCGGTAGATTAAAAATATCTGCATGAGCTCATAAGGATTCTGGCTGAGAACTTTGCATAAGTTCTACTACATTAGGAAGACGAAACTCAATATTTAACTTTTATTTACTTTTAGAATAGGTTTAGTTGAACCATTGACCTAGATGAAGTGAGGCAAATGCGAGTTTCCTTATAAGAAGAAAAGAAAAAAGATGTAACAACATATTGGACATCACGTATAACATTTTTACACTCTTTATATATATAATAGGATTTCTTTCAGTAGGACTGATATTCAGGAAATTAAGAAATTTATATACAGGTTATAGAGACCAAAAGTCTCAGGGATTCAATTTAGAAGTAGTATAAGGAGAAATTGAGTTATACTAGATCTTAGTAAATTTGTGTTTCCTTTTGTTTATTCCTTTTAAAACAAAAATTATACTGTGATTTTAAGTGGGGGAGATTGTAAGGAGGCCTTATTTTGTGTAAATTCCGTAACTCAATTTTATTAAAGCTTGGAATTCCCTTTCGCTTCATAGATCAGAAATATAGCGACAATTTCAAATTAGCTTGAATTTGAAAATAACTTCTCTTTGCGTAACTAGCCATAAATCTTGTAGTGACACTCCTTTGTCCAAGAATCAAACGAACTTTGAACCCGTGATAAATATGTAAAGACCTAATTTAGACCAGTTTTGCAAGTCCTTGAAAGACTGGCAAAGAAACTACTTTAAAGAAAAGGTGGTTGATTGGCTAGGAGGGAGGGAAGGTCGCTAAACGGATCAAGTAGCAAAAAGAATATAACTTATGGATGAGAGACAAATCGGGTAGTTTTGCCTCGGAAACACTGTAGTGTTTTTGGAGCAAACAAAGAGTAAGTGTTTTACTTTGTAATTACGATAAGCTACCACTGTCTGTCTGAAATTCTCCTTGGGGATAAAAGTTTTAAGATAAGAGTTAAAATAGGAAGAAAACCTCTAAAAGCTTTCTGTCACTTGAAATAACTTTAATACGTATATATAAGAGAAATTAATGTATTTCCATCTAGACAAGGCTTGAGCCATTTGGACAAAACAGCATTTTTAAAGGTTAGAATAAGCCAAATTAAATTTCTTCCCAGAAATTTAAGCTTTGAATAACTGAGGGTTTAAAGAGGAAAGGAAACCTTAACCAAGAAGAGAAAGCTAGGAGAGCCATTTGTGCTTCCCCTTGTCAGCCTAGAGTCCCTTGAGGCTTAGCTTGACTTTATAAGGACCTTATATCCAAAAAATTAGAATTATTGGACAATAACATTAGTTAACACCCCCCCCCCCCTTTGTGCAATCTTCAGACATTTATACGAAGAGAAACACCGTTCCCTTTTTAATCATTCTTTCATTTCGTTAACCCTGTACTGCATGTTTATACAAAGGTGACCTTTATGTTTATACAAGTAGGTTAGGGGAAAAAAAGGGGAACAATATTATAAGCGTAAGAATTTCCAAACCTTTATGTCCAGATATTTTCAATTAAGCTTTCCCTGCTAAAGTTAAAGCTTAAAAAAGGTCCAAACAATACACAGCCCTTTCAAGAAATAATAAGAGAATCTCATGGTTTGGGTTAATGAAATTGGAATTAAAAGCAAGTACGGTTATTCTTAGCTTAGTTCAAAAATAGCTTGAACTAAAGGATTTTAATAACCCAGAACTCAAGCCTTGACTAGCTCTTCAAGTGTAACCCTTTTAAGTAGAAACATTCATTAGCTTAGGATTAACTTAATCTTTTTCTTTTCGGTAAGCATTGGTGGATTGAACAAGTAGATCATTAGACCTTAGACCTAGAAGAGGTTTGGAAATATTCAACGTCAACAGAATTTGAATATTTTTCTTTTTATCTTCTTTTGTAAATAAAATCAGTTGTCACTGAATTCTGAGTACCGATTTCTTACCCAACGCCTCAGTTTGTATCACGCTACCAAATTTATTAGCCCTGCTAGTAGGGGCAAACTGACACTGTCGATCGCCTTGTGGAGGTCCAGAAATCCCACATAAAGACAGGTTTTTCTCTTTCCATATTTATCAATTAATGCCTTTAAAATAAATATTGTATCTACCGTCCCGTACCCTGTCCTAAAACCTCTTTGTTCTACATGTATTTTATTATTTTTTATTTAACCATTTAGAAAGCCGGGTATCTAGTATTTTCTCCATTACCTTACTTAAAGCAGGGACAATCGCTATTAAAACGGTAATTCATGTGCAACTTAGTGTTTCCTCTCTTAAAAAGCGGCATAAGCAATGATCTCTTCCACTGATCTGGCCATTGTCCTGAAGTTAACACCTTATTACAAAGAAAAACAATTATCGACATAAAAATTGAAAGAAAATTCTTAAATAACGTTATTGGTACACCATCAACACCCGCAGCCAAACCTCCTTTTAAATTCTTGAATACAAACTTAATCTCATCATTACTCACTTCCCCTGCCAAATCATAATCATTTTCCTTCATAGGATAAACAACCATCTCTGTTGTATGTGCTACCTCTTGAATTTCTGCACAATCACCTTCCAAGCTTTCCAGGTAATCAGGCCATGAATTGGCGTCTGGAGCCACCTGTGTATTTCCTTTTTCATTTCCAATATCATTCCATATATAACCCCAAAACTTCTTAAAATCTTTATTTCTAAAAATCATCTGCAATATCCAGTTTCTTCTTAATCTCAAACTCTTTTTTTCCTTTTAATTAACCTTTTATAATCTCTTCTTTTATCTTTATATTCGGCTAATCTTAAACTTTGATCTTCAGCTCTATCACATTCTTTTAATGACTCAAAAAATATCTGACCTTTTCTTTCATTAACTTACATTCCAAATAAAAATATCGCTCATTTTTTTTTTTTTTTTTTCATATTACACGATACTGCACAACTACAAATTATTTCATTTAACTCCATAATTATACCATATATATCTTTTCCATCTTCTTCTAACGCTTTCAACTTATTTGTTACATGCAACTTCATAAGCTCCCTTTTAAATGTTTCAAAATCATTATTGGTTAAATCATATCTAATTCGTTTTCCTAAGCCCTCTAATCTAAGCTCCCCATTACATAAATTTCTAACTCGAGGAACATCATCCTGAAGCTTCCCAGTCTTCAGCTCAAGCTTAATAGCTCTACGATCGGATCCAACTAAATCTAGTACATCAATATCAATCGATTCAGGTACAAATTTCGTATTAATCAGGGCATAATCTACAAAACTTGGAGTTGGACCCGAAAGGCAAATAAACTTGCCCAGACCCTTATCATTTCCAGACCTTCCATTCGCAATGATCAGACCATATTCCCCGCAAAGTGCCAGGAGCTTTCTTCCCCAAACATTTATTTTTCTTTTTTCATCCTTATTACTTCGCGGTATTCTACAACAAATTGGGACCAAATCTCCTAAATCTGGGATTAATAAATCTGGAACCTCAACCTCAACGCCGGTATAAGCATTAAAATCCCCCATCAAGACGCACTCAAAATCACTCTAACTTTCTTGTATTAGCGACAGTTCATCATCTAAAATTTCCCAAGTATTTTCTCGACTATACGATCTATTTTGTGAAGGGATATACACAACGCCCAAAATTAATCTCTTCCCACATTTAAAACAAATACGCAGCCAAAGTAAGTTTTCAGATCTACTATTACTCTTTCATAACCATCAATAGCTGATGATTTAATCAAAACCAAAATACCACCATAATGTCTATTATTTCTTGCTGGTTTACGCACAACCTTTTCAACCAAATACCCTGGGAGAGGTGATATAGGAGAATGATCGTTCCATGTTTCAACAAACGAAATCACATCAAACGAAAGTAATTCATCATATAAATAAGGCAACTTATCACGTAGTCCTTGTGTGTTCCATGACACTAAACTCAGTATATGGCTCTTTACTTTCCTATGCGTCTACGCTTTCTGTCAGTGCGTTAATATCACTAGCCACCTCTTGGAGTTTCTCGTTCCTGGCCTCTGTCGGGGAAAACGCAAAATGGTAATACTCACGACTGCGACTATTAATATATGTTAGCACTCGCTGTCTATTATCAACAAAATCACGGGAAAAAACCACTGCGAGGTCTTCTGTTAAGTCCTTTTCTTGGAGAACGGTTTCTTCTGGGTGCCACGTTACGAGTGTCTGGTCAATGTATGTCATTAGAGCTAATAACAGCACTAGCAGGTCTTTTAGTTGTCGATACTGCCTGAGAATTGGCTGTTGATGGTATCACTGTCTCGGCATCACTATCACTGGCATCACTCTCTAGCCCCATCGGGATAACAGCAGGGAAATTTGGGAGCTCAGCACTAGGAGGTGGACCAAGATTTTAATATGCCACCAAGTTACTTTTTAACCTCAATCACAGCCTTTCCATCGTACCTGAATAGTTGGCCTTGGATAAACAGCTTGTCACCTCGTAGCTTTGCATCACGGCTGTCGTTCTGTGCAAGATTCTTAATTTCCTTTAAGTGTTTACGGGATTCTCTTTGTTTAGACGTGTAATCTGGGGCCACCGATATACCTACCTTTCTCAATAAGACACTATATCTTAAGATGTAGTCTCTGATTTCGACCGAGATTAGCTTCACTACTACTGGCCCTGATTTCAATCTAAAATGTCACGTAAATCACCTCGACTTATTTTGAGAGAAGGCATGGCAAGGTTTAATAAATCCATTATTTCTTGCTTCACAGTATAGTCGCCAAGGTGTTGCGCACTTTAATTCTAAATTTTCTCAATGAAAAGAAATAAGTTATTGTTCAATTCTATTTTTCCAAATAATATAAAAATTTCCACTTCACTTCAGATTTTTCCCAAAGAGATGAAAAAATTTAAAATAATGTTCCAAATTTTTCATAGAAGATAGAAAAGTTCAAGTTCTCTTCTGAATTTTACCAAAGAACATAATTCAATTCTAATTTCTCCAGAGAAGATAAAAATATTCCACTTCAGTTTTACGTTCACCAAGACATAAAGAAATTTAATGTTCTATTCTAAATTTTCACTAGTAGATAGAAAAAAGCTATACCATAGTTGTGAATATTTTCCCGCAAGATAAAAAGTTCTAATTCAATTTTAAATTTTCTCAATGAAAAACAAATAAGTTATTGATCAATTCTATTTTCCCAAAATAATATAAAAATTTTTCCACTTCAGTTCAGATTTTCTCAAAGAGATGAAAAAATTTAAAATAATGTTGCAAATTTGTCATAGAAGATAGAAAAGTTCAAGTTCTCTTCTGAATTTTACCAAAGAACACAATTCAATTCTAATTTCTCCAGAAAAAATGCAAATCCTACACTTCAGTTTTCAGTTCACCAAGACATAAAGAAATTTAAAGTTCTGTTCTAAATTTTTCCGTAGTAGATAGAAAAAGCTATACCATAGTTGTGAATATTTTCCTGGAAGATAAAAAGTTCCACTTTAATTCTAAATTTTCTCAATAAAAAAGAAATAAGTTATTGTTCAATTCTATTTTTCCAAAATAATATAAAAATTTTCCACTTCACTTCAGATTTTTCCCAAAGAGATGAAAAAATTTAAAATAATGTTCCAAATTTTTCCTAGAAGATAGAAAAGTTCAAGTTCTCTTCTGAATTTTACCAAAGAACACACTTTAATTCTAATTTCTCCAGAGAAAATAAAAAGCTTCCACTTCAGTTCTTATTTCCCCAGGACACACAAAAATTAAAGTTCCATTCTAAATTTTACCGTAGAAGATAGAAAAAAGTTATACCTTAGATGTGAATACTTACCTTGAAGATAAAAAGTTCCAATTTAATTCTAAATTTTCTCAATGAAAAAGAAATAAGTTATTGTTCAATTCTATTTTTCCAAATAATATAAAAATTTTCCACTTCAGTTCAGATTTTTCTCAAAGAGATGAAAAAATTTAAAATAATGCTCCAAATTTTTCATAGAAGATAGAAAAGTTCAAGTTCACTTCTGACTTTTACCAAAGAACACAATTCAATTTTAATTTCTCCAGAGAAAATAAAAATCTTCGACTTCAGTTCTTTATTTCACAAAGACATAACAAATTTAAAGTTCTATTCTAAATTTTCGATGGAAGATAGAAAAAGTAATACCATAGTTGTGAATATTTTCCTGGAAGATAAAAAGTTCTAATTCAATTTTAAATTTTCTCAACGAAGTGAAGAAAAGTTCAACTTCTCTTCTGAATTTTCTCAATAAAAAAGAAATAAGTTATTGATCAATTCTATTTTTCCAGGGAAAATGAAAAATTTCCACTTCAGTTCATATCTTTCTCAAAGAGAGGAAAAATTTTAAATACTGTTCCAAATTTTTTCATAGAAGATAGAAAAGTTCCACTTCGGTTCTGAATTTTACCAAAGAACTCACTTCAATTCTAATTTCACCAGAGAAAATAAGAAGCTTCCACTTCAGTTCTTATTTCCCCAAAGACATAAAAAATTAGAGTTTCATTCTAAATGTTCCCGCAGAAGATAGAAAAAGTTATACCTTAGATGTGAATACTTACCATGAAGATAAAAAAGTTCCACTTTAATTCTAAATTTTCTCAATGAAGTGAAGAAAAGTTCAAGTTCTCTTGTAATTTTTCCAAGAAAATAAAAAGGTTCCACTTTAGCTCTGGTTTTTCTCAAAGAGATGAAAAATTTAAAGTTCTGTTCTAAACTTTTCTGTAGATACTTTGATTCTGAATTTTTCCTCCAAGAAGAGAAAAGTTTCTGCTTTAATTTTATATTTCTCAAAGAAGTGAAGAAAAGCTCAAGTTCTCTTCTGAATGTTTTCCTAGAGAAAAGAAAATGTACCACTTTAATTATGAGTTTTCACAAGGAAGTAAAGAAAAGTTCAAGTTCTCTTCTGAATTTTCTCAAAGAAAAGAAAAAAGTTATAGTCCAATTCTAATTTTCGCCAAAGAAAATATAAAATCTAAAAAATAAAAATAATAAAAGGAAAATAAAAATAAAAGGATTTTGCACGGCGATTGATTTTTACATGTGGTGAGGGGGGGTCTAGGGATGAAATTTTCGGGGGTAATTTTACCGATTTTTTTTCCGGAGACGTAAGTTAACTTTTAAATTAAATTGTAGCTCCTTTGTCTTAGAGATTTACTCCTCAAATTTCTAAGTTAGAAAACGAGTGCGTCGTCCTATTATTAAAGACAATCTTTCAAGCTCGTTCATCTAACCTCCAAAACCATAGGTTAGGTTAGGTTTGGTATAAATAAATATTCATAAATAAATAGAAACATTTCTCCGTGTTTAAGTTAAGTTAGGTTAGCTAAGTTAGGTTAGCTAAGTTAGGTTAGGTTAGCTAGTAAACATTTCTCCACGTTTAAGTTAGGTTAGGTTAGGTTACCTTATCATGAGCGCTCATGATAAGCTAACCTAACCTAAGAATAACTTATTATTAGAATAACTTACTTCTTTTTTATTGAGAAACTTTAGAATTAAAGTGGAACTTTTTATCTTCCGGGAAAATATTCACAACTATGGTATAGCTTTTTCTATATACTACGGAAAAATTTAGAACAGAACATTAAATTTCTTTATGTCTTGGTGAACTTAAAACTGAAGTGTAGGATTTGCATTTTCTCTGGAGAAATTAAATTGAATTGTTTCCTTGGTAGAATTCAGAAGAGAACTTGAACTTTTCTATCTTCTATGAAAAATTTGGAACATTATTTTAAATTTTTTCATCTCTTTGAGAAAAAATCTGAACTGAAGTGGAAAATTTTTATATTATTTTGGGAAAATAGAATTGATCAATAACTTATTTCTTTTTCATTGAGAAATTTAAAATTGAATTAGAACTTTCTATCTTCCGGGAAAATATTCACAACTATGGTATAGCTTTTTCTATCTACTAGGGAAAAATTTAGAATAGAACATTAAATTTCTTTATGTCTTGGTGAACGTAAAACTGAAGTGGAAGATTTTTATTTCTCTGGAGAAATTAGAATTGAATTATGTTCTTTGGTAAAATTCAGAAGAAAACTTGAACTTTTCTATCTTCTATGAAAAATTTGCAACATTATTTTAAATTTTTTCATCTTTTTGAGAAAAATCTGAACTGAAGTGGAAAATTTTTATATTATTTGGGAAAATAGAATTGATCAGTAACTTATTTCCTTTTCATTGAGAAAATTTAAAATTGAATTAGAACTTTTTTATCTTCTGGAAAAATATTCACAACTATGGTATAGCTTTTCTATCTACTAGGGAAAAATTTAGAATAGAACATTAAATTTCTTTATGTCTTGGTGAACGTAAAACTGAAGTGGAAGATTTTTATTTTCTCTGGAGAAATTAGAATTGAATTATGGTCTTTGGTAAAATTCAGAAGAGAAACTTGAGCTTTTCTATCTTCTATGACAAATTTGGAACATTATTTTAAATTTTTACATCTCTTTGAGAAAAATCTGAAGTGAAGTGGAAAATTTTTATATTATTTGAAAAAAATAGAATTGAACAATAACTTATTCTTTTCATTGAGAAAATTTAGAGTTAAGGTGGAACTTTTTATCTTCAAGGTAAGTATCCACATCTAAGGTATAACTTTTTCTATCTTCTACGGTAAAAATTTTGAATGGAACTTTAATGTTTTTGTGTCTTTGGGGAAATAAGAAACTGAAGGGGAAGCTTTTTTATTTTGCCTGGTGAAATCAGAATTGAAGTGTGTTCTTTGGTAAGATTAAGAAGAGAACTTGAACTTTTCTATCTTCTATGAAAATTTGTAACAGTATTTTAAATTTTTTCATCTCTTTGAGAAAAATCTGAATTGAAGTGGAAAATTTTTATATTATTTTGGAAAAATAGAATTGATCAATAACATTTTTTTTTCGTTGAGAAAATTCAGAATCGAAGTGAACTTTTCTTCACTTTGTTAAGAAAAATTTAAAATTGAATTAGAACTTTTTATCTTCATAGCAAATATTCACAACTATGGTGTAGCTTTTTCTATCTACTACGGAAAATTTAGAATAGAACTTTAAATTTCGTTATGCCTTGGTGAACTTAAAAGTGGAGTAGAAGATTTTGCATTTTTCTCTGGAGAAATTAGAATTGAATTGTGTTCTTTGGTAAAATTCAGAAGTGAACTTGAACTTTTCTATCTTCTATGAAAAATTTGGAACACTATTTTAAATTTTTTCATCTCTTTGAGAAAAATCTGAACTGAAGTGGAAAAATTTGGTATACTTTGGTAAAAAAAATTGCTAGTTCGAACAGAAAAAAAGTGTTATCACTGATGAAAAATATTATTTCTAAGAGAAATTTTTTGTGTGTTCAGTAAAAGTATGTTAGTTTTAAGGTAAAATATATGTTACTTTGATGAGAAGGTTTGTTAGTGCTAAGCAAAAAATTGCTACTTCTGACAGAAAAGTTGTTATCACAATCAAAAATTGTTACTTCTAAGAAAACATTTGGTAACTTTGGTAGAAAAGTTGCTAGTTCGAACAGAAAAAGTGTTATCACTGATGAAAAATATTATTTCTAAGAGAAATTTGTGTGTGTTCAGTAAAAGTATGTTAGTTTTAAGGTAAAATGTCGTTACTTTGATGAGAAGGTTTGTTAGTGTTAAGCAAAACTTGCTACTTCTGACAGAAAAGTTGTTATCACAATCAAAAAAAAAATGTTACTTCTAAGAAAAAATTTGGTATCTTTGACAGAAAACTTGCTATTTCGAACCGAAAAAGTGTTGTCACTGATGAAAAATATTATTTCTAAGAGAAAATTGTGTGTGTTCAGTAAAAGTAAGTTAGTTTTAAGGTAAAAAAATGTCGTTACTTTGATGAGAAGGTTTGTAGTGTTAAGCAAAACTTGCTACTTCTGACAGAAAAGTTGTTATCACAATAAAAAAATGTTACTTCTAAGAAAAAATTTTGTATCTTTGACAGAAAACTTGCTAGTTCGAACTGAAAAAGTGTTTTCACGGATGAAAAATATTATTTTCTAAGAGAAATTTGTGTGTGTTCAGTAAAAGTGTGTTAGTTTTAAGGTAAAATGTCGTTACTTTGATGAGAAGGTTTGTTAGTGTTAAGTAGAACTTGCTACTTCTGGCAGAAAAGTTGTTATCACAGTCAAAAATGTTACTTCTAAGAAAATATTTGGTATCTTTGACAGAAAACTTGCTAGTGCGAACAGAAAAAGTGTTATCGCTGATGAAAAATATTATTTCTAAGAGAAATTTGGTGTGTGTTCAGTAAAAGTATGTTGGTATTATGGTAAAATGTCATTACTTTGATGAGAAGGTTTGTTAGTGTTAAGCAGAACTTGCTACTTCTGACAGAAAAGTTGTTATCACAGTCAAAAAAATGTTACTTCTAAGAAAATATTTGGTATCTTTGGCAGAAGACTTGCTAGTTCGAACAGAAAAAGTGTTATCACTGATGAAAAATATTATTTCTAAGAGTAAAGATTGTGTGTGTTCAGTAGAAGTATGTTAGTATTAAGGTAAAATGTCGTTACTTATATGAGAAGGTTTGTTAGTGTTAAGCAGAACTTGCTACTTCTGACAGAAAAGTTGTTATCACAGTCAAAAAAATGTTACTTCTAAGAAAAAATTTGGTATCTTTGGCAGAAAACTTGCTAGTTCGAACAGAAAAAGTGTTATCACTGATGAAAAATATTATTTCTAAGAGAAAATGTGTGTGTTCAGTAAACATTTGGTGGTATTAAAGAAGATAATTGTTGTTACTTTGATGTACACATTTAAAATTCATGTGATTTTATTAATAATATTTGATTTTTGTTCTGAAAAGATATAAAAAAGCCTTTTGAAAGTATTGCTTGGTGATGGGATATTCAAAAAGCCATAAAGTAAAGTTCTGGGTGAAAATGATGAGTACTTCAAGTTGTAAAATTGGTTTAGGAGGGACATTACGTAAAGAAATTGTTCTGAAAAGATATAAAAAAAGCCTTTTGAAAAGTATTGGTTGATTTTGGGGTATTACAAAAGTTGTAAAAGTAAAGTTATGTTGAAAAGGATGAGTACTTCAACTTGTAAAATTGGTTTAGGAAGGACATTAAGAAAGGAACTTGTTCTAAAAAGATATAAAAAAGCCTTTTGAAAAGTATTGCTTGATGTTGGGGTATTCAAAAAAGTTGTAAAGTAAAGTTTTGGTGAAAAGGATGAGTACTTCAACTTGTAAAATGGGTTTAAGAGGGGTATTAAGAAAGGAACTTATTCTGAAAAGATATAATAAAGCCTTTTGAAATGGGGGGGGGGCCCTTTTCTGTCTCAAGTGTGCAAAAAAAAGTATTAAAAAATGGGGGGCGAAAAAGGATTTTGTGGGGGTTTCTTTGGGGTCCCGGAGGGCCTTTTGGGGCACGGGGGCCCTTTGGGGTCCCGGGGGGCCATTGGGCGACCCGGGGGGCCATTGGGGGACCGGAGGGCTTTTGGGGACCCGGGGGGCCTTTGGGGGGCCCTGGGGCCTTTGGGGGGCGGGGGGTTACTTCGGGGTTGGGTTAGGGGGGTCGGGGTTTTTTGGGGTTGGAGTGGGGGTTGTTGGGGTAGGGGACCTCACAAGACTGTTTAAATGGAACTTGTGTATTATAAACGATCACAGAGTTTCACCCTCAAATCCTCTTCTAAATCATCTTCTAAAATCATCTTCTAAAATACCTCAAACGTTTTCGCTTAAATCATCTTCTAAAATGTCTCAAAACTGTTTCACCCAAATAATCCCTAAACGTAATTCTGCGTGTTCCTTTTGTTTTGGCATCCCTGTGCTGTCACATTTGAAATTCTAGGAAACCCTTTCCCGCGTTAATCTCTTCATCTCTAAGATGTTCCTAGCTACACTATTATGACTTCGATAGAATATCAATTTTATCCCTCAGACCTAAAGATCAAAGAAGCCGTATTTAAAAAAATAGAATATTAATTTATCTCGTTAGAGTCCCGTATAATTCCTAGGAAACAAGTGATGCCATTTCTAATTTCCCTTTCGTGAATCAATACATTCTCCCCACCGATTATGCAAATCAATTTCTCGGAAATTCACTCCCCTCGATTATGCAAATCAAGTTCTCGGAAATCCATTTTCCCCCTCGAGTCCTAGATCAATACACTCCCCATCGATTATATAAATCAAGTTCTCGGAAATTCACTTGTCCTAGATCAATACATCTCTCCCTCGTTAATGCGCATGTGCAAACTTCGCCCCAGAGACAATTCCCCTGGACGAACAACAACAAATCAATTGACCTTGACCTCATTAGACTTGATCGATAATCCTTGAATAAATTATGTCCCGTCAGCGTTAGAATAAATTGTAGATGGCAGCACATGTGTTCTCGTAGTATTCTATGCCCATATATGGAGTCCCATCACGACTGGCACCCCCTTTTCCACTCTCATTTGATTGGAAATTGAAAGTTTTAATTCACTTCTTAAGTGTAAAAGTGATCGGAGGGCAGCTAGTCTCCCCCCACACTCCATTTATTTTTCTCTCAGACGCAGGGGTCGTCGGATAAACTTCAAAGGGGACTCATTTCAAGGGGGGCAAAATTTGTATCTACTTTGAAACCAGTTTTGATACTTTGATGAAGATTTGATTTTTTCTTAAAGCTTTATTTTTAAATAAGGAATTTTTAAAAACTTGAAACTTTTTGCAATCAAAAAACGAACAAAAATTAAAAAAACTTCCCGACTAAAAGGTTTTTCAAAAAAAGTAAAGGCCATTTTAAACTTAAGCTCAGCAAATACAAATACCTGTTAAAATTCAAACTCAAAACGACTAGAAATTACTATTAAAGAATAAATGAAACCCAAAACGAACAGAAATTAAATAAACACAATAGGAAAAAAACATACAACAAGTAATAATACAAATGAATAAACCGATCTGAAAGGGAGTAATGCTTAGATTGAATATGAAAATAAGGCTTAAAACGAAAAAAAGTATTTTCCTAATGGAATATAAATGAAACTTAAAAAACGAACAGAAATTAAATAAACAATCAATGCAAACAAACATACAATAGATATTAATGTAAATGAATAAATAAATCTTAAAACGAGTGAAACTTAAATTGAATATGCAAATCAAGCTAGAAACGAACAAAAATCACTACAAACAAGGGTTTGGGTATCGCCTCCTTCTCTCACTGCAAAAGTCTAAAACCTACTGCGTCATTAGCGCTTTCCTGAAAGCTATATGCGTTTTGAACAGTCTTGGAAAGTATAAACAACATCAAATTGAATATTTGATATAGCCTATAATGATGTAAGTTGTTGAAAGATCCATCAGTTCAAGAACTTACTTCACTCTAATTTTATTTTATGTTCAATGCTGTAAGAACTGAAAAAGAACTGTTTTCAGTGAAACACCAATGACCCAGTAGGCTTTTGGTTTTTAGGGGGCAGTATCCAAACTCTTGTTTGTAGTGAACCTATATTCGTCTTGAATAACTTGAGAAAGAACTAATAAATTAAAACTGAATATTTGATGCATAATGATATTGATTGGTGATGAAAACTCATTAGTTGAAAATTTTACTATAATTTTAATGTTTATTTTCGATATTAAGTACAAAAGAACATATTTCTAATAAAATTGGTTTTCAGTAAAGCGCCAATGACGCAGTAGGTTTTAGACTTTTACAATGAGAGAAGGAGGAGGCGATATCCAAAATCTTGTTTCTAGTGATATTTGTTCGTTTCAAGCTTGATTTGCATATTCAATTTAAGTTTCACTTGTTTTAAGATTTATTTGTTCATTTACATTAATATCTGTTGTATGTTTGTTTGCATTGATTGTTTATTTTAATTCTCTGTTCTTTTTAAGTTTCATTTATACTTCAATAGCAAAATATTTTTTTTTTCGTTCGTTTTTAAGCTTGATTTTCATATTCAATCTAAGCATTACTAGCTTTAAGATCTTATATTATTACTTGTTGTATGTTTTTTCTGCTATGATTGTTTGTTTAATTTCTGTTCGCTTTGGGTTTCATTTATTCTTTAATAGTAATTTCTGGTGGTTTTGAGTTTGAATCTTAAGAGTTTAAAATGACCTTTACAATTTTTTGAAAAACTTATTTTTCGGAAAGTTTTTTTTTAAATTGTTTTTTTAAAAAGGGGAAGTATCTAGCGATTTTAGGAAAATCCTGATTAAACCACTGTACAAGAAGAGTGATAAGAGCGAGTGTGGTAATTATCAAGGAATTAGCCTGATCTCTGTAGGTGGCAAATTACATAGTAGTATGATACTTTTTTAGACTGAGAGACGCTGTAGACAAAGTTATAAGAGAAGAATAGTGCGGTTTTAGAAAGGGTACAGGATGTGTCGGCCAAATTTTCACTCTTAGGTTAATAATTAAGAAGTGCTTGATTTATCAAACACCTTTAGTCCTCAGTTTTATAGATTATGAGCAATCGTTCAATTCTGTTTATAGAAGAGCCTTAACAAAGGTCTTATCCTTGTATGGTTTACCAGATAAACACATTAAAGTGATTAGTCCTGTGTACAAGAATAACACTGCTGCGGTTAAGGTAGGAAATGAGGTTAGCAGCTGGTTTTGTATGTAAATCAGGAGTTAAGCAGGGTTGTGTTCTATCCCTTTTTATATGGATCATTTTAATGGACTTAGTCTAAGTTTTCATTTATATTTCAATAGCAAAATATTTTTTTTTCGTTTTAAGCTTGATTTTCATATTCAATCTAAGCATTACTAGCTTTAAGATCTTATATTATTACTTGTTGTACTTATGTATTTTTTCTGCTATGATTGTTTGTTTAATTTCTGTTCGCTTTGGGTTTCATTTATTCTTTAATAGTAATTTCTGGTGGTTTTGAGTTTGAATCTTAAGAGTTTAAAATGACCTTTACAATTTTTCGAAAAACTTATTTTTCGGAAAGTTTTTTTTAAATTGTTTTTTTAAAAAGGGGAAGTATCTAGCGATTTTAGGAAAATCCTGATTAAACCACTGTACAAGAAGAGTGATAAGAGCGAGTGTGGTAATTATCAAGGAATTAGCCTGATCTCTGTAGGTGGCAAATTACATAGTAGTATGATACTTTTTAGACTGAGAGACGCTGTAGACAAAGTTATAAGAGAAGAATAGTGCGGTTTTAGAAAGGGTACAGGATGTGTCGGCCAAATTTTCACTCTTAGGTTAATAATTAAGAAGTGCTTGATTTATCAAACACCTTTAGTCCTCAGTTTTATAGATTATGAGCAATCGTTCAATTCTGTTTATAGAAGAGCCTTAACAAAGGTCTTATCCTTGTATGGGTGTACCAGATAAACACATTAAAGTGATTAGTCTGTGTACAAGAATAACACTGCTGCGGTTAAGGTAGGAAATGAGGTTAGCAGCTGGTTTTGTATTAAATCAGGAGTTAAGCAGGGTTGTGTTCTATCCCTTTTATATGGATCATTTTAATGGACTTAGTCTAAGTAGCACAAAAAAGGCAATGGGAAAAACACGGATTCAAATAGAGAGAAATAACTTTCCTTGACTTAGATTATGCTGATGATTTCAGCATCCCAGATAAAAGTGTGAACAAAATGAATGACCTTTTATAGGCTTGGCGAGTTCAGGGCGCTAGGATAGGTTTGAAAAGTTAATGTTAAGAAGACTAGGTCGCTAAGACCATTTGTCAAAGCACCAGATTCTGTATCGTGCACCCACCCTTGCCGGAAGGTACAAAAATGCTGAAGACGGAACCTAAGGAAGTCTACCATGCTGAAAACGAATATCGTAGTGCGTATGTTCGCCGTTGGGGCGTTTTCTGCGATATAGGCCGAAAACGCCAAATTTAGCCTATAACTAAGTGTGACGATTCAGGATTTTTTTGCGAGTTATTGGGTTGAGGAATATGGCGTAATGTCATATCAATCGAAAGAAGAGATCTAGATCTACAAGAATATGATTTTTAAATTAAAAAAAAGACACATTTTTTCGCTATTTACTGCAGTTTCAAAATAAGTGCTGTAAAATTTGACTAATATGTCAAAGAAAGGCTAAAAAAACTCGAAATTTCTTCAAGGTAACAAACTTATTTTTTCATATTAGAAAAGAAAGTTCATTCAATTCCGTACAATTTGAGCTAAAAAAATATAAACTATTATTATTTTTAAAAGGTCTGCGAATTTTTTTTGTAGTGTCACTGAAATGATCACTAGCCGTATCGTGAAAATGGACATAGTTTTTTTTCTCCAAAGGGTAGGAATACTTCAAACTTTCGAAACTGTTTTAAAATTTTTAACGTTTACTTAAAAATAAAAACAGGCTTTAAAAAAAATATTGACTAAAAAAGAGTATTTTTTTAGAATGGACGAATATGTTTTCTGGTGTACTAAGGGGTCTGCAATTACCTTTTTGGGACCCTGATTTGCCACTGATACGACTGAGCTATTTACTACATTAAAGAATTCTGCTTCACAGATGGATTCAGTCGGTGCACTGGAGTTGTCTTACTCGACCTGCCCGCAAAATTGGGTAATAGTAACTGATTAGGGACCTGTTGTAATTAAAAGTAAAAGGTATCAAATAAAACTTTCAAAAATATTGTTTTCTTCATTTTCTTCTTCCGGGAATTCAGATGGGCGAAGGTCAGACTCCCTGCATACCCTCCTCATTCCACGGCAGGAGCATAATCTGCAGCATCCTTTCATTTTTGACCAGCTACAGTCTTTCCTACATCTTCCACTTTTGCATCTGCAGTAAGCTTCCAGGCTTGATGCTTCTTCACAGCTTGATACGACCGCAAATACTCCCCCTTTAGCCATCTTCCATCGATGGAGGAGTGAATCTAGAATGCTCGGCCGAGCCTGTAGTGACGATAAGATTATCTGTGTAACGAATATGGCTCTTCGTATGCATGGCTCGAAGGTGTCATCAGAAGGTGGCAGTCTTCTCACATCTTGTTTCTGGCACCAAATGTAAGCCCTTACACTGACCATTGAATTGAATCTGGCCTGTTTACCCTACATTTCAATGACCAGAGATTTTGATAGGTCGGAAACTTCTCTAAAAACGTCGACTGAAAGCTTCCCTTCTGCATCCTTGATCCGTTCCGTCACAGACATCATTTTGAGGCAAAAGTTGGCAACGCCGCGGTGATTAAGAAAGAAACTTTCCCGAAGCCGAAGAAAAAGTTCGTTGTGTCGCACCCTGACAGACAGTGGACGAACGGTAACATAATCTGCTCCTCTTTGGACAAGTGAACTCCATCCGCCAGCTCGTGTACTGGGATAATGTAAGTCGGGACCATCAAGAAAAGTTCGCACATTCCCCTCAGCTTGAAGCTCTTCAAAAAAAATTACAATGGCTACTGCCACTTCAGTCTCGTTGGCATGCACAATGATGCTACAAGCGTAACGGCTAGCGTACTTGGCATGCTTCATTAGGCGTTGGTCTGCTTCTTCGTGGCTGGAGGACAAGCATTCCTCGTAGTCACAGTATTCTGGTAAAGTTGGACTGCAGCAACGCTTGACCAGAGACACTTTGAATCTCTACTTGAACCCACATGAAAGAAAAAAGTTGAGTGCGTTCGGAAGCAGATCACCCATCTGCTCCCAGGTTTCATACAAAATTTCGAAGAGCCAGCTTTTAGGCACTGAGCTTGCAAGTACGGCATCCCATTCTTCAATTGTGCTAAGAGTGAAAATCTGGAGGTTTTTCCCTTTCCCTCGTTGGAGTCTGCATGCTGATTTCAAGGAGATTAACTCTCCGGTGTCCGTGAGCTTCCCAAACAGCCCGTTGCATCAATCGGCGACAATGTGGACTTCAGGAACATCCACTGGAAGATCATTCAGCAACGATAGAAGCAATCTTTCCGCGAAGGATTTGACTGTTTCAAACCTGGCAGACCGATATGACCTTATCTTGGACATTAGGTCAATGATGTGGACTGTAGCTGATGTTGTTTCTTTGGATTTCAAAGTCACCGGCCATGCTGCAAGTCCTCCTTTTTTTCTTAGCCAGTTCAACAGCAAAGCTTTGTTCCCCGTCCTCATTTTCCAGCTAGAGGATGTCTTGGTTGATTATTGCGGAAGATGTTCAAAAATGGATGGAGAGAAAGGAAGAATCTCTTTCGTGAGGATCTTTGCAACTGCTTTCTTCTTTTCTTCACCGTAGCTCAACTGACTAGTAATGATTCTCTTCAAGGCTGTTACTTCAGAGCTCAGGAGATCGGTTCTAGGGACACCCTTCACTTTCTGAGTGTTACTCTCTGAAGGGAGAGTTCGGAGTGCAACCTTTTTCACATCTTCTTTCCTGTTGCACAGAAAGTCCTCAACCACCTCTTTTCCTTTTTTGGCTACACAAGTAATATCAGAAAACAATCTTCTCATCGTCCACAACTTCTGACGTCACAATATTTACTAGATCAAAGTCCACTCTGCTGAACGGATTGCCATATGTAGTGAAAATGTCTCGAACTCTATCTTGCGAAAGTTGTAATCGCATCGTCGTCGACTGATTGTCTTCGTGATGTTTCAATGTCTCTGTGAATACGTTGACTACTTGCAGGAAACCATTGCTGATGACAGCGGTAATCGGTAAGGTAAGAATCCAAGCTTCAGTCTGTCTTTCATCTATTTGTTCTCCTATTATTCCGGCCGTCGTCTTTGCATCCTTGTTCACTGTACATTCCAGTATCTGATCGGACCAGGTGGCCGTGAGCCTGGTGTGTGTTCTCTTTAATGCGAAGTATCCTTTCATGAACTTCCTGAGTACATCAGGAAAGGTTTGTGGTAAACTTTCGCATGTCTGATAGGTACTGTATGAGACATCTTGTATACTGAGGATGGCCAGCCACCGCCAAGTATGGCAACATTGCTGTCAAATGAGACTCCCATTCACAGTCTCGTTCAGCATGAATGATTTGCATCGCTATTTCAAGGATTTCAAGAACTGCCACCAAAAAGCAAACGTGGGCGACACATTTCGCAGGGTGTCGAAGGTATTCATTATGGGAGCCAAAGTGATTAAGGTATCGTTTGCCTCCTAAGTGCAGTTCGCGCGTCAGCACCTTTTGCCAATGAAATCCTGAATAACTCAATGGCACTACCCAGCTGGTCCAGACGGGATTAGTCTTCTTGTGCTTCGGAGTAATACTCTTCCGAGGACTCCCAGTAGAGGGCTAGCAAGACCTCGTACAGAATGCAGTAGGCATTGATAGCTTGGTAGTAGGCTTTCCCTTGAAATACCTATTCGCAAGTACCAGGAAGGAGCAGCTTTGTCTGCACTACAATCTCTTTGAGTCCGGAGCTGTCCATTATCTTACCAAATTCCTTGAGAGAGTTGAGCAGGAGGTAGAAGCCTCCCATTCGTAGGATTATGTTTTTGAAGTCATTCAGGTATTTACTTTTCACTCCCTGTGCTAGCTGATAAATGAAGAGATCTTGCGTGACCACCGTATCGTCACATCCGACACCTTTACTTATCGCCATGAACATTCGCAGAAATTTTTCGACTTTTGCATGGTTGTTTGGTGCTTCATGAAGGAAGGCAAGTAAAATACGTTGCTTTTAGGAACATTTTCCTTCGAAATTTTACTGCAAATCGTTCGATATCTTGGTAACGACGGGGGACTTTATTTTGTGGCCACAAGCTGTGTTGTGCATTCTCTAGTCAGCATTACTGCCTTGTCCAGGTGTCTAATTTCTTTTGGAGTCGCGAGAAGTAAGTTAACAGGAAGGAGTTCTTTCTCGATCATTGTTTTCCTTAGGATCTTCGATCCCTGACACTTTATTTCAAGCTTTTCTTTTCGGTAAGCATTCAACTGACCTGCTTCTCTGGCGCTTAGATGACACGGCGACTTCTGATTGGGTGTCCTTTGAGAGTTCCGAGGTCTGCACCATTGCCGTACTAGTAGTATGAGTCGATGTGCCATCGAGGGAGGACCATAGAAAGTCGAGGTTGTCATGCATGAATTGGATCAAAGAATCTTTTTTATGCCAGGAGGAACATAGACGCTGTCTGCTGTGGTGTGAGTCCTCATTTCGTCTACCGCTGTTGGTAGGAGTCGTCGAATGGTATCATAAGATACCCCAGAACCACTTTTATTCAGAACTTGAAGGATAGCTCTGCTTCGAGTCTTATGATAAACATAAACTGAAAGCCCAATATGTTTCGGGGTTTCGACGTAAACCCAGAAAATAAATATCTTGGGTGATGTTCATAAGTCTTTGTTCTGTCTTCGGCAGGACAAAATGAGGCGTAGAGTAACGTGGGCGAATTTTCTGAATCATCGCGATACCAAGATCACACTTTCTATTCGGTATTGACACCGAAGAACCCGAAAACTACACCCTAGTCGATGGTGTTTACCTTTACTTTGACAGTATTACATCATCACTTCGGGGTCAATGACTTTCTATCTGTCCAGGAATGATTAATTCTACCTGCTGTCACGTGATGAAAAAAAAAACTTCCCGCTAGGTAGCAGGTTACTAAACAAAATTCCTATTATCGGGTACACTCGCTAAAAAAGTTGCATACCCCTCAGATACAATAATTTAAACTTTTTTTCTTATCTCAATGTGTTCGGAAATAAACGGGCATTTTTTTAATATAAAAAAATTACTTTATCTTAAATAAATTTTGAGTTTTTTGTTAGAAATTTGTTGACAAAATCTGATTTTTTTTTAAACTGCAGTAAAAAGTGTACTATTTTTTATTTTTTTTTACAAACAAAAATCATATTCGTGTAGCCCCAAGTCTCTTCTTTCGATTGATGTAAAAGTACGCTGGATTTGACCAATCTTATCTGTAAAAAAATTTAGAATCGTCGAACCCCATTATGGGCCAAATTTGGTGTTTTTGGCCTATATCTCAGAAACGCTCCAACGGCGAACATGCGCCCTACAATATTCGTTTTCAGCATGTTCGACTACTCTAGGATCCACCCTTAACATTTTTGTACCTTCCGGCATCGGTACTAATCGAAATAAGCGAGATACAGAATCGAATCTGGCGCTCTGACTACAGGAATAAAGGGAGATAAAAAGGGTAATGTTGGGTAAGGAAAAGAATGATCAGGTGGACAGCTTCACTTACTTTGGAGTAGTATTAGTAGTAAAAACGGTGGGAGCAGTAAAGATGCTAAAAGTAGAATAGCCAAGGCTCAGGGTGTTTTTTTCACAGTTGAAAAAAATTTGGAAGAATCGGAAGATAAGCCTGCAAACCAAGACTAGAATATTGGAAGCTACAGTGATGACAGTGGTCAAATATGGTTCAGGGGCGCTCTAAAAAACATGCGAAATTTGCTAGATGTTTTCCAGAGAAATTTCGTACGGATTGTTCTGGTTACCTGGCTGGCTAACCGTATTTCAAACAGAATGCTGGCTGTACGAAAAGTGTGGTCCAATCAGTCTTTCTAGGGCTAAAATAAGAAAAGGTTGCGATGGCTAGGGCACTTTCTGCGGATGAAGAATGACAAATTGCCGAAGATTGTCCTTTTTGGCCAGCCGTCTAGGACTTTAACCGAAAGCAGGTCATCCGCGGTTGTGGTGGGAGGATGTTCTCAAGAAAGATTTAAGGTAAACATGAACTTCCAGTGAGGGTGTAAAGAGAGAGAATTTGAATAAATTGGGATGGAGGAAAAACGTACGTAGCTGTGTTGGCTTCAGCCGGCTTGGTGCTGCTGTGAGTTGTTAGTAGTAGTAGTAGTGATATTTTACAAAAAATTAATTTTGATATATGATGAATAATTTGAGTCAAAATTGTACTTCAAGGCTTTAATTTTTTCTGATTAATAAACAGTTGAGTCTTAGGATTTTTTCTCTAAATATTTTCGAATTATCGTGACTTGAAAAAAAGGTATAAAATGTTTATGCCTGCGCTGTTGGGGAGAAGGCGATGAGTGTCAAGGGATTTGGACCCTTAGATTTACCTAGTATCCCCCCCCCCACTTGAACATATTTAAAATAATTTTATGAAAGGGATCCTGGCTTAATGTAGCTTGCCCAGAAACTACAAAACCTATAACTTAACGTGCTAAATTTTAGATTTCTACGTTGTAATCTTGTGATGTATATAAATTCTAGAAGTAAAATTTGCGTGCTTGCTGATTCCAAATTTGAGGCTGATATTACAGTCAAAATTCAGATTCAGAACTTATTAAGTGGAAACACAATAAATACTGTTTGGTTTTCACCCAAGATGGTAATTTACGATTTCTGATGTAACTAATTACACACATATGAAAAAAAGTCGCAGTAACGGAAAGAAACTTAGAAATTGGAAAAAACTGGAGAATTTAGAAAACAAGTTTTAAAAAAAGGTCAGATGAAGCACATCCTAAAAACCCTCCTTCCATTTCTAGTTCCCTTACTTAGAAATGTGGTACTTCTTTTGCGGACTTGTGCGGACTTCTTTTTGTCTTGTCCTGAGGACTTTTGGCTGTTTAAGCTAAGTTCTTAGCTAAATAGAAACACAAAGTTGATTAGCCTGATTTTCAACGATTGATCTACACCTCACTCTTCCTAACAAAGTTTATTTTCAAAATATTTTCCAAAAAAGAAATTTTCGAAGAAAAGTATAGAGCCATATAAACCAGTAAATATTTTAGGTTCCTACGGCCCAGGGTATGATCCCTGAAAGTACCAAGCTAATTTGAAATAAATGCTTGGTAATTTTTCTGACCTTATTTTGCGGGCTTTTTATTCCAACCCCTCCTCCAAAAAAAAAATCCGTCCCTATTGTGGTCTTTGTTTTCGGGCCTCAATTTTGAGGCACAAAAACGGGCCTCAAAATTGTCAATTAGGAGGACTGGTTTGAAAAAGGACTGGCAGAAATAAGTTTCAAGCTGATATAAGGTCTTTATAGAAAGTGTCGTCGTAGCAACTCAAAAAGGGCTCATTCGATTGGAAATCGAAAAGGGCTAGTGCCCTTCTTTATAGTCGAAAGTGATTGGAAGGCTTGACATTTTTATAGTAAGGATTGTCGTGGGTACAGTGTATTATTTTTTTTTTTTTTTGTTTGTTTAGACCAGGGCACTTCGTATCAAAGGAGATGTCATAGTAACTTTGAAAAGGGCTCAATCTTTTGAAAGTAGAAAGGGCTAATACCCTTTTTAGTAGTCGAAAGTAATTTGAGGGCAACTAGTCCCCATTCCATGCCCTCCCTTCCATTTGCCCATTATGTTAAAAACTAAATGTCGCCTTAAGATTAAATCAAAATGCTCCGTGTTAATGCTAATTCCCAATAAGGCATCTCAGCAGTATGCCCAGAATGACTGAGGGCATTATGTTCAAACTTTTGGGGCTACTTCTTCTCTTAAAACTTAATGAATTCAAAATAGCGTAAATGTATCAAAGCTATCAAAGGAAGTACAGATTTTTTTTTTTTTCGCGAATGGTATCAAGTTATCTATTTCAGATCAAATAGAGGAGGTATAAAAAACTAAAATTAAAACTAAATAGCAATACTGCATCTACATAAATGTATACTTCATATGACGTCATATCATTATTCATAATGACGTCACGATAGGAATCATTATTTCATCTTTTTGTTATTGCAATATTTATATTTCATTTGCTTTTTAATTTTATATTTCTTTATTAACTGTCAATTCAAAATAACATTAATTTTTTTTTTTTTTTTTTTTTTTTTTTTAATATTTCTGTATATTTCTGTATATAACTTATATAGGCCTAGTCAGTGAGTTACACATATTTATAAGTAGTAGGCTAAATATGTCACTCGGTTATATATTTCTGTATATAACTTAGATAGGCCTAGTCAGTGAGTTACACATATTTATAAGTAGTAGGCTAAATATGTGACTGAGTTATATATTTCTGTATATAACTTATATAGGCCTAGTCAGTAAGTTACACATATTTTAAGTAGTAGGCTAAATATGTCACTGAGTTATATATTTCTGTATATCACTTATACAGGCCTAGTCAGTGAGTTACACATATTTATAAGTAGTAGGTTAAATATGTCACTCAGTTGTATATTTCTGTATATAACTTAGATAGGCCTAGTCAGTGAGTTACACATATTTATAAGTAGTAGGCTAAATATGTCACTGAGTTATATATTTCTGTATATAACTTATATAGACCTAGTCAGTGAGTTACACATATTTTAAGTAGTAGGCTAAATATGTCACTGAGTTATATATTTCTGTATATAACTTATATGCCTAGTCAGTGAGTTACACATATTTATAAGTAGTAGGCTAAATATGTCACTCAGTTATATATTTCTGTATATAACTTATATAGGCCTAGTCAGTGAGTTACACATATTTATAAGTAGTAGGTTAAGTATGTCACTGAGTTATATATTTCTGTATATAACTTATATAGGCCTAGTCAGTGAGTTATGTATATTTATAAGTAGTAGGTTAAATATGTCACTGAGTTATGGCCTTTGCAAAACAAAAGTGATCCGTTTATCTGGCCTCCCCCAGGCCATTCAGCGTGTCCCCAGGTGGCGATAGGGGAACCCTCTACAGATATGTAGGGTACCTCCATAGGAGGCACGGACAAAGGGGGGACCTTGTCCCTGGGGGTCCATAATAGAATCTGGGGCGCCCTTGCCCGGGGTCATAAATACAGGCGGAGGAGGAAGAAGGCCCCTCAAATGTACACTCAAAAGGGCCCACTGGTTTGTCCACAAGTTCCATGAGTTGCAAACCTTCTCCCAGCAATGGGTTAAATTGCATGGTGATGCAGAACACCATCGCGGGAGGATCCTCTATAGGAGGACAACTGTGGCAGGGCGTAAGATCCAGATCTATGGACAACGGCCTCTGCAAAGGGCTGCCTCGACCTTTTCGGGGTACCTGCAAGACTGGGGACCTTGCGGTCAACTCTATTCCCACTTGAGGAGTGGCGCCCCTCGAGGAAATTATAGCCTAGTAAACGACACAGCATTCGCACGGGATTCTGACTAATGGACAATTCTTCTGGGATTGGTATGTTTTGATGGGCGTCTTTGGGCTGAAAAACCTCTTCCTAGCTAATTTATCTGTTACGGGTTGCCTCCCCGTAGTAGCATAATATTTGTAGGCATGAATATATAATGAGTCGGAGGTAATAGGCTTGAGATTGTCTGTGCAGGATTTCGACTCTTGTTGATAGAAGAGCATCGCCAAGTGCTGAAAACCATGTTGTGACCAAGATGGGCCCAGGATTGCACAAAGCCTCCATTCATGGAGGTCCCAGGGACTTCTTGCTGTCCGGTTCTAAGCCGGCTTAAGCACTTCGGTGTAGACTTGAGAAGATATGTGATCCCCGTCCTGCACTGGTATCCGGGATCATTGCTTTTCCTGAGGCGAAAAAAATTTCAATGATTTAAAGAGCATGAAAATTGGAACTTGGAATGTTACGACATTAAAAAATGACTATTGTATCGACATTTTGACTGACAAATTCAGACGATTCGAACTGGATTTATTAGGAGTTTCAGAAACTCATATCCCAGGGTAGGAAGCATGAAATTAGGTGATATAGAATTTGTTTACTCAGGCAGGAAGGATGGGGTACATAGACAGGGAGTAGGGCTCATGATGAATAAGGAAGCTGCTAAGTCTTGTTTAGGCTGGGAAGGTATTAATAATAGAATACTAATTGCCCATTTTATGACTAGAAAGTTCAGGGTATCAGTTATAGTAGTATACGCCCCTGTAGAACCGACTGATGGAGATACTAGTGACTCAGATGAATTTTACTTACAGTTACAGGAGCAAATAGACAAGGTCCCAGGTAGAAATATGATGTTATTACTGGGAGATTTTAACGCCCAGGTTGGTAGAAATAAGGATAGATGGTATCCCAGCTTAGGTAAATTTGGTGTAGGAAAAGAAAACAGTAATGGATACAGACTTTTGCAATTTTGTAGGTATAACAATCTAGTTATAACCAATACGGTGTTTTGGTCATAAAATGGCTCATAAGCTAACATGGTATTCACGTGATGGTAAGACAGCAAACCTTATTGATTATGTTATAGTAAACCGAAGACTGGCAGGATCAATACAAGATACTAGGGTATATAGGAGTGCTGTTATTGATGTTAAAAGTAAAGATCACCATCTAGTAGTGTCAAGGGTTAATTTAAAGCTGAAATATCGGAAGGGTAATTACCTCCCGGGAAGTTATGATGTTAGTAGACTCCAGGATGAGACTTTGAGAGAAACTTTCCAGGAACAGTTGAATACTAAACTTGAGAGTTTAAAATTTGATAATGTGGAAGATGGTTGGAATAATTTTAGAAAAATAATTTGTGAAGTTGCTGAAGGTGTATTAGGGAAGAAAGCTAGAACTGCAGCTAAAAATACTAGTGAAAAAGCTTTATGTTTAATAGAAAGGAGAAAGGACTTGTACAAGAATTATCTGAGTGATAGAGCGCATGAAAACAAAAGAAATGTAAGGAAAGTGGAGAAAGCATTGAAATATGAACTAAGGAGGTGTGAAGTGGAGGCCATGGATAAAATTGCCGAGGATTTAGAAGATGCAGCTAGAGGGCATAATAGTAAAATATTGTACTGGCACGTTAACAAATTGAGAGGTAGTAGTCAATCCGGACTTGTCTCAGTTAAAGATAGGAATGGGGTGGCAATTAGCGACAAGGAAAAAGCTAAAGCGAGATGGGCCGAACATTTTGAGAACTTGCTTAACCGAGATAGAGTTGCAGGAAAAAATATAGAGGAAAATGAAAAAGTTTGTGATACCTTGGATGTGAAGGAAGATTGTGTTGTGTGAGGAGGAATTAGCAACAGTACTAAAAGGATTAAAGAATAATAAAGCTCCAGGTGCTGATAGGGTAGTAAATGAGTTTCTTAAATATGGTGGCTCTGAGGTTAGAAATAAGTTATTGAAGATTATGAATATGATTTTTGAAAAAGGGGAAGTACCTAACGATTTTAGGAAAACCTTAATTAAGCCACTTTATAAGAAAGGTGATAAAAGTGAGTGTGGTAATTATCGAGGCATTAGTCTGGTCTCTGTAGGTAGCAAATTGCTTAGTAATATGATACTTTTTAGACTGAGAGATGCTGTAGACAAAGTTTTAAGAGAAGAGCAGTGCGGTTTTAGAAAAGGTAGAGGATGTGTTGACCAAATTTCACTCTTAGGTTAATAATTGAGAAGTGCCTAAGTTTTGAAACACCTTTGGTCCTCAGTTTTATAGATTATGAGCAAGCGTTTGATTCTGTTGATAGAGGAGCTTTAGTAAAGGTTTTATCCTTGAATGGTATACCAGACAAATACATTAAAGTAATTAGTGCTATGTACGAGAATAACACTGCTGCGGTTAAAGTAGGAAATGAGGTTAGCAGCTGGTTTTGTATTAAATCAGGAGTTAAGCAGGGTTGTGTTCTATCCCCCTTTATATGGATTATTTTGATGGACTTTGTTTTAAGGAGCACAGGAAAGGCAATGGGAGACCACGGAATCAAATGGGGAGGAAAAAGTCTCCTAGACTTGGATTATGCTGATGATTTAAGCATCCTAGATGAAAGTGTGAGCAAAATGAATGAAGTTTTAGAGGTTTTGCGAGTTCAGGGTGCTAGTATTGGTTTGAAAATTAATGTTAGGAAGACTAAGTCACTAAGGCTAGGAATAAGTGAAGATGAAAAGGTGACGTTGGGTAATGAAAATATTGATCAGGTGGGCAGCTTCACTTACCTTGGTAGTATTATTAGTAAAGATGGTGGGAGCAGTGAAGATGTTAAAAATAGAATAGCCAAGGCTCAGGGTGTTTTTTCACAGTTAAAAAAAGTCTGGAAGAATAGGAAGATAAGTCTGCAAACCAAGATTAGAATCTTAGAGGCTACAGTGATGACAGTGGTCAAATATGGTTCTGAAGCATGGACGCTTCGAAAAGCGGATGAAGATTTGCTAGATGTTTTCCAGAGAAATTGCTTAAGGATTGTTCTGGGTACCCGGCTGACTGACCGTATTTCAAACAATAGGCTATACGAAAAATGTGGTTCAATACCGCTTTCTAGGTCTATAATGAAAGAAAGGTTGAGGTGGTTAGGGCATGTTGTGCGGATGAAGGATGACAGATTGCCAAAGATTGTTCTTTTCGGCCAACCATCTAGGGCTAAACGGAAAGCAGGTCGTCCCCGTCTGGGGTGGGAGGACGTCATAAAGAAAGATTTAAAGGAAATTGGAACTTCGTGGGCGGGTGTAAAAAGGGAGGCTTTGAATAGATTGGGGTGGAGGAGGAGCGTGCGTAGCTGTGTTTGGCCTCAGGCGGCTTGGTGCTGCGATGAGTTGTTAGTAGTAGTAGTAGTAGTAATTTTCAAGAATTGAATCAATTTACTGTCAATCTTTTCGTTTGCATTTGGGTTCCCTTGGCCCTATCCTATAGCTGTTTTTTTTTCAAACAGTCCGTGGTAACGAACTGTAAGTGAGGAGCGACCTGGCTCAATAGTAACCGAAACTCTAAAAACAGAATTTTGATACCAATAGATACATCAAAAGAATTGTATTTTTATGCTAATTCTAAATATATAAGTTTCATCAATTTTAGTCTTACCTATCAAAAGTTATGAGCCTGAGAAAATTTGCCTTATTTTCGAAAAAAGGGAGAAACACCACTTTAAAAGTCATAGAATCTTAATGAAAATCACACCATCAAATTCAGCGTATGATATAACTCTACTGTAGAGATTTCAAGTTCCTATTCGCAATTAAATAAAAAAAAACAAGTTTTTTAAACTGAAAGTAAGGAGCGACAATAAAACTTAAAACGAACAGAAATTATTCCGTATATGAAAGGGGCTGTCCCCCCTCCTCAACGCCTCGCTCTTTACGCTAAAGTTTTTTATTGTTTTAAAAAATAAAGTTGTGAGACAGAGTCAAACTTTAGCGTAAAGAGCGAGGCGTTGAGGAGGGGAGACAGCCCCTTTCACATACGGAATAATTTCTGTTCGTTTTAAGTTTTATTGTCGCTCCTTACTTTCAGTTTAAAAAACTTGTTTTTTTTTATTTAATTTCTGATCGTTTTTTTAGTTAATGCAGCTTTTATTTTGGCTAACCGTCATTGAATAAGTAAACAAATTTGCATAAAAATTTTACTTTTCTTTTGCTAAATGGATGTCTTTACAAATTAACTTACGTAACTAACTTCTATATTCGTATATTTTTCTTCTGGCAAAAAATACAAAGTTGCAGATTTTTGCAGATATGAGCTTGAAAACCTATGTAATAGGGTTTTCTGATACGCTGAATCTGACGGTGTGATTTTCATTAAAATTCTTTCACTTTTATTAAATAAAAAAAACTTGTTTTTTTTTTTATTTAATTTCTGATCGTTTTTTAGTTAATGCAGGAGATGTTTCCCCCCTCTTTAAAAAATCGAGTAAATTTTCCCAGGCTCGTAGCCTTTGATGAGTAATACTAAACTTAATAAAATTTATATATTTAGAATCAGCATTATAAACACATTCTTTTGATACATTTATTGACATCAAAATTCCGTTTTAAAAGTTTCGATTACTATTGAGCCGTATCGCTTGTTTTTTTTATTACGTATATGCTATTACGTATATGAGGGGGTTCTCCCCTTAGTCAATACCACGCTCTTTACGTTAAAAGTTAAAAAAAAAATTGATTCACAAACCCCTGAATCACAAAGGCCGTTTAATTAGAATAGATAGCTCTTTTGAAAGCACTAAAAAAAAAAAACTGTAGCGTAAAGAGCGAGGTTTTGACTTGGGGGAGAACCCCCTCACAAAAGTTATAATATTTCTGTTCGTTTTAAGTTCTAATGTTCCTTCTTACTTTCAGTTGAAAAAACTTGTTTTTTTTTTATTTAATTTCTGATCGTTATTTAAATAATGCTTGGAAATCCGGCGCCCCCTTCATAGAAATGTCCCTTACCCCAAAGAAACATCCTCCACGGAAACATTCTCCAGAGTAACCCCCTCCTCTAGCCCCCCCCCCTCCAGAAAAAAAATCCTTCCTGAAAATGTCTGTATACTTCCCAATAACCAATAAATAATGCTGGCAAGTCCGGCGCCTCCTTCATGGCAATTTCCCTTCCCCCATGAAAACTTCCTTCATGGACAGATCCTCCCAACATAACCCCCGACCCACCCTTCCCTCCCACTACCAGAAAAAAAAAACCTCCTGAAAACTTCTGTATACTTCCCAATAACCAATACTATATGTTAACATTGGGTGAAGTTCATAACTTTTAGCCCTCCCCCTGGGGACTTCGGGGGATTAAGTCATCCTAAAAGACATATTTATCATATTTTCGACCATGCTGAACAAAATGGCTATCTCAAAATTTTGATCAGGTGACTTTGGGAAAAAATAAGCGTGGGAGGGGGCCTAGTTGCCCTCCATTTTTTTGGTCACTTAAAAAGGGCACTAGAACTTTTAATTTCCGTTCCAATGAGCCCTCCCACGATATTCTAGGACCACTGGGTCGATACGATCACCCCTGGGAAAAAAAAACAAACAAAAAAAAACAAATAAACACGCATCCGTGATCTTTCTTCTGGCAAAAAATGCAAAATTCCACATTTTTGTAGATAGGAGCTTGAAACCTCTACAGTAGGGTTCTCTGATACGCTGAATAAGATGGTGTGTGATTTTCATTAAGGTTCTATAACTTTTAGGGGGTCTTTTCCCCTTTTTTTTTAAATCAGCCAAATTTTCTCAGGCGCGTAACTTTTGATGGGTAGCACTAAACTTGATAAAAGTTATATATTTGAAATCAGCATTGAAAATCTGATTCTTTTGATGTATCTATTGGTATCAAAAACCCGTTTTCTAGAGTTTCGGTTACCATTGTGCCGGGTCGCTATCCTTACTTACAGTTCGTTACCACGAACTGTTTGAAAATGTGGAATTTTGTATGTTTTGCCAGAAGAAAGTTCACGGATGCGTGTTCATTTTTTTTTGTTTTTCTCAGGGATGATCGTATCGACCCATTGTCCTAGAATGTCGCGAGAGGGCTGATTCGAACGGAAATTAAAATTTATATTGCCCTTTTTAGGTGACCAACGAATTGGAGGGTAGCTAGGCCCCCCACCCAAGCTCGTTTTTTCTCAAAGTCACTGGATCAAAATTTTGAGACAGCCATTTTTTTCCAGTATAATTGAAAAATCTAATAGCTATTTCGTTGAGGACGACTTAATCCCCACAGTCTCCGGGAGAAGGGCTGACAGTTATGAAATTTGCCCATTATTTACACATAGTATTTGTTATTGGGAAGTATACATACGTTTTCAAGGGGGATTTTTCTTAGTGGGATGAGGAGGGGGGCGGGTCAGGAGGATTACGTGGGAGGATCTTTCAATGGAGGAATTTTTCATGGGGGAACAGAATTTCCATGAAGGGGACGCTGGATTTCCAAAGCATTATTTAAAAAATAATCAGATTTAAAAAAAAATAAGTTTTTCAACTGAAAGTAAAGCAATATTAAAACTTAAAACGAACAGAAAATATTACGTATATAAGGGGGGTTGCCTCTCCTCAATAGCTCGCTCTTACGCTAAAGCTTTTTTTTACTTTTAAAAGAGGTTATTATTATAATTAAACAGCCTTTATGATTCAGGAGTCATTCTTAAATAACTGGAACAAAAATTAAACCTAGGCTATTATAAGGTCATTATTAGTTAAAAAAAAGTAAAACTATTACGCAGATTTTGTTTTAATTATTCATGTACGCTGAGCCAAATTAAAAACCTGTATTAATTTAAAAACGTTCAGAAATTAAATAAAAAGAAACAAGTTGTTTTAAACTGAAAGTTAGGAGCGACCGTTAGAACTTAAAACGAACAGAAATTATTCCGCATTTGAAAGGCTCTGTCCCCTCCTCAACGCCTCACTCTTTACGCTAAAGTTTGACTCTTTCTCAAAACTGTACTTTTTGAAACAGTTAAAAACTTTAGCGTAAAGAGCGAGGCGTTGAGGAGGGGACAGCCCCTTTCATATGCGGAATAATTTCTGTTCGTTTTAAGTTTTAATGTCGCTCCTTGCTATCAGTTAAAAAAAAACTTGTTTCTTTTATCTAATTTAATTTAGGGTCCTTTTGTGACTGGTCTTATGGTAGTTATGGATATAAGTTTCAAACTGATCATACGGTGGTGTCAATTCACTAAAGGTTAAAAGGAGGGAATCCAAAATATATTCTTTAAAACCTAATGGAGGGGGAGCATCAATTTCTTTTTTTTTTTTTACTTTTTCGATTAAAATACCAAAAAAGCTATTTTTTAATGTTTGTTCTAAAACAGGTGTTTTTCGAAATGTAGGGGAAGCAGAAAATTATCCCACAAGTTTTGAGCCAATGGACAGCAAAGATCAAACATTTATGTTATTTTCTACTATTAAATAAAAAAAAGCAAGTTTTTTAACCGAAAGTAAGGAGCGACATTAAAACTTAAAATGAACAGAAAGTATTCCTTATATAATAGGGGCTGTCCCCTCCTCAACGCCTCGCTCTTTACGCTAAAGTTTTTTAATGTTTTAGAAAACAAAGTTGTGAGACAGAGTCAAATTTTAGCTTCAAGAGCGAGGCGTTGAGGAAGGGACAGCCCCTTTCATATAGGGAATAATCTCTGTTTGTTTTAAGTTTTAATGTCGCTCCTTACTCTCAGTTGAAAAAAAAACTTGTTTTTTTTTTTTATTTAAATTCTGAACATTTTTTCAATTAATGCAGCTTTGATTTTGGCTCACCGCACATGAATGATTAAAACGAAATTTGCATATTATTTTCTGTTTTTTTCGCTAAATGGCTTTCTCGAAATTTTGTTCTGGCGTAACTTACGAATTAACTTACGTAACAAATTTCTATATTCGTATGTTTTTATTACGCATATTATCGAGTTTGTCCGCTAGTCAATACTCGCTCTTTACGCTAAGGTCCGAATTTTGTTCGAATCACAAACTCCTGAATCACAAAGGCCGGTTAATTAGAATAGACAGGTATTTTGAAAGCGCTGAAAAAAAAAAACTTTAGCGTAAAGAGTGAGGTATTGACTAGGGGGCGAACCACCTCATATACGTTTGTAGTTTTAAGTTTTAATTTTGCTCCTTACTTTTAGTTAAAAAAAACTTGTTTTTTTCTAAATTTAATTTCTGACTGTTTTTTTAAATAATACTGGGAAATCCGGCGCATACCCCCCACCAGAAAAAAATATTCCTGAAAACGTCTGTGTACTTCCCAATAACCAATACTATATGTAAACAATGGGCAAAGTTTAGAACTTGCAGCCCTTCCCCCGGGAACTGTGGGGGATTTAGTCATCCTCAAAGACATATTTATTAGATTTTTGACTATGCCGAACAAAATGGCCATCACAAAATTTTGATTGGGTGACTTCGGGAAAAAAATGAGCGTGGGAGGGGGCCAAGTTGCCCTCCAATTTTTTTTGTCACTTAAAAAGGGCACTAGAACTTTTAATTTCCGTTCGAACGATCCCTCTCACGATATTCTAGGACTACTCGATTGATATGATCACCCCTGGAAAAAAAACAAACAAATAAACACGCATCCGTGATGTTTCTTCTGGCAAAAAAAAAATACAAAATTAGGAAAGGAGCTTGAAAATTCTATAGTAGGGTTCTTTGATACGCTGAATCTGATGGTACGATTTTCATTAAAGTTCTATTGCTTTTAGGGGTTGTTTCCCGCTTTTTTGAAAATAAGGCAAATTTTCTCAGGCACGTAACTTTTGATGGGTAATACTAAACCTGATGAAACTTATATATTTTAAATCAGCATAAAAATCTTATTCTTTTGATGTATCCATTGGTATCAAAATTCCGTTTTTTAGAGTTTCGGCTACTATTTAGCCGGGTCGCTCCTTACTTACAGTTCGTTACCACGAACTGTTTGATAAAACCCATCTATAACCACTGAGAAATTTTCGTAATTAAAGGTACTTGTCCCGGGGCTTTGCTGGTCACGTTTTGCCCAGAGGCAAACTTACTAGATTTTTTACTATTCTGCGGAAAAAGGCTGCTTGTAAGTTGCGATTCAGGGTCTTGGGGAGTTATAAGGTTTTCAGTTATGTTGGAAACATATTTACAGCCGTCTTTTCCTAGAAAATGGTGAGGAAAAATAAAAATTTGAAAAAAGGAATCATGGCAGACGCTTTGCTCTTAAATAAGTCAAAACTAGTACTTTACCCTGATTTGGCTGTTGGAACATTATTAATTTATTATAGTTTTATATAAACTTCACTTGTGTTTCCTAGCACCCTTGGTTTTTGGACTGTTTTTTTTTTTCTTTTTTTTTTTACTAACGCCCAAAACTCAAGAGAAATAAATTTTAGAAAAACGTTCCTCAGAAGCTATGAGCACTAGGTTGATGAATTACTCAGGGCAAGTGGGCCTCATATTTTTGTTGAGAAAGAATAGAGGTAGCGTAATTTGCTAATGGGCTGGGGAGGGGGGGGGGGGGGTAATCTTCCCCTCCCAGACCTCAGTTTGCCCCCCCTTTATACCTTTATTAGTACCTTATTTAGTACCTTTAAAGCACTTTTATAGTACTAAATAGTACCTTTATGGTACCAAATAGCTTAATTTTTAGTTTTTAGTGTCATTTTTTACTTCATTTGAGAAAATTGACACAATTTTGCCCCCCCCCCCCAGGATGTTGAGAAAAATACACCACTGAAAGGAAGAGGTTAAGAGCTGTAAAAAAAGACCGAGCAACTTTTTGTGTTTTTAATTGGTTTGAAACTCACATTTACAATTCTTTGGAACGTGGGACTTAATAATTTTATTACAAAAATAATTTTATATTGGGGGGGGGGTCCAAAAGCATGGCTAAGAAAAGGACAAGAAATATTTTCGCTGATAGCTTGGAACTTATATCCTTAAGTCTCTAAGTCAATGGCACCCATTTGGAAATTCTTACAGTGTATTACTTCATATACGTTTTATTGAAAAACTACATGTATTTTGAACAGTGTGGTTTAATTTTCAAAACCGAATCAAATTCAATTAGGATAAATAAAGGCATTAACCAAGATGACTTGGAAGAACTAGCGAAAATAAACTAAATGTTTAATATAAGGAATTTCATTTCAGTTTTTAGGGAATGTTGAAATAAATCAAAATGCACTATTTGCATCCAATTTGTCAAAAGAGTGTGTGTGAAGAACGGCTAGGACATCAATTTTGAACTCTCAGGGAATTTTGAGAGGGATAGTTCAAGAATTGTCCAAAACTCTGATTTCAAATTGAACGGAATTTATAGATGTGTTATATTGAAGGCAATAGAAGGCAACATTCATATTAGCTTATGTAATTTGAGAATTTAAATTAGAATTCAGTATCTAATTTCTAACTAGAAAACTTGAAAAATCAGAGAAATTCTTAAGTACAAAACTGAAAAATTATTCAAAATACATTTATTTTTCTTTAAAATGAAAATGACGCAATAGGCCCTATGAGGTCTACGGTTAAGGGGGGTGGAGACAGCAGCCAAACTCCTATTTGTAGTAATATTTGTTCCTTTTACGTCGACTGGAATATCCACTTCAATCATTTGCCCCCCCCCCATATCCGTTTAAGATCTGTTTTTCTGTATTAATATTTGTTATCATTATGTTTGATATAATTGTTTATTTTAATTTCGGTTCGTTTTGGGTTTCATTTATTCTTTAACTATTTTAACTGTCAGGGGTTAATTTTTTCTATCTTTAAATGAATTAAATAAAACAGTCGATACAGTTAACAAAATAACTAAAGTATTTAATAGTTCGTGTGACTCTATACTAGCATTACGTTTATTTTCGCATCAGCACCTTACATAACTAGTAGATTGGTTTGTCTCGTGGTTCCCCATCCCCTGAAATGGAATAGAATCCATATTAAAGTGGATATTTTGGCCATAAATTTTTGAAAAAAACCTTTGTTCATATTTGGAGTACACACCAATCACCCCCTCGAGATTGTTTTGGAGCTAAGCTAAAAAAAAAAGCGCCAGTGTGTCTCCATCATGTTTGTTTTAGGAACTATGAACTATTTTATTACAGCACAAGATAGCTCATTTTATATGCCCTTATGGCGTAACATTTGACTATTAACACATCTTATCAGCAACAAGCGAAAGTCCTGTAGTGACACAGTGGGTTTAACCCACAGTTTATAGAATTATCCAGTAAGTTTATCGCAGATCATTTCTGGTCTTCATTCTCGGTTTCGAACAAAAAGCTCCTCCCACTTCTTTCTGCATTTAGCGGGTTAGTCTGTTTCCGATTGTTTCCAACAAAGTGCATTATTCGTAATAGCGGGTTTCCACTTGTTTCCGATTAGATCACAGTCTGACTTGTCTACCCGTGAAAAGATCTGATGCCGCCTATGTTTCTATCTGCAAAAACGTTCTCTGGAGCACTCGCACCTTGGTCTGGGTTTTTATAATGGGTGAGATAGGGAAAGATCATACTGGATAATTATATAAACTGTGGTTTAACCCTAGCTTGGTAATACAGGACCCAGAGATCGAACCTTGTTTTAGCAACAAACTATAGGGCACACTACCTATGTAGTCAAGAAGCGTCGTTAATTTGATTACTACTACGACTGCAATAAGCTAAAATTTATGAATAGGTGATAATAAAGGCGTCACATATATAAAAAGCTTTCCTAGAGAGGGGGTATAACAGCCAAATGTAAGAAAAGTTTAAAATTTTACGGGAAAGAAACTGTAAATTATGGCAATTTTCTATAACAGATACACTTGGGGGGGGGGGGAGAAGGGTGGAGGGGGTCTGGAGCCTAGGTCAGCATAATTTACCGCTGATCCAGAGTGAAGAATGTTAGAAGAGAAAGAGAAGTATAGATTGCGCGTCTTCAGCGGTGCTTAAAATTTAGCTGATGGAAAGTCGTCTACTAGATCTTTTTTTTATCTGTAAATGTCCCAATAACTTTAGATAATACTTGGACAGAAGTACTAAAATATTCATAAGAGATTGAACCGTGAGACAAATGCAAAATTTTCCTTTATTATTAACTGTTTTAATGCATGCAGATTATTCTCAATTATCTAGCCTAGCCTATTGTTGTAAATATTTTCTCCTACGCGTTGATTCGTGCTTTAGAACCAAATGAGTAGCTTAATATTTCCATCTCTCGTAAAAAAAATCACAGATGAAGAATTTTTAGTGAAATTCAGAGAAAAGAAGAGACGTTTTATTTCATAATTAGCTTTTTGATTATATGATCATTCTGCATGATGGATTAAAGAAATATAAATTAAGCTGTCTGTCCGATTTTTTAGTTTCTTAAACATTTTACATGAAGACCATATAAATTTTGGTCAGTTAGCCACGTCGATGTTGCGCTTTATTTATTATGGGCTCCGTAACTGATTATATTTTCAATAGCGCGCTCAAACAGAGAATTATTATATGCACTTTCCATCAAACTAAACACAACTTGACGACCATAGACTAAACCAGAATTTACAGAAACAAAACAGTAAATATGCATATTTTTTATTGAAGGGCTTTTTTTTTAAACAAAATCATAAATAAATATAAATATTACTAGTTTATATTAGTAACCATTTCACAAAGCTTTTCACCTGGCAATATATCCCATAACAAGCATCACCGACACGACGAGCCATTCTATATGAATAATAATCGTAAGGTGGTGGATGATGTGGCTTTCTTATTCTATAATATCTATGTCTTCTCGCTTCTGGCTCCTCCTCTTCTGTACCGTTCATTTTTTTCTCAGTACTTTGACTTTCAGTCTCTTTAGAATGATCGTTTTCTTCATCATTACGCTTACTTCTGTGTAAGATTTCCTCCAGGTCATTCAATATAGTACGGAACCCTCAAGGTCATTAGAAATTAAGGATTGCTGGTCAAATTCACTTGTGGTTTCGAACTCTGTCAGTTCTTGCGTGATAGTTGTGGGCTCTTCTTTCAAAGCTGTACCTTGTGTATCAAACATATCTTGGGGTGAAATAAAATTTTTATCACTAGGAACAATTATAAACTCAGAAAACACCAAGCTCATCATTTTCACTTTCATTGTTATTATTTTGATCTTCCTCTTGCTCGGAAAGAATTTCGTTTTGATTAAAGTCATTAGAAAATACTGGCTTTTGCATAATACTCATGTCAAAAATAGCTGGCTCATCTTGAATATTTGAGAGGGTCGTACTCAATGGTTTTTCTGTGACTGCTAGAGTAACAGGTAAATTATTAACCCATTGAACTACCATTGGCATAGGTTGCATACTCGGAAAAATAAAGCCCTTTTTCACATCATCATATGATGGCATTCGCATCGGTACATGTATTACTAATCCAGCTTTACTTTTTCTCAAATAATCAGTGTCTAAACTTGTCTGTGATGCACTGAAGTTAAACACGCCCAAAGCGATTAATAGTAATTGAACTTCAATATATTGCATTTCTTCAAAAATCGTTACAGTCCAAACGAAAACATACAGTTTGCTATTTCACTTCGGATTCAAGTTCCATACTGAGCTTGAAACAAATTAGTTTTATGTTAAATTCACACTCATCACTCAGCTTAAGGCATTTAAAAATCAGTGAAAGTTTAATATAATTATTTTTTTAATCGCTTTTCCCGATTTTGTTAAAACACCTCTAGGCACGTTTAAGCTATAGATAGCGTTTTGAGCAGCTACTAGAAATTAAGAAAATAATGAAGATAATACACGCAACAATAGAATCGTTAAAATCAAGTTGCCACCATATTTTACTAATTGAAACTACGTTCGTTTTTTTTAGCATTGCATGAATCACATCTTTTTAAAACTTATTTTGAATAATTTAAAATCATTGAAGTCTAACTTTCTGAAGGTTGATTGAAGAAAGATCTGCCCACTGGTTTTTCAATTAATTTCAGGAGCTTGTCTTGAGTAAGAACTACAGTTTGGTTGTTTATAGTGCTCTCCTAATTATTCAAGCTGAAGTCTCAACTTTTTGCTTTCATTAAAGGTCTTACATGCTTCAGGCAAGTTGCTAATTTGTGCTTTAATCAAAATAGATTCATCAGTAAATTTCTAGTGGGCTATATAATTTAGCTAAGATGAAAGTGAAAACGCTGTTTGATGCCTTTTTTTGCTCTTTCATAATTTAATAATTGCTTCTGGGGCTAGGCTAGTTGCATCTTGAACTCTTAAAGGGGCCTTGAAGGTAGCCTATTTCATTTTTGTAACCACACAAAGAAGTTTCAACACTAGCCTAATTTAGTTATTGAAACGTGGGTAAAAATATATCACTAATTTAAAAATAAGTTAGTCAGGGTAACATAGGCCTAGTCAAAAATACTTATTTAGGCTAGGGTAAGACACCCAGTAGTCGGCCACCTGCCTATTCTCAGACAGAATGTAACTAACAGGGAACCTACCTCTAGGCTAATTTTAGAAAGTTTATAATTAGAAAGTTTTTATACATAGCTGGTTTCCCTGGTCACTATTAGATATACATATGGATATCTAATAGTGACCAGGGAAACCAGCTATGTATAAAAACTTTCTGGCATTATAAACTTTCTAAGCACATTAGCCTAGAGGTAGGTTCCCTGTTAGTTACATTCTGTCTGAGAATAGGCAGGTGGCCGACTACTGGGTGTCTTACCCTATAACAATTCAAACCTCATTTATTAGGCTACTCAAATAGCCTACTATAAACCCTTTAGTAAAATTCTACTTTAGCTATTTTGGAAAGGGGATAAGTTAGGAAAATAGAACTTTCAGAGATGGGTATAAAGGCTAAAGTATGGGTAAAGTTCTACCAAATCATATTATTGAGTTAGGACAAAAGTGAATACACCATTTGATGCCTTTTTTATGCTGATTACAAATTTAATAATCATTTCTATTGGAAATGAATTTCAGCCCCCCCCCCCCCCCTATATATGCCAATTCAGGGTTAGATTAGGTATATATAGGGGGGGGGGGGCTGAAATTCATTTCCAATAGAAATGATTATTATATTCATAATCAGCATAAAAAAAAGGCATCGAATGGTGTATTCACTTTATTTCTAACTCAATAATATGATTTGGTAGAACTTTACCAAAGTTTATCCTGGGAATTTACTTTGAAGTAGCCCACCTACCTCCACACCTTCTACCTCAAAAGGGTCCTGAAATGGTAAATTTTTTGTTATTCATATTATTGACTTGCAAATAAAATGAACAGACTACTCAATGCCCTTTTTTATGCTCTTTTCAAATATGATACTCATTTTTGTTGGAAATGAATTTTACCCCCACCCCTATAGCCTATATACCAATTCAGGGTATATATTTGCACATTAGGGGGTAGGGGTAAATTTTATTTCTTCTGTAAATGAGAGGTAAGTTTAAACTCCCCCCCCCCACCCCATAATGTGTAAATAGGCCTATATAGGGCCTACCCTGAATTGATGTATATAGGGGTGGGGGTAAAATTCATTTCTGACAAAAATGATAATTATATTTAGAAAGAGCATAGAAAAAGGCAGAAAGTGGTATGTTTACTTTATTCATAAGTCAATAATAGGCCTGTTTTTTAGCACTAAGATCTTACATCTTTCTGCAAAGATTATCATTTTTTAACTCATCTTTGTTCTAAGATCTTACAGCTCACTGATGTTTGCAAAAAGTGTGAAGACCACCACTGTTTTGCCATATAGAACAGTGATGAGAGAACTTTGATGATCTACTTATCATTGCTCTCAGACCACTGATCAGAGCAGAATGATGAAAGACATTTGGGTGAAGTTCTACCAAATCATATTATTGAGTTAGAAATAAAGTGAATACACCATTCAAATGCCTTTTTTTATGCTGATTACAAATATAATAATCATTTCTATCAGAAATGAATTTCAGCCCCTCCCCCTATATATACCTAACCTAACCCTGAATTGGCATATATAGGGGGGGGGGGCTGAAATTCATTTCCAATAGAAATGATTATTATATTCATGATCATCTAAAAAAAGGGATCAAATAGTGTATTCACTTTTGTCCTAACTCAATAGTATGATTTGATAGAACTTTACTGACATTTGTACAAAAATGACCAAAGATGTAAGATCTTAGCACATTGATGAGTAAAAAAATGCCCCTAATATGATAACAAAAAATTTACCCCTGAAATTTGCCTACACAACAGGTCTATTCCCTATTGAAATTTTTGACAAAAAAAAAATTTACCTTAATTTTCAGTTAACAGTTTTCTTTTTCTCTGGCTTTAGTTCTAAAAATACAATTCCTGTTGTTTGAGCCTAGAATTTTAAGCCATATATCAATGTTTTTTTTTTCAAAATGTAGGAAATGTATTTGCATATCTTTAAAACCTTATAAATTGGGATTGAGCAAAGTTGTGAAGCCAAAACCAGTTTTGATGTACTTCATTTAAGCAGCAGATTTTTTTGTAAGGTTTCACTTTCATAACACACCAATTTTTAAAGGTCAGGACCCTCTAGAGCAAGAAAAAGTAGAGGTAAGTACTTCAAAATAATTTCTCAGGACATACTTTAGCCTGTAGACCCATCCCTGAAAGTTTCATTTTCCTAACCTAACCCCTTTCCAAGATAGCCAAAAGTAGCTAAAGTAGAATTTTACCCTTTGCCATCAACAATTCAGGGTATATATTTGCATATTAGGGGAGGGGGGGGGGTAAATTTCATGGTAACTTTGCATTTGGCCATATAATTTAGCTAGGATGAAAGTGAAAAGATCATTTGATGCCTTTATTATACTCTTTCATTATTAATATAAAATACCTTCAGGGCCCCTTTAAGGGGTCAAGATGCAACTAGTCCCAGAAGCATTTATTGAATTATGAAAGAGCATAAAAAACATCAAATGACATTTTCAATTTCATCTTAGTTAAATTATATAGCCCACTAGAAATTTACCAATCTATCATGGGACATTAGAGAGTAAATTTTGAGTTTATTCTACTATTTGCTATGTAGAAAGTGAATGTACCACTGGATGCAACTTTTTATGCTCTTTCCGAATGTAGTCTACTAACTACCTTATAGTTACATTTTCCAGCAAAATAAGGAAAAAATCCTATATAGTTGCTGGGCCATGATGATGGGGAGCCATTGACTCAATTACATCCCACTCTGTCTTCTATGGTTTAATGGACTAACCCTTGTCAACAGCAATCTTAAAAGCATCAGTGGAGGGAGCAATTACAGCAGTATTAGGAAGATTGTTCCAATAGGTAATCACTCTATTAGAGAAGTAATGGTTACAGACTCAGGTATCTGACCTCTTCAAGGACAACTTGTTACTCTTCCCGCTTGTCCTGGAGGATTCATCAAACTGAAATTGCTTTTGACAGGAGTCAGCATTCAAAAGTTTATAAGTCAATATGACTTCTCTTCTTCAATACCTATACATAAGCATTGAGAGCTTTAGCTAATTCAATTGAGATGGATAGTCAAGATTCTTCCATCCATCAACAGGTTTTGTTTTCCATCTTTGGACATATTCTATTTTCTGCTGATCATCTTTGTTCAAGGGCATTGCAACACACATCCTTAATTCTAGAAATGGTTGCACTATACCTTTGTACAGTTTGGTTATTACTTTGGATGGTCTGCTGTGTACAGTAAGTTTGATTATGCCAAGGATGCTTTGACAACTGCTGTTTGTTAAATTTTAATTGACAAAATTCTATTTGAGCTACTTTTTGCTGTCTTGGAAAGGGGTTGGGTTAGGAAAATGAAACTTTCAGGGATGGGTCTACAGACTAAAGTATGTTCTGTGAAGGTATTTGAAGTACATACCTCTACTTCTTCTCCTTGGCAGTGACCTTTTATGACCTTAAAAATCTTTGTGTTATGAAAGTGAAACCTTGCAAAACAGATCTTCTGCTTAAATGAAGTACAAGAAAACTGCTTTCAGCTTCACAACTTTGATCAATCCAAATTTGTTAGGTTTCAAAGATCTGCAGATACATTTTCTAAATTTAGCAAAAATCTATTGGTATGGCTTAAAATTCTACTAAAATATCAGGAATTGTATTTTTCAGAACTAAAACAAGAGAAAAAGAAATTGATAACTGAAAATTAAGGTAAAATAATGTTTTGTCAAAATTTCAATAGGTGTAGACCTATCAGAGGATTAACATGCAAGCTTGGCAATACCTTCCCAGGATAGATTTTTGGCCCTGGAATCATTGCTGAAAGTTTCATTTTCTTAACCTAATCCCTTTCCAAGGTAGCAAAAAGTAGCTAAACCAGAATTTTACCCCCTCCTATCATATGGTACTACCACCTTACATTCATTCTCCCAAATTGCATTTACTTGCACTTCTGAATGTGAATTTCAACTTTCTACTTATGGGCCCATGGTGAAATCAAGTTCAGGTCTTCTTGTATGGAAGCCCTAGTAACTAATGACTCTACAGATTGAATAAGCTTTGAATTGTCAGCATAAAGGCTCATCTTATTTCTTACAGCTTCTGGAGCATCATTAATAAAAATATTGAACAAAGTTCAACCTAAGATTTTTCCCTGAGGTACACTACTGTCAACTTTTGCAACTTCTGAGAAGAATTCTTGCCCATTGTCCCCAAACACCTTCTTTCTGCTTTCTTCCTGAAAGGAACTGCATCACTCATTCTACAACCTCCAGATGGATAAATCACTACCTTCACAAATGCTATTGGTTAATGTAGACTAGTCTATAGCCTGTGAGATTCAATAACTGACATAGGGACAAGGTGAATATAGACTACTACTCATTTTTTGTATGCTCTTTGCCAAACATTAATTAAAAAACTTTTCCGCAAAATAAGTTTTCCAAAGAATAGTAAAGAACCCCATTAAACAAAAAATGAGCAAAAATAAAATCAAATAATCTACCAAGCATGAAACCACCACAAATCAGCATCAATAAATAAATGAAACACAAAACAAACAGAAATTAGAATAATTAACCAAGTCAAACTCAAAACGAGCAGAAATTAACATAAGTTGGGTGCAAAACCCCTATGCCTTCCCAAGGCCAGAACAAAATTTGCACTTTACTGAAAAAAATATAAATGTTTTTACTTTTATAACTTTAATAAATCAAATAATACTAACATTTTGATTGCTAAATATAAGTATATGTATATTAAACTGACAATGCACATTCATGACAATGCCCTGGTCTAAACAACAACAACAACAAAAAATAATACATCATACCCACTTTGATCTTTACTATAAAAATGTCAAGCCTTCCAATCACTTTTGACTATTAAAAAGGGCACTAGGCCTTTTGATTTCCAATCAAATGGCCCCCTTTGGAAACAACGACACTTTCTATAAACACCTTATATGCCCCCAGGGCATAAATTACAACCCTTACCCTAAGGTCTGTTAGGGTGGTTGTCATCCTCTAAGACCAAATTTCCAGAACTTTCAACTATGTTAAACAACAAGGCTATCTCAAAATTTTGATTGGATGTGTTTGGGGAAATGGTGGGTGTGAGAGGGGTGGTAGTTACTCTCCAATCACTTTCATCAATTAAAAATGGCCCTAGCCCTTTCAATTTCCAATCAAAATAGCCCTTTTGAAGTTTCTATGACAAAACTTTCAATAAAAATCATATATGCCCCCAGGGCAGAACTTACAACCTTTGCACTTGGGGCTCTGGGGGGTTTGTCATCCTTAAATACATAATTTCCAGAACTTTCAACTACATTGAACAAAATGGCTATCTCTAAACTTTGATTTAATGTTTTTGAGGAAATGGTGGGCATAAGAGGGGGCTTTAACCAAGATAGAGTTGCAGGAAAAAATATAGAGGAAAAGGAAAACGTTTGTGATACCTTGGATGTGAAGGAAGATTTGTTTTGTGAGGAGGAATTAGCAACAGTACTAAAAGGATTAAAGAATAATAAGGTTCCAGGTGCTGATAGGGTGGTAAATGAGTTTCTTAAATATGGTGGCACTGAGGTTAGAAATAAGTTATTGAAGATTATGAATATGATTTTTGAAAAAGGGGAAGTACCTAACGATTTTAGGAAAACCTTAATTAAGCCACTTTATAAGAAAGGTGATAAAAGTGAGTGTGGTTATTATCGAGGCATTAGTCTGGTCTCTGTAGGTAGCAAATTGCTTAGTAATATGATACTTTTTAGACTGAGAGATGCTGTAGACAAAGTTTTAAGAGAAGAGCAGTGCGGTTTTAGAAAAGGTAGAGGATGTGTTGACCAAATTTTCACTCTTAGGCTAATAATTGAGAAGTGCCTAAGTTTTCAAACACCTTTGGTCCTCAGTTTTATAGATTATGAGCAAGCGTTCGATTCTGTTGATAGAGTAGCTTTAGTAAAGGTTTTATCCTTGTGTGGTATACCAGACAAATACATTAAAGTGATTAGTGCTATGTACGAGAATAACACTGCTGCGGTTAAGGTAGGAAATGAGGTTAGCAGCTGGTTTTGTATTAAATCAGGAGTTAAGCAGGGTTGTGTTCTATCCCCCTTTATATGGATTATTTTGATGGACTTTGTTTTAAGGAGCACAGGAAAGGCAATGGGAGACCACGGAATCAAATGGGGAGGAAAAAGTCTCCTGGACTTGGATTATGCTGATGATTTAAGCATCCTAGATGAAAGTGTGAGCAAAATGAATGAAGTTTTAGAGGTTTTGCGAGTTCAGGGTGCTAGTATTGGTTTGAAAATTAATGTTAGGAAGACTAAGTCACTAAGGCTAGGAATAAGTGAAGATGAAAAGGTGACGTTGGGTAATGAAAAGATTGATCAGGTGGGCAGCTTCACTTACCTTGGTAGTATTATTAGTAAAGATGGTGGGAGCAGTGAAGATGTTAAAAATAGAATAGCCAAGGCTCAGGTGTTTTTTTCACAGTTAAAAAAAGTCTGGAAGAATAGGAAGATAAGTCTGCAAACCAAGATTAGAATATTAGAAGCTACAGTGATGACAGTGGTCAAATATGGCTCTGAAGCATGGACGCTCCAAAAAGCAGATGAAGATTTGCTAGATGTTTTCCAGAGAAATTGCTTAAGGATTGTTCTGGGTACCCGGCTGACTGACCGTATTTCAAACAATAGGCTATACGAAAAATGTGGTTCAATACTGCTTTCTAGGTCTATAATGAAAGAAAGGTTGAGGTGGTTAGGGCATGTTATGTGGATGAAGGATGACAGATTGCCGAAGATTGTTCTTTTTGGCCAACCATCTAGGGCTAAACGGAAAGCAGGTCGTCTCCGTCTGGGGTGGGAGGACGTCATAAAGAAAGATTTAAAGGAAATGGGAACTTTGTGGGCGGGTGTAAAAAGGGAGGCTTTGAATAGATTGGGGTGGAGGAGGAGCATGCGTAGCTGTGTTGGCCTCAGGCGGCTTGGTGCTGTGATGAGTTGTTAGTAGTAGTAGTAGTAGTAGTAGTAGTAGTAGTAGTAATTACTCTCCACTCACTTTTGACTATAAAAAGGGCAATTTCAATTTTCAATCAAATGAGGCCTTTTTGAAATTTCTATAACAACTATCTATATAAACTTTATGTGCCCCCAGGGCATAACTTACAACTCTTGCACTGAGGGCTCTAAGGGGGTTATCATCCTAAAAGACCTAATTTCAAGAGCTTTCAACTACGTTGAACAAAATGGATATCTCAAAATTTTGATTGGATGTGTTTGGGAAAATGGTGGGCATGAGAGGGGTGTTAGTTGCTCTCCAATCACTTTCAACTATTAAAAAGGCACTAGCCCTTTCAATTTCCAATTGAATGAGCCCTTTTGAAGTTTCTATGACAACACTTTCAATAAAAACTTTATATGCTCCCAGGGCATCACTTACAACCCTTGCCCTAAGGGCTGTGGTGGGGGGAGGGGTTGTCATCCTTAAAGACCTAGTTTCCAAAACTTTCAACTACGTTGAATAAAATGGCTATCTAAAATATTGATTGGATGTGTTTGGAGAAAAGATGGGCATGAGAGGGGGATTAGTTGCCTTCAAATCACTTTTGACAATTAAAAAGGGCACTAGCCCTTTGAATTTCCAGTCAAATGAACCATTTTTTAAGTTTCTACAACAAAGAGTTCAATAAAAACCTTATATGGCCCAAGGGCATAACTTGTAACCCTTGCCCTGAAGACTCTGGGGGGGGGGGAGATGTCCTGCTCAAAAGGCATAATTTCCTGAACTTTGAACTGCATGGATCAAAATGGCTATCTCAAAATCTTTATTGGATGTGCTTGGGGAAATGGTGGGCTTGGAAGGGGTGTTAGTTTCTTTCCAATTACTTTTGACTATTAAAAAGGGCACTAGCCATTTCAATTTCCAATTGAATGAGCTCTTTTTAAGTTTCTACACTTTCAATAAAAGCCTTATACGCCCCCAGGGCATAACTTACAACCCTTGCCCTGAGGGCTGTGGAGGGGGGAGGGGTTGTCATCCTTACAGAGCTAATTGCCAAAACTTTCAACTACGTTGAATAAAATGGCTATCTAAAATATTGATTGGATGTGTTTGGAGAAAAGATGGGCTTGAGAGGGGGGCTAGTTGCCTTTAAATCATTTTCGACAATTAAAAAGGGCACTAGCCGTTTGAATTTCCAATTAAATGAGCCCTTTTTCAAGTTTCTACAACAAAGATTTCAATAAGAACCTTATATGCCCCCAGGGCAGTACTTATAACCCTTGCCCTGAAGACTGTGGGGGGAGTGTCCTGCTCAAAGGCATAATTTCCTGAACTTTGAACTGCATGGGTCAAAATAGCTATCTCAAGATCTTTATTGGATATGCTTGGGGAAATGGTGGGAGTGGAAGAGGTGTTAGTTGCTTTCTAATCACTTTCGACTATCAAAAAGGGCACTAGCCATTTCAATTTCCAATCGAATGAGCCCTTTTTGAAGTTTCTACAACAAGGCATTATATAAAAATCTTATATGCCCCCTGGGCATTATTTACAACCTTCTCCCTGAGGGCTGTGGGGGGGGGGGTTGTCATCCTCAAAGACCTAATTTCCAGAACTTAAAACTTCGTTGAATAAAATGGCTATCTCAAAGTTCTGATTAGATGTGTTTGGGGAAAAGGTGTGCATGAGAGGCGGGTTAGTTGCCCTATAATCACTTTTGACTCTTAAAAAGGGTACTAGCCCTTTGGATTTCCAATTGAATGAGCCGTTTTGAAGTTTCTACTACAACGTCTTCTATAAAAAACCTTATATGCCCCCAGGGCATAGCTTACAACCCTTGCTCTAAGGGCTGTGGGGGATTGTCCTCAAGAACATAATTTCTATCTGGAAATCAACTATGCTGAACAAAATGGCTATCTCAAAATTTTGATTGGATGTGTTTTGGGAAATAGTGGGCATGGAAGGGGTGTTAGTCACCTTCCAATCACTTTTGACTATTAAAAGGGCACAAGCCACTCCAATTTCCAATTGAATGAGTGCTTTTCGAAGTTTCTACAAAAACTTCTTTGATACAAAGTGCCCTGCTCTAAAGGAAAAAATTAATAAATAATACATTGTGCCAACATTGCTCTTATATGCCCCCAGGGCATAATCCTTGCCCTGAGTGTTGTGGGGGAGAGTCCTCCTCTTTACTTAGTCCCTGTTTCTTGTCTCATTCTCGAGTGTCCCCATTCTTTACTTAGGCAGCGCGATTGTGCTGCCTATGATTTATACAACAACTTTCTATATAAACTTTATATGCCCCCAGGGCATAACTTACAACCCTTGCACTGAGGGCTCTGAGGGGGTTATCGTCCTAAAAGACCTAATTTCCAGAACGTTCAACTATGTTGAACAAAATGGATATCTCAAAATTTTGATTGGATGTGTTTTGGAAAATGGTGGGCATGAGAGGGGCATTAGTCGCTATCAATTCACTTTCAACTATCAAAAAAGGCACTAGCCCTTTCAATTTCCAATTGAATGAGCCCTGTTGAAGTTTCTACAACAACGCTTTCAATAATAACTTTACATACCCCAGGGCATAACTTACAACCCTTGCACTGAGGGCTCTGAGGGGGGTTATCATCCTAAAAGACCTAATTTCCAGAACTTTCAACTATGTTGAACAAAATGGATATCTTAAAAATTTAACTCAATGTGTTTCGAAAATGGTGGGCATGAGAAGGGTGTTAGTTGCTATCCAATCACTTTCAACTATTAAAAAAGGCACGAGCCCTTTCAATTTCCAACTAAATGAGCCCTTTTGAAGTTTCTATGACAACACTTTCAATAAAAACTTTATATGCTCCCAGGGCATAACTTACAACCCTTGCCCTTAGGGCTGGGGGGGGGAGGGATTGTCATCCTTAAAGACCTAATTTCTAAAACTTTCAACTACATTGAATAAAATGACTATCTAAAAATGTTGATTGGATGTGTTTTGGGGAAAAGGTGGGTGTGAGAGGGGGGTTGGTTGCCCTCAAATCACTTTCGACTATTAAAAAGGGTACTAGCCCTTTGAATTTCAAATTGAATGAGCCCTTTTTCAAGTTTCTATGACAAAGATTTCAATAAAAACCTTATATGCCCCCAGGGCATAACTTATAATCCTTGCCCTGAGGGTTGAAGGGGAGTGTCCTCCTCAAAAATATATTTTCTATCTGGAAATCAAATATGCTGAAAAAAATGGCTATCTCAAAATTTTCATTTTATGTGTTTGGGGGAATTATGGGCGTGGGGGGGGGGGGGCTAGTTGCCCTCCAATCACTTTCGACTATAAAAGGGCACTAACCCTTTGAATTTCCAATCAAATGAGCTTTTTTTTTGAAGTTTCTACAACAATACCTTCTTTAAAAACCTTATATGCCCCCAGGGCATAACTTAAAACCCTTGCCCTGAGGGCTCTGGGGGAGTGTCCTCCTCAAAAACATATTTTCTATCTGGAAATCAACTATGCTGAACAAAATGGCTATCTCAAAATTTTAATTGGATGTGTTTGGGGAAATTATATGGCGTGGGGGGGAGGGGTTAGTTGCCCTCCAATCATTTTTGACTATTAAAAAGGGCACTAGCCCTTTGAAGTTCCAATCAAATGAGCCTTTTTTGAAGTTTCTACGAAAGCGCCTTCTATAAAAACTTATATGCCCCCAGGACATAACTTAAAACCCTTGCCCTGAGGGTTTTGGGGGAGTGTCCTTCTCAAAAACATATTTTCTATCTGGAAACCAACTACGCTTAACAAAATGGCTATTTAAAAATTTGATTGGATGTGTTTGGGGGAACGATTGGTGTGTGGGGGGGGGGCTAGTTGCCCTCCAATCACTTTCGACTATTAAAAAGGGTACTAGCCCTTCAAATATCCAATTGGATGAGCCTGTTTTGAAGTTTCTACAAAAAAAACGCCTCCTATAAAAACCTTATATGCCCCCAGGGCATAACTTAAAACCCTTGCCCTGAGGGTTGTGGGGGAGTGTCCTCCTCAAAAACACATTTTTCTAACTGGAAATTCACTATGCTGAACAAAATGGCTATCTCGAAATTTTGATTGGATGTGTTTGGGGGAATGATGGGCGTTGGGGGAGGGGGGGGGGGCTAGTTTCCCTCCAATCACTTTTGACTATGAAAAAGGCCACTAGAACTCTCGATTTCCAATCGAATGAGCCCCTTTTGAAGTCTCTACGACGACCCCTTCCATATGAAGTGCCCTGCTCTAAAGTAAAAAAAAAAATGATATATGGTACATTGTGCCAACATTGTTCCTTTATTCCTTCAGGACATAACTTAAAACCCTCGCCCCGAGGGTTGTGGGGGAATGTCTTCCTCAAAAAGATATTTTCTATCTGGAAATCAACTATGCTAAACAAAATGGCTATCTCAAAATTTTGATTGGATGTGTTTGGGGGAATGATGGGCGTGGGGGGGGGGGGGGGCTAGTTGCCCTTCAATCATTTTCGACTATTAAAATGGGCACTAGCCACATTTCCAATCGAATGAGCCCTTTTCGAAGTTTCTATGACAACTCCTTCAATACGAAGTGCCTGTCAAAGAAACAAGAAAAAAAAACACACTGTGGTCACATCGTTCTTTACTAAGGCAGCGCTAGCGCGCTGCCTATGATAATAATCAATTCACTTGGAAATCATTTAGGGGGGGGGGAAGTTGGGTACATTTGCAAGTAAATTGATAAATATATCTGGAAACAGCATACAAAAAGGAATGAAATAGTGTGTTCACCTTGTCAATATGTCAGTTATAAAATCTTGTATTTAACTTTTTGAACATACCCTGTAAGACTATTAAAGCTGAATCTCCCTACACTTGTTTACAGGAGAAATAGAGGGGATGCCATTTTAACCTTTAAGTTATTAAGGTCTAAAATTCTCCCAGCATTATTCCCTACTGTTGGTACCAATTCAAGAACTAGAGGTCATCACCTGAAACTTGTCAAGCAGTCTACAATTTCTAGAGTCTGTACTCAATTCTTCTCAACATGTATTGTCAATAATTGGAACAAACTATCTAATGAAATAGTTACTGCTGAATCCATTGATGTTTTTAAACGAAGGCTAGATGCTGAGTGGTCCTCCAGAGAGTGTAAACTCAATTGGGATGTACCGAAGATGGAAACAGCACCTGGTCACCAGTGAACCTGCATACAACTAGTCATCATTCCAGAGCTCTACAAGGAGAAATCCTTGGATTACTCCTTGCTGCAATTTAAGGTAATTAAGGTAACATTACATCTGGAATTTGCAGGGACAGCAGTTATTTATTTGGAAACAGCATTAAATTGTATATTCATCTTTCAGCAACTAAAGTGGTCAACTGTCCAAAGCAAATAACGAGATACTATACAGCCACTGGTGGGTAAAAAATATGAATTTGGCCTTGAATAAAGATAGTTGACTTACACTACCAGAATTAAAAAAGTATTGTAGCCTGCAATTATAGAGTTGCTTGCACTGGAGATTTAGAAAATTCATAGTTTCTATGAAAACATTACTATTCTTATGATTTCTTATGACCTTTTCCCATTCCACTCTAGAAGGTTCACTCATTTAATCTTCTTAATACCTAACATCACTTCTTTGCCCTCGATTATTCCTAAAATATGGGACTTACTCTTCTTAGTGTTAATTCCCAAGCCTAATCTCACAGCTGAAAATCCCAAATTCATTCAGTTTGCCAATATTTTCTCTAGAACTTCAAATGATCTGTGTAATCTCCATTCAAGAGAGTTGTATACCTTTCCATTTGAAATGATGTTCTCCCTGCTGTATTCTTCAAAACAAAGTTAATAAAATAATTCACTTTTTTGCTTGGTGGAACTTCATGGTTTGCTGCTACATTCAATCACCAGCTGCTCCTACACAGTCTTCCCTGATACTTTACATGGCTATTTCTAGCCCTTGTTTGAACTTTGCTTTTGTTTCAAACCTTTCCCTCCTACAAGCATGGGCCTAGACTATTTGTAAGAGTTCAAGGACATGCCACCAAGTGCTTGACTAATCTACAAATTATGCACTATGACAATAGACTTGGTCACCTGAATCTCCCAACACTTGTCTGCAGACATCACTTTTAACTAGAATTTTAACTAGACTTCTACAAAACATGCTGAAAAGTTTACATGTTCCTTTTTTCATGTGAATTTTTAGATGTAAGGGGTAGGGATTTAAAAAGCACTGATCATTCCTACATATAGTGGTGTTTATGGGGAAATATCCCTATAAATATTAGTCTGAAAACTCAGTGCTGGAGAAATTTGGAAATAATAGCAATAAATGCTTGTTTTGACATTTCACGTACCCCTATGGCTGTGATTTTCATATGTTTTATATGTTTAGTGTCTTATTACGACAAAAACTGCCATTCATTAGCATGACAGTTTTCATGAAATTTGAAAATAAAATCGTTATCTTTATCTTATCTCTCTCTCTTCCTCTCAGTCTTCCTACTTAAAAACATTTTGGCTGCATGTTTCCCCAAGGGTTGATTCTTCAATAGGTAACAGCCTATTGTGCCTTCTTTCTTTGTCCTTGTGCATGCCACCAGGACCAAAGGGCTGTCTTTGTCCAAAAGCCTTATATCATAAAATGAATTGTGTATGTGGTTAGGGATGGTAACAGGAGCTATGATTGACCCCCTAATTTCTGCCTGGTTAGTTGAGGTTTCATGCTGCTTGCTGCTTCGTTTCATGCTGAAACCTTGAAATTATTATACCAAATCCATGATATTTTTTGTTAATATTCTAAGATCCAAGTTTCTGAAAAAAGTTCAAGCCCCATTGGTAAACGAATGAAAGGTGTGTATATTTTTCTATATGGTTGAAAATATAGAAAAATATACACAGATGAAAATATAAGGAAATATGAGCATGGAAGGTTTGTTTTTCTGTGTGGGGATCTGTAAGACATGGCCTTTAAAAGTATAAATAAATATGTTTTTTCTTTGCTAAGAAAGAAGGATATATTGGCACTGAATTCTGATGGTGTCCCTTCCAAAAGCCTTCCGTTTTTTTTTTGGCCTTTCTGACAATATTCGATTTTGCATTTATTGATTTGTTGTTGCTTCCCCTTTATCATTCTTCTTGTCAGTGAACCTAAACAACAACATTCAAAAAAGCTAATTAACTGTTTTTGAATTTTCCAATTAATTTTTTTGTCAATAATTTTACAGGCAAAAGTATTGTCAGGAAATGTCCCTTGGAGATAAGTGCTAACAGGAGCTTTTTTCTTAACAAGATTTAGTTGGGAATATTTCTCCTTTACCTGTTTTGATACATTTATAGTGTCTTCCTCTTTCCCTGGGTGAGCCATTCCTCCCCCCCCCCCTGCTAGCATCTATGGCTGTAGGAATATTTGTGCACTTCTTCCATATAAGATTATATTGCTTTCTTGACTTCTGAATTTTTCTTCAAGGTTTCCTGAAGTGGGTAGCCTTTCTTCAAAGCTTTGCAAACATTCTTTATCTATGTCTGTAGAGAAACCTAAAGTTATTTTTGTGCTTGGTGGACCTGGTGCTGGCAAAGGAACACAATGTGCCAACATTGTCAAGGTAAATATTGAAATTTTTGGTTGCTATCCATTCCCAACCTCAAAAGGTCTAGGGCTAGTATTTTTTCTGAATGAATATTTTGTAGTGATGTTTCATGTGTGGTAATGCTAACCCTAAAGTCCTAAATAGAAATGTCTAGTTACAGTAGATTGCAGCATTCTAGAACCATGGGGTTGTTTGTTTTTTGGATCCCTAATTTTTGTATTATTATTAAAAAAGATATTTAAGTGAAAGGGTCATGGAACCATTACACATCTTAAGCATTTTTAGATTTTAGTCTTAACTTCAATTTAGAATTGTTGTCCACTGACTTTGTCTGCTTGAATGGGGGTTTCAGCTCAAAAGCAGAAACATGTAAAGCATAGACTATACTTTAAGCTTCTTAGACTATAAAATTCTTCATCAAATTAGCTGGTTTAGCAGCTGAAGGACAAGCAAAAACTATCCTTTTTAATGAATTTTGTGTCATATTCGTCATTCCTGCCTGAGATCCTCACTTTCTGTTAAAGCTACAGAGACTAGCCACTTGCCACTTTCAACTCTTTGGCATAGAAAAAAATAAAAAAAGGGCTGCTTTTTGTAAACACAATTTTCATAAGCTTATGTATTTTTTCAACCTCCTTAATAAAAGAAAATGCCAAAAGCTTCAAAATTGATTGTTCGAGTTAGGATTTAAGGAAGTTAGGAGAAGGCCCAATTAAATGGAAACAAAGTGGAAATTTTGAAGAATTATAGACATTTATGTACTGTTATGGCTTGAAATAATCCCAGTATAAGTGCCTGTAGAAAAGCCTTTAAAAACCAGAGAAATGGAAAATCAGTCATTCTAACAATTGAAACTTCAATTTAAGGCAATATATGCTATAATTTATCAAGAGCCACTTCCTGTTCTCTTTTTGGTTATTTTAGAGACTTGAGCCTGTCTCTTGTAGTGTTGTTTTTAGTGTGAATTGTTGCTTTGAAAAATATGCATAGTTACCAATTTGATCTATTTAGGATTTCAAACACCAATAACTATTTTTTTTCCTCGCTTTCTTTTTATTTTTGGTTTTTCTTATGGTTTTAATGGTACTTATTGTTTATATAATAAACACTCGAGAATTTTGATCGCGAATGGTGCAAACATGACACAAGAAACTGGTCAAGCAACTTCTTTATACCAGAGAATTAGCTTTGGCTGGGTTAGAAAATAAATTGTAACTATATTTTATTTATGTATTTAGTTGGTATTTTGGTTAGGTGAGGTTAGAATAGGTTTGTTCAGGTCACGTATTTAATATATGCTATGCTTTACCCCCACCCCCTAATGTGCAAATATATAGCCCAAATTTGCTTCTAAATTATTATGTCTTCATTATAATTTTGATTTATTTCATTAGCATCAACCAACTTCACTTTTCGAGTATTTATTATATGACCAATAAGTACCGTTTTAATTTGTCATTGTGCATTCTGTCCCACTGTAATATTCCATATTGGTCAGGATTAGTTTAAATTTTCCTTTGAACTTTTTGTTCAAGTCTTTCAAGAGTTTCTCTTGTTAAGTTCTCCTATGTATTGCTAGCTGTCACTTGGCTATTTGGAATTTCACCTGTTTCTCCATTTTCTCTTCCTCCTGCTTGTCACTTTATTTCTTTCTCATCCCCTCTCTGTTCTTAATCTCTCTCTCCCTCCCTCTGTCTTTCTTTTTCTTTTATCCTTCTCCCATCCTCCAGAATTTCTTTTCCCCTCCTATATTTCAATTTCCTTTTTTTTTAATCTGGTGGGATGGATGGTCTCAGTTTAGCTACCTCCAATTGCTTGAATGATGGTACCTTTGACTCCTGTTAAGCAATGAAAAGAACTAAGTTTGAAAAAGAGAAAAAGGACTTCATGCTGTGACAAAATAGGAGGATCAACTACAAAATTCCAGTACACATGTTTCTTCTGATAAAGGAACGGTTGTTTTCATTGCGTACATAATTTTGTATTTTGTTAAATCTTTGTGTGTCTGTGTTTTATAGTTTTTATGTGTAAGCTAAGGTTCTTTTATGATCTACTGTTTTTTTTTTTTTTTCTTTTTGTGAAAGACAGTAAATGTAGAGAGGGTTTACAAGCTCGTAGCTTTTAGGAGAAAAAGTTATGCTAAATTGATCATTTAGTGAGGACCTTTTCTACCAGAATGAAAAAAATTAGCCTCTAATCTATCTTTACCACCGACCTTTTCCGGAATGTTAGTCTTAAATCAATCTTTACCACCAGTTCTTTCCAAAACCACAATATTTCAAGGTTCTCTCTAAAGTTCCTTATATTTGCAGTATAATTACATTAGCAGTATAATGAAAAACACCCCTTTTATTGTTGTATGATAATAGTTTCAAAACTATGAAAATAGTTTTTCGCCTTTTCTTATTTTGTATGACGGCTCTGTAAAAAACCGTTTTGCAGTATAATTTCTACATGTGGAATAGTTGAAATATAGTGCAATATTAGTCTCACAGTCCAGGTAATATATTGTAGAACGTATCGCAAGTGGTAACAGATTTATTTGCAAAAGGACATTGAAATCTATTGTGGCTGCTATGTACACTCCTTGTGTTTTTATTTTGGCAAATTCTATTAAGGGATTCTCCATGTATAATAATATTTCAAATGTTGAATGGTGTTACTCCTCCCCTCAACTCTGTCATTTGATTTAAGACTTAGTGTAAACAATCGCTTTTTTGATCAAACTTTCTTTAATCTTTTAAAGAAAGCTGTTGAGTAGCAGAATCAAACTTTCAGGAGTTGAGCTGATTCCTGAAAGCTTTATTCACCTGGTTCTGCTACTTGCTTTAGATATTATATGAAATCTGTGCTTAAAACTACTGTTTACCCTATCACCAGAATGAATGTTTAATCTTATTTTGTCTGTAAATCTGATTAGTATTTTAACAAGATTCTAGATACTTGGCGTAGAGGCAACAGCTGCATTCCGCTTCGAGAATTAAACATTTTGCAGGGGAGGGCAAAATGCTAGGAATAATGACAGGACTAGGCAGGGCTGCCAGAAGGAAGTGAAACGAGTTTTAAAATGTTTAGATAATCTTTAATTTCTTACAAGTTTATTTTGTTTCAGGGCATTGGGCTTTTAGCTGGGCCATTTTTACACAAATTTTGGACAAAATGCAATTCATTTTTTATGCAAATTACAAATATGCAACATTATTCTACTTGAAATTTTGGAGATGCCTACGGCCCTTCCCTGCTGGTGTGGACATTATTCTGGGGAAAAATTGTGTGTTTTAATTGTCTTAATTTCACTGTTAGAAATTCTTTATTGCAGTTATTTTAATACAGAAATTCCTTCTTTTCTTTAAGACATATGGGTATGTTCACTTATCAGCTGGTGATTTGTTGCGACAAGAACGGAACACAGAGGGTCAGAGTATGGAGATTTGATTGAAACACACATTAAGAATGGGACAATTGTTCCTGTAGAAATTACTTGCAGTCTTCTTGAAAGAGTAAATATGCTCATATCTCATCTAATTTTAATTAGGAATAAATATGTCTCTTACATTTTTAGCTGTATTTGGTAATTTGTTTATTTTGTATAGGTATTATTTTAAATGTATTTTTGTCTTTGATCTTCATAGCAATTTAAAAAAAAAAAAAACAATGTTGCCGGTATGTACGTGGTATTTTTTGTTGTTTGAGGGGATAAATTCCAAAATATAGGAACAATTGGGAAATCTCAAAGATCATACAAGTACTATTTGCATTGCCATAAATGTTTAAAGTTTGTGCTGCTTTACTATGCATTTGTGCTCTTTACTATGCATTTGTGCTCTTTTCCTTTGTACAGAAAAATCAAAATTTTCATGCTAAAATTCGATACAACCACATTTTTCTTCCTTTTTTTTTGTCCTTGCCAAGATGCTTTTGGTCCAGTGCACTTACCTTGAAAGTTTTACATTGATCGGTATCTCATTTTGGGTTTCTAATTGGCACAACCTTTTTTTTTTTTTTTTTTTTTTTTTTTTTTTTTTTTTTTTTTTTTTTTTTTTTTTTTTTTTTTTTTTTAAGACTTTTCCCCTCTTTGGTCAGCGTAAATTCTCAGTCAGTTGCTATCCCGTCGGACACAAAACTGATTTTAGGTGTCACGAAAGTGGCTGGAGAAAAAACGGACGGAAGAAATATTACATCCATGGCACAAAACTCTTTATTTAAGGCAACGCCATAGCTCTGCCTCTGATTTGGGAAGTCAATAAAGTATAATTAAAAAAAAAAAAAAAAAAAAAAAAAAAAAAAAAAAAAAAAAAAAAAAAAAAAAAAAATCAAATCTGTTCAGTTTAGTAGTCGTTTAAAATAAGAGTTATTTGTGGTATTTCTTTTGTTGATATAATTCAAACAAATTAAAACCAACAACTCATAAGGCTTTCAGAAGAAACTGACGATTTATATTAGGTGAAAGTTCTCTAGTTTCTAGTACCGCTCTAACGACATTTTATTGTACTAGTATCCCACCTGGAATTTGTTGCCATTGCCCCTGAGGAGTGGGGGTTATGTCAACTCTGGAGGCATACTTATTAGACCTTTCGACGTTTGGGAGGGTGCCGGTCGCCCTCCAATGCCTTTTGGTCCACAAAAAGAACTCTATAATTTTCAATTTCTAATTGAATGAACCCTTTTTAAAGTTTCCATGTCTACCCCTTCCTTACAAAGTGGACAGGGAAAAATGTGACTTGTGATGGCTATGATTTATAACCAACAAGTAATTTTTTGCGTGTTTTTTAACGCTTTTCTTTGTATTTTTCATCGCAAAAAAAAATCCAAAGCACATTTTAGAAATGTAACTGTAGATAGATGGATAAAGCTAAATCTCAGCTGTCGAATGACAGAAAAATTGTCATCTTACTATAAACCGTTGCAACCATAGGACTGCGGAAATGTTGTGAAGTGTCTTTTATGGTATTTGGGTGTTTTAGTCGTAGATGCCTTTATTCTCCCTTTATAGGGGAGATAAACTCTGGCCCTAAGGTAATTAAACTTTGGTAGCGTGCCTTAGGCTATGAGCGAACTAATGAGGCGTACCAACTGGGTATGTTCGAGGGACTAAATGTAAATTGTAGAGAGGTTGTCCATAACACAATACTTTTATTCAGTTAATATATAATAATAACAGATATATATTTTCTACTGGGACTGGCTGTCCCGAGTAGACCACAAGTCTCAGAAACTACAATAATATATAATAAGATACTTAGACACTTACAATGATTCGACAAGATTCCAAGGTATTCCTAAAAACAACGGACCATAGGTCAGTCCGGCATAAAGTTAGTATCCGTCCACCCCTTCCGATAAAATGTATCTTTTATACATTTTTATCAACCACACCTTCCTTTAACCAACCCACGTAATAGATAGGAAGTGGTAATTTCTCAATTTCCCGTTAAACAGAAACTTGGCAGGATATATTCCTTATCTTAATAAAAAGTGGTATTTCTAAACTTCGTATTTGCGTCTTATATATTTTTACTAAATTAATAATTAACTAAATTAGAAAGCTTTACCACAGAAAAATTACGTACTAAAACTTGCACAGGGAACATGAATAAATACTGATATTTTTAAAGAGTAGTTGAAGTATTTTGATCTGTAGTTATTGTTAATGTTTAGTAAAAACTGTAAAAAAAACCTTTTTCTTCTTGTGCTTCTCTATCCAAAACATCGAAGACGCCTGCCTCCTTAAGAGCGAAGGTTTATAAGGAGGGCAGCTCCCCTCTTATTGATGCTCGTTTCTGTTCTACTTAAGATTGAATTCTTGTATGGGTGAATTTTTTTTCATTTCAAGCTTTTTTTTTTCATCTAGAGCTAATGGCAAATGAAACTGAAAGTTACCGAATATCAATATTATCTGAAGATAGAAAAACACACGCTTCACAACCTCGCAAAGTCAAGTCTTTTCTCAAAAGATTATTTACAATTCGTTTTACTTTCTGTTGTTCTTTTATCCTGCTTTGAAAATGATTATACTCGGATGGAATGGCACAGGGAGAGAAAAAGAATAATCTAGAACATCAGCTAACGTGCACTTTTGTCGAATGTAACTGGACTTTATCTGTTTCGTTTAAGAACTGGAGTATATATCTGGATGTTTTCGAAGGGGAGATGATGGAATGCTTCTTTGTTATCTTTTCTGAATGAAAACAAAAAGATTAGTTGTATGACAATAGCGTGGCGACCAAGTCATGCTTTGTTTTTATGAATAAAGCTGAAAGGCCTAAGTTGAGAGGGAACCGTTTTGCAGTAGAATTACCTATTTAATAGGGAGACACATCCAGGAAGTCTTGGGTTAGCCTCGAATAAACGAACAATTATATATTCTTTTTCTAATGTAAAATATATGCATTATGTTGTTCTTCGGTCTAATATCAGGGGGGAGGGATAGGAGGAGGGGGAGGGTCCATGGTTGAGACAAAACCGAATAAAAGCTTTGTAATTTGTGTTGTGGACATCAGTTTACCTTCTTCTGCTTTCGATAAAAGGTACCGTAGGCTGCGGTTGAAAGCAGTATGACAAAACTTAGTTCATTTGCTTGTAAATCCTGGTTATATACCATTTTATAAAGAATCCATATTTCAAACTTTGAGGTTGCCTCCACTGTTCCCGGAGGGAAGAGTCAAAAGTGATAGGAGCATGTTTTAAAGGAGTAACTTTTCAAGTAGCGTGGGGTCCTTTGGACTAATCTCAGGGTGGAGGAGTAGAGGGGGAGGGATGTGTTCAAGCAAAACTAAACAAAGGCATAACTTATGCCTTTAATAAAACAAACATAATTTATGTTCTTGGCACCACTCTTCTTCTACTTTAAATAAATGTCAATATAATTTGCATTTACTTTTTTTCTGTAGGCTATGATTGAAAGCAGTAAGACTAAATTTTTAATTGATGGGTTTCCACGAAGTAAGGACAATATGGAAGGATGGGAGCGTCAAATGGGAAGTAAAGTCAACCTTCGATGTGTTTTCTTTTTCGATTGTACTGATCAGGTAGGTTTTTATTTTTATTCCAAACCGAATATGCCATATCTACTAACGTCTTAACGTTGTTATATATGATGATAAGGAGAGTCCATTGCTAAAAATGATGAACCAACTTGTTTTGTCGGCATTTTCATAGCATTGATGCTTTAGCATGACAGGAACTCAATTTTATTCTCTGTACTCGTGCATAAGTGCTAGTTGAATGATTGCTCCAGACATTTCAGGAGTTGTTGAAGAGCTCAAACTGACGGTTTTGTAGCAACAGTGAACCACCCTTTAGAATTGTTTTGTTTATAGTATGCTACTTTCACCAGAGATTTTCATGCTTCTGCAATATTCTTCGCTTGTTCTTTTTTTAAGTAGTCATGGTAGCATTAAAAGAGAACCGCTAAATTATGTTGCTTTTACTATCACAAAGAAAACGCAAAAAAGGTTACTTGTTAAATGCAGTAGCTAAATAGGATCCGAAGGAATTGGCAAATCTGCTCATACGGCACTTGAGAGGTTCTAGTTTGTTCTGATGCCTGGCAAGTCTACTGATCGGTGTAGATGGCGAGAGAATAGATCAGTGCTTCTCACTTGCTAATATTGCGTCTCCGAATTCCATCACTAGATAATGTCATCGATCAAACCAAGGGGACAAGTTCAAGAACTTGAGGGAAAAGCAGGTCGTTGCTGCATGGGGTAGGGGGATGTGGTAAGGAAAGATTTAAGGGAAATTGGAATTTTTGGGAGGGTGTAAAGAGGAAAGGTTTTGAATAGATTGGGATGGAGGAGGAGCGTGCATAGCTGTGTTGGCCTGAGGAGGCTTGATGCTGCAGTGAGTTGTTGGTTGTAGTAATAGTAGTATTAAATAAGGGATTTAGTTTACGTCAATTGACTTAGAAGTGTATATTTCCAGTTACTACTAACCCCTAAATATAACTGCTAATCAAGTCTAATGTAAACTAACTTATAGGGGCAACTTAAATTTTGAAATTTAAAGATTAAACTATTCCTTCTGTAACAGTTCAACTTGGTGGGAAATCTAAATATGCAGTACCATATAAAATCAATGAAATTACCTACAATCTGGGACTACTAAGAATGGTATGGAATAGAGTCGTGATTTGTAATTGCTGTAATCCTATGCATCAGTAATTATTACCGCAATAGTAACGGTCAAATGTGTCTACGGCTCTGAATTTTAGGAGAAGGGGGGGGGGGGGGGACAAAACTCACAAAAAAGGTGCCGTTGATAGGTAGCGGCCTCCTCCTATTTTTTTATTCGAGGTCTTTTCTTGTGGCCTAGACCAGAGTCAGGACCAATGAATGGATGTAAAACTAGAGGCTTAGAGGATCATAGGGTATACTATTTTGCAGTATGGTAAGAATACAGCTTGACCACGAACGTTTGGTCAGGTAAGTTAAAAAAAAAGATAAATAGGGAAGCTAAAAAAAGCTGTAGCCCTTTATCTTTTGAATCATGAAGGGACACTGATTTTGTCCTAGGCGAGTTCTTTTGGGCCCACCGAGGGGTAATTTCCGTTGCCTCATTTCTTGGGCTAGGTGTGATAGAGCAATATCATGTGAAAAAAACCGTCCATTTTAGTAATTTGACGCCTAGTGAAGGTGAAACACATAGAGTTATGTGGTGAGTATAGTTCGATTATAAGTGACAATTATAAGTTGGTACTAATTCTTCGATATGCACCACTTTGTACTGAAATTTTCTTTTTCTCTGCCACTAACTGATCTGGTATCAGATTATTCCTGTAGAAAATAAGAAAATATTTGGCTGACGTTTCAGACTTCGGTTTCTCCATGTTTCAACTGTCGTACTTGCCGAATAAAGAAAGCAAGAACAGCGAAACTTTTATGATTTAAAGATAATAATAAAAAAAGAAAAACGGCATTCAAGAATCAACGTAAATCCCTACGAAAAAAAAATCGTCAAAATAAACGAAAAGAAAAAAGGAACTATATATAGTTGCTAATATTTTCTATTGAAACCGTTATGTGATAGAGTTTCTAGTTTAAGTATTATAGACTATATATTTTTTTTTCTTTTTTTTTGTTGAATCTGGAATTTTGTCTTAATTTTGCTCATGGTGTCTTTTCCAGACTATTGAACTTTTCTTTTCTTCTTATAGATTTGCGTAGACAGATGTTTGAAGCGGGGTTTAGCTGGTAGTGGACGAACAGATGACAACGAAGAGAGTTTGCGAAAGCGTCTGTTAACTTATCAACGAGAAACAATGCCAATTATAACGCATTACGAATCTCTAGGATTAGTTAGAAAAATAGATGCTGCCAAACCAGAAGAAGAGGTAGGAATATTTTTATAATATTATACATTAATATGTATATTGTTATTGTTTAGTATTATTATTATTATTATATACCTTGTTATTATTATTGTATATTATTACGAGTATATCTTATTCTTATATTATTATAATTATTAGATAAGGCTTACTATGAAAGGGTCTCCAACTAAAAAACAATGCTGAGCCTTGTGGATACCTATATTTTTTAAATTCTTTTAATATTATGCATTAATATGTATATTGTTATTATAGGTATCTATTTGATGAATAATAGATGTATCAAGATTGTGCACTCTAAAAATATCTTCCAATCCAAAATAAATAGTTCCCTTCTTGCTTAAAATATGGTAGGTTATTTGTCCTTATTATAATAAAACTACAAAGCCTACACGTTTATTAGAGGTATGTTATTGTATCTCGATCTCTGGTAGGTTTCTACGAAAAGAGTTGTCTATTAGAGACCAAGAATCTCTAAGTAGTCATATGAGCTTCTCATTGTGGAGCTCAATATACAATTTTGAGAATTTTTGGGATTTGCCGAATTTTGCCATTGTGATGACAAAAGACTGATTTGACATTTATGGTCACTTATTTTTTGCAGAATTTGACCCGTAATGTGAAAGTATCGTCTATTTCTTTTGAAGTAAGAACCAATAATAGATAGATAAGATAAGATTTATTGCAAAAAGCCTGTGGGCCATAGCAACACTTGAGACAATCTACAAACCAAAGCTCAGGAACAAAATGCAACTTTAGATAATAAAAATCAAAAAAAGAAAAAAAACACAACAAAACGACAAAAAAAGAAACACCAAGGTTCGACTTTTAACCAACAAACACCATATAATAAAATTCAAATCCTAAAAATAGTAACAGGCTATCCCCTCAAACATGATTCCCTATATTTAATCCCTAAACGAAGAAACTTATACAACTTTTTAATAGCACATGCGTTCCTCTCAGCCATCCGCTCAATTAACCAGCATTCACTCCCAAACACTCGTCCAAAACATTCATTCCGCAACTCAGACAGCTTTTCACACTCGGATACAAAATGAAATAAGTTTTCATTCGCCAGTTCACACTTTGGGCAAAAATAAGGGCCAGCCGCCAGCCTAAACTTTCCCAGTAATTTCCTTCTCTCACCTAAATCCAAACTATCCCCTCTTACCAACAACAAATTCTTCAAATCCTCTTTGTTCAACCCAAATTTAAAATAAACCTCCTCCTCCCACCGTCTTTGGCTTGGGAGTAAAACCTCAAAAACATACATTGGTGCTTATGAGCTTGCCACTCTTGGATTTCTTGGTCATTTAGGGTTCGCTTGACTTCCTTCCATACTGACACGGTTTCACCCATATGGCATTTTCCTTCATTCCACATCTCCGAAAGTTCACAAAGGTCCAGTATTTTCTTGACCTGATTTGACCATGAATCACGTCTATCGTCCTTCAAGCTCTCCAAATAAGCTGCCTTAAGAAGCCGAATTCTAGGTAGCCTAATTATCTTCTCCCAGAATTATACCATTCTAACCAATCTAACACTCCTTAAATAGAAAAGCCCCAAATCTCCTTTCAGTACCGCTGAACTAAATGAATCCTTCAAGCCTAAAATTCTCTAAAAATATCTTAGCTGAACTACTTCTAGCTTAGCTGCTTTAGCAAAACCGCAAACCTCAGAGCCCCAATGTAGACTAGAAACTACTTTTGTCTGGAAAAATCTTTTCTGGATTCTCATGTCAGCTAGCTGATTTAAATTACTTCTCAAAAGCATATTTATTTGCCTATTACCCCTTAAATTACAATCTTCTACATGCCGAACCGCTGAATCAACATCTCCTTTACTCGTAAATACTAATACTACTGATTTCTTAGTGTTCAACTCTAAACCCCTCTTCTAAATAATTTTTTATTATATCTAATTGCTTCTGAAGATTATCTCTGCTATCCGCCACTAGAGCTATATCATCCGCGAATAACATGCATGATAGCCTAAACCAATCCAAAGATACATAGGGGCTCCATTATTTTTCATAAACCTATCTAAATCATTAGCAAACAAGGAGAAGAGCTTAGGAGATAAAGTACATCCTTGTTTCACACCCACATGAGACGTAACCAGCCTAGAAAAATTTCCCATAACCTTCACAACAAATTTCACCCTCCGATACATATCTGCTATTATTGCTACAAAGCAAGACGGCAAGCCTATATCTAACAGACTTTCAGTTAATACCTTCCTATTTACCGAATCAAAAGCCCTTTTCAGGTCTAAAAAGGCTCCGAATAGCCGACCAGTTTTTCCTCTAGCATATTTCCTTCTCAATGCATCCAAAGTAAAAATATGGTCAATAGTGCTGAATTTTGATCTGAATCCCGCTTGTATCAGGCTGAGTATTTCCTCCTTATCTAACCAATCTCTTAGCCTAAATTCCAGAACCTTACAAAAGAATTTATTTACCACATTCCCAATAAAGATAGACCTAAAGTTTTCGTGTAACTTCCTATTACCTTTCTTAAAAAGAGGCACTGCTACAGAAATGTCCCATGAGCGAGGCCAACAAGCTTTCTCTACTACAAACGAGACAATTGCAGCCAACATGGGTATTAAAGTTGTCCTTCCTAACTTCAGAACCTTTCTAGATGTACCTTCTGTTCCTGGCTGATCCCAAATTTTTTGTTGAGATACAGGCCTAATTAAATCATAATCATTCTGTCTTAAAGGATATGTTGCTGTCCCTAGACCTTTCTCTATCCTCTGAACCATTCCACTCATTCGCCCTAACATATTCTGACTCCCTATTCTCAAAATAATCTGGCCACGTCTCAACTGCTGGGACGTCTACTCTTATTCCCGGTCCCTGGATTGAACATTTAACTACCGACCAAAACTCTCTTGAGTTATTCACACTGTAAGCTCTCTTAATTTCCTCATTATTTTTCATCTGCCTCTCTCTCTTTTTAACTCTTTTAACCCTATTATAATCTGACCTTAGTTTCCTATATTCAGCTAACCTGCGCAAATTCGTTTCCTGATCCAATGGGTCTGTTGCTTTAAGTAGCCTGAAAACCCTAATTACCTCTTCCCTTTTCTGCCTACATTCCTCATCGAAAAAACCCCCTTCTTTTCTGGCCGGATGTTTTTATCTTGAGATAAAGGCTGGATTCTCTCGTAAATTATATCTGTAATTACCGGAACAATTTGATATTCCTGGGAACAATTTGATGCATTCTGAAATTCCTCACTTTCTAGTTTCAGTTTTTTAACGAATTCTTCTTTCTCCTTGGCTATCCAAACTGGTTTACGGATCCTTTCCTCACACGTAGACCTCTCCTTTCCCCTTTCGGACTGTCGAATATACGCTCTTAGCATAATACTCACTGGCAGATGGTGAGATCCAACCAACTCTAGGACCTTGAGGTCGACCGCCCGGGGCCAAAGAGAAAACTACATAAAATATAATCAATTAAACTCGGGCTAAATCCACTATAACACGTAAAATCACCCACGCCAAAATCTCCCCCCAACCTTCCGTTCATAATTAGTAACCCTTCCTTTTTACAAAAAAATTCCTTCCCCGTCTTTTTGTTTTCCGAGACCTATCCCTACTTTTCCTAATAGGGAAAACATACTCACATTCATTCTCCAAACAAACATTCTGACCTGGTTCATTTACAAGGGGTTCACCAACCTGCAACTCGTCCTCTTCACTAGTATATGCATTGAAGCCTCCTAGAAAAATAAAATTGCGGCAAGGGTACATTCTTTTATACAACTGAGTTTCATTTTCAACCAATTCCCATGTGTCTTCACGGCTCTAAGAACTATTATTCGGAGGCAAATTAACAACACACAACAAGGTGAACATTTTTAACTGATAATAATAACCATAATAAATTTTCAGACTCACTTTCTAGCCTACGAAATAAATTAAATACACCCTTCCTTAGAAGCACTGAAACTCCTCCATAATATCTACCATTTGCCGAAACTTTTTTCTCCGACACTCAAAAACATCAAAATCTTCATATGACGAAAACTCATTTAGAGAATTCCACGTCTCAACAAGACAAACAACATCCCAACTTTCACAACCGGCTGATGTACTTGACTCTAATAGATTTTCTAACTTAAGCACGATTCAGTATGGCCCTGTATTCCCTATTTTGGCAATTTTGACTGGTTCCCAGGCACTGCTATATCCTCCCAACTAGGATGCTCCTGATAAAAAACCGGAGCTTTCACTATCTGGCGAGGCCCAAATGATTCTTAATCCGAATCCCTTTCTCGAGCATTTTTTTGCGCCTTAATCCTGCTCCAAAGGGCTAATGTTCTTACTATTTATTTTGCCCTGTCTCACATTCTGAGCTAAATCCACCACAGGTTCTTGGCTAACGGGGGTATGATACTGCCCACCAACAAAAGCAGTCGGGTCTCCCTCTTCTACACTAAATACAGAAGCAATGCTTCCAAAACTCTGGCATCTAGCAGCAGAATTGACTGATCCGCTTCTCTCACGCGAAATAATCTGATTAATCTGATTTGCACGAGCGTAAGATGTCCCAGGTTCTTTAAAATCATCATGAGGGCTAGCCACCTCATCACTCGTGCGTTTTTCTTTTTGAACTTCATTCACTGTCCCTTGCGTGACTGATTTTGATCTTTCTTTACTGAGTGAACTTGCATTGTCCATTACTTCATTATCCGTGTGCATATTACGATTTAATTCGGAACTCTGATGATCATAGGTTCTTATTTCCTCTACTGCTATAACCTTTCGTTGTTCTCGATAATTTCTTTCACTTTACCAATTCACTATCGTATGCAAAAATCTTATCCCCCACGAAAAGTCTCACACCCCTCAGCTTTGTACGTAAATGGCCCTTCCGTACGCGCGGCTTCCAAAATTGGTATCAACTTACTGCGTGCCAATAAATCTGAAGAAGTGTAATCTGGGGCTGCTGACAAATGAAACCTTTTGAAAAGTGCAGCCGAAGTAAATATGGATTTTTTTAATTCCATAGACGCTAATTTAATTACGACTGATTTGACCTTCTGGTTTGAAGGTAAACGAAAAACATCTTTAATATCTGTCTGCATAAACTTGGCGCCTCTTACTATTTCATTTAAGCATCTAAGAATGTCCTCTTTTAGACTAGATCCCCTTATCTTTGTGTCAAAATTGTAGTATCACATTACACCTTTTTTGATCCGCCTCGATTCTATCCATTATCTTTTTATTCTTAGAAACTTCCATTTTCAGCTCACGAACTTCCGCCTCTGTATTTTCCGATCTTTTTTCCACTTCACAAATTTTCTTATTTAGAGATTCCGAAATTGACGAAAATTCCATTGATAATTTTTCTACCTTTTCGCACAGGGGATCCAGTTTTTTAAGCTCTATTGACATTTCATTTAATTTCTTTAAAATCTGTAGCTGGACTTCCGTTGATTCCGTCATCTTTATGGTAATTACTAGCTACTTAAAATAGAAAGGCGTACCTGTTTAAGAATCAATTATTTTATCCACGCTGACTCAAAGCGTGCAGTTAGCTAAGCCGCCGTTAATAATGCCACGGCTAACAGCAATTCCGAGTGAGCTTCTCAGCAAAATCCAAAGATAATTAACTTCTCGACAAATTCTGCAGGATATATATTTAAGTCAAACTAATTGAATGTTGGATCATGTATTTCACAATTTCAGTCATATATATATAAAAATAAATATATATATTATATATATATATATATATATATATATATATATATATATATATATATATATATATATATATATATATATATATATATATATATATATATATATATATATATATATATATATATATATATATATATATATATATATATATATATATATATATATATATATATATATATATATATATATATTTTATATATATATATATATATATTATATATATATATAATCCGCTTTTTAGATGTTCATTGAATGAGAACTAAAACTGAACTGATATTTGTTGTATTTTCGCCACAACGCAGAAATAATAAAAAAGGAAATAAAAGATACCGGTTGCTCTTTGCCACGGAGCATGAGTCCCAGGAGGATCGTGGCTGAGGTATAACAAACTTCCTGAAGGTACAACTAGGATGCTTTCCCTTATTTTCCTCCAACTTTTCTTGAGCTCCGACAACCGTTCCGGCCAATCTCGTTATGAAATGAATCTAGATACCCCCTCCCCCCCCCCCCCCCCCCAAAAAAAAAAATGGATACAGACCCCCCCAAAATACGTAGATAGGACACCCTGGGATGTCCATTGGAGAGAAAGGGCATTTGCCCCCCCCAGATTTCTCCTCCCAAATTTTGAAAAATACCCTTTTTTGATATTTGTATTTAAAACTGTTTTTTTTTTTTTTTTTTTGGCATTTCTATTGATAAAAACAGTAAAAACCAACAGAATCGCCCTCCTCCCTAGATTTAAAAAATGCATTGTCCCCACCTTTACATATCCCTGAACTGACGCCACTGGGGACACTTTTTTGCAACTTGCAACCAAATTTAGCCAATATCTGATAACCTCTTCTGCTGGATGTCCTGATGACAATAATTTTTGAATCTCTCCTCCAATGTAGGGTAGGTCGTGTATGATTATTTAAGCAAAATAATTTTCTCTTACACCCCACAAGTCTGATGCGGATTTAGGGACCCATTCGTACCACTACCGTGAAAGCCTTACCGTTTTACTTACGGGAATGATTTTTACTAGATGTGGTAACGGCAAAATTTAGTAATCCCTCTCCTTTTCCTTCTTCGCAATAGTTATTTTCAGGGTGGGAGTCCTAAAATGCACAGCTAACACACTAGCTTCTGCTTCCCACAAATGTGGGTTGAGATACGTTCACATTTTCATACAGATGTCTAAGTGACATAGTTTCAGGCATCCGCTTTCTACACAGAAGATGGATTTGTTTTTGTTAATTTAAAGGCCCACTGTGACACTTAACCTAACTTCTCATAATGTTTGGTTAAGATCGTATCACCTGACTACAAGATTTTCTTTTAAGCTAAAAAAATCATATGATGCGGTTCTAAATTTAAATTGTAATTATGAAAATACCGGAAAGGAGCAGTTTTGAAACGTATGTAAACAATTACGGACCTTGATTGTTTTTTATTTTGTGCCAGACTGGTGTTCTGGAGAGCCCTCGTACATACTACTTATATTTTTAACCATTATTCCTATTAATTCCTTGTTTCAAGTCAGCAATGGGAGGGTTGTGTTTTCTTGCATAATGGAGAGGGTTGTATTTTTTTGCTTAAGGGTCTCTCCCGTTCATTGTCTCTTACGAATTAAATCCTATATATGTGTACATATGGGAATGGGAGAGGGCTATAACCTTGTGCCACCCTATGAAAATCTCTAGATTTTTAACATAGTTCCCTCTAATTTGACATATATTTATAAAATTTATACTTTTACGGGTTGTTCGAAGCTATCCCCCTCTCCCTCTTAGAATTAAACTCCCCTATACATGTCCGGCCATTTTGTCGTTTTTTTTTCTAAGACTTAATAGCTTCTTTTGTCAGTCTTGTCACAGGTTACGTAACTTTTATTCACTCTTATTTTTTATTCGCTTGATCGATATAGAAATCAGAAATGCCTTTTCTGTTACAACAACAGTCTGGCCGCACTTGAGACTGAATCTTCAACGAATCCTAATCCTGTCTAAAGGTTCTGATTTAGCCACCTCCCATAAAACATCCAAAGAATTGAGTTAATTTTTCACAATGTTATTTCAGCCCGATATATGATTTCCCAATTTTCTACTGTCCAGTAAACTCTCCTTTAATTTCTTACATTTTCGTAAAATGAAATTGTAACGTTTCTATGTTTCATTTGAAGTTGTCTCGCCCCCAACCCTCGTGGAATTAAGCTCCTACGCACATATCCGGTCATTTCTTCAGTTTCATTTTTAGGACTTAATTGCTATTTTCGTCGATGTTCCCATAGGCTGCGTAGAGCTATTGCTGCCACATAAGGTGTGAAAATGGCGTTCCAGTTGCTGGTTCTTTTTTACCGGATGCATAACTTATGTTCACTCTTATTTTTTATTAACTTGAACTACATATCCGTTTTAGAATTTTTTTTTTTCTATTGCAACAACAATCTGATCACATTTGAGACCAAAGCATCAGCGAATGCTCATAGTGTCTAAAGATTCTGATTTAGCCACATCCCATACAGTATCCGAAGAGTTAATTTTCTACCATATTAATTCAGCCACATATATGGTTTCTGGCTTTTCTCTTCCCCCCTTGCAAGCTCCATAGTTGAACTTCTTCTAGAGATTCGGTATGTGTGCATCCTAAGGGTACTACAAAGACAAAAGAATTCAACTTCCCTTCACCAGGATGGTGAACGTGACCCTATTAGACCCTTTGACCCAAGAAAATAGCACCATCACCACTAGTTCCAGGTTGAACCACAGTCTCAAATTTTAACCACTGGCCTCATGAAATTATTATTCTTTTGCGTAAGTAAATATAGTTCTGTAGACTTTTCTTTGCTAGCTCGTGTTATTTTAGTGTTACCTTGCTTTCAGATAGGAATAAACCGTAGCTTTTTATAGATGTAGCCTACTAATTTTATCTAAAGTTTTAACCTTTTCAAACTTGGAATAAGCCTACTCTGAATAAGCAGACATAGACAAATGTATAAGAAGAGGGAATATCTAGACACAACTGCTTGGTTGAATAGGAAGAATTGTTCTAAAGGTGCTATTTATGTCAGTGTGGGTACGTCAATTCAAAATTTAGCTGGTAATTACATATTAGGGGTAGATATAAATGTAGTTTATTACTGATTGATTTTGGTTTTAGTGCAGAAATCTGATAAAAAAAAAAAAAATGTCATTTGTTTTGCCAGTCCATCTCTTTCCAGTCGCTTTCTGAGTATGTTTCTGCACTATGAAAATCTCCACTTAAATTATATCAGAAAGCAAGACGATATTGAAAAATGTAAAGAACTGGTAGAGAAAATTCAGGAATCCGCACCCCCCCCCCCCCCCCCAGAAAAAAAAATCATTTGACTAGTGTCTAGTTTCGAAAACTAGTAGTTCTGGTACGATTTTTAATACTAATTGTTCGAAATAATGAGGCTGATGTGATAAGTTCATGTTCGCCACCTGTTCGTGACGTTTCTGTAAAACTGCCGTAAAGTACGAGATCTTGTACTGTCGAGATGTACAATTGCTAATGATGGTGATGAATGTGTAAGCTAGAAAAAATTAATCTGTATAGGAATGCCGAAAACAAGTGATTTTTGGATAATTTTCAATTGTAATTGTAGCATTTGTTTAATGTAATGTCTTCTTATGTCTTGTTTCTGCTGTACGTGATTCATGCCATTGAGAACTGGCTAGTTGGGTATTTTCGATATCATTGGGTTTCCTCATTTCAAGTTTGTGTTTGAGTCTCTTTTTTCAAACCATGTCAAAAATGCACTCACTCATGCTTAAACACTAACATTGGATTATAGAAAAGCGTTAATCAAGCGAAAGTTTTATTTCCTATGTCCGTGTTTCAAATTACCCTTTGTTTATGTTATTATTATTAGTTTCAAGCGCTTAACATGAGTATTTTGTATTGCTTGACATTGAATTAATTCTTTGATGAATGGCGGTTTGCGATGAAGAAATCCTTCCAGCGAAAGTGACTTGTCGGGAGAATAACTGTAATCACTGAATTTGATTAATGCACTTCACTTTCACTTGAAATCCCCTTTTGCTATTGATGGTGATGCCTATTTGAGATCGTGGTACTGAGATTGTTTTTTTTTTTTGCCAAATCTATTTAACGGCACTAGCATATGAAATCGATTTGAGGAGAGGGTGAATTTTGAGAAGAAATCCAAAAAAGACTTAAATCCATGAAAAAGTCTGGGAAGTTATGGGAAATTATTAAAGTGTTGAGAATTCGAGGACGGGAGCAGGCCCAAAGCTGTTCTCCCTTCCTGCTCACGAGCATAATTGCTAAGTACAACTGCGTAAAGAGAGGGTTCCCTCCTACAGAATCGGTTCAAATGCACCTCCTCCTTTGAACTTTTTTTTAAATGTAGTAAGCTAGATATACTGGCTCGAAATTATGCTCCTTCACATTAAGAATCGAAATCCTCGAAACTTCACATTAAGACCCTTCGGGTGTTGTCACAGTAAGAGGGTATTCGGTGCTGCGTTTATGTATGCACCCCATATCGTATGTCAAAACAGAAAAAAATATAAGTAAAAAAAAAAAAAAAAAAAAAAAAAAAAAACAAGGGTAATATCAGCCTGTGGACAGAAAAGAAGCGAAAGGGGACAAAAGCAGATCTTTCGGCTAGGACTTCCGCCAAGCCGTCTTCAGTGCTAAAAAAAAAACCTTTTGAAGTAAACTCCAACTGAACAAAAGAAACACTCTGTTAAAGTTAGGCGGAAGTCCTGGCCGAAATATCTGCTTTTGTCCTTTTCGCTTCTTTTCTGTCTGCTGGCTGAATTTACCTCGTTTTCTTCGATATTTTTTCTTTTAATTATATTTGTTTTCTGTTTGTCATACGTCATGTATAGACAGTGTGGTCTTAAAATGTATTTATACCTCATATTTTAATAAATGAAAAAATAACAAATATATTACCCCTTTGGCGAAAATTTTTCTCTCAATGCGCAGTGACATTTTGGAAGCGATTGGTCATCCTTGCAGCGGTAGCTGCAACCTAGTAAAGAACTAACCACGGCCCATAATAATGAGAAATTAAAAATACGTTTTAAAAAAAAGTACTGGCTAGTGAGAAAAAATTCCAATTTGTAGCTGATTTAGGAATGGTAACTTTTATCTTGATTTATCTTGATAGTAAAATATTATTACGTAAACAACTTTCGAAAATTTTGGAAATATCCTGAAACCCCTAAATAAAACGCGTCCGGTCAAAACAAAAAGCATACCATTGAAATCGTCGTGGCCAAAAACCCTATATAGGAAACTTACAATTCCCTGACTTGAACAGCAAGGAAACTCCCTCTTTTGCTTTGGGTAGCACTGATGTTTCCTCCTTTTTTTGTCGTTGTTTTCCCTTCACTGCTAGTGGGGCACTGAAGAGTTATAGAGAGTTGTCTAAGAACTCATTTGAAAGGAAATTGCTATATCTTCGTGCTTTTATAATTAACAGAACGCAATATTTAAAATATAATGCAATTTTTGACAAAAACAATAAAAATAGGATAATATCAAAGTAGCAAGAATGAGTATGACTTGAAAGTAGAAACGATTTCAAGTGATGTAATGTAAAAGTTTAGATTATTATTATTCTAAGTTATTTTACAATAATGCTCTTATGCTCTTTTTCCATAATAGCTCATTCAAATATTTCTAGGGCTTATTTCACTAGTGAAGAAACGGAAAATATTCTCGTGGAAATTTTAAAATAATATTAATAGTTTCCCCGTGGGAAATTATAAGTTTCCCACCACATAAAGACCCAAAATGCCTTAGTTAGCATTTTTTGGAAGAATCTTCTAATCATAGTGCCCCACTTGAGGTTAACTAGTAAAGAGTTAAGAGTCTCCCACATATTATTTATGACGTTTCTCCCTGTAACCTAGTAGCCCGAGCCAAATGTACCTATGGGCGTTGGCCACCCGAAATCGAAACTCCTGCCCTTCAGAAAGGCATTTTTTGGGTTAAACTCTCAATCTACGATTATCCGCTGTGTTTATAACCAAGCGTTAAACGAAAAAAAAAAAAAAAAAAAAAAAAAAAAAACCACAGTGTCTCTATTTTGGCTTACCCTTCTTCGAAGGGAAATATTCACTATCATTTTCTGCACAATTCTAAAACTTCGAAACGCCGTAGCCCAGCACTTTTTCAAGAAATGCATAATTGAATTGAACTTCTTTTTCTCGTTGAAATTTTTGTATTAATTACTACAATCTTTCTTATGTCTTACTATACAATAATTAAAGTAGTTTATTTTTGGCTCCCTATAAAAATGAAAAACCATGCAGAGAAAAAAGAAATAAATTACCAAAAAAAGATAAGCATAACTGAAAGCGAACGATCCAGGGCACTCTGGCCAGACAAATACTTAAAAATGGTCTTGGTAGTTAGGCAGCAAGCTCCACAAATTTTGCGTCAATATTAAGTAGTCCATAGATAGATGTTGGTTTCCAATTATTAAAGACAGGTACTAAACAACGGGGAAAGCGGAAGCAATATCATCATGCTTCAGCGGGTATCTTTGTTACATAAAATGACGTAAATTAACTATGATGATAAATCACATATCAAATTGCCTATGAACTAATGAAAAGAAACTGAATAGTTGATATATAATGATATTAGTTCTTGGAAACTCAGCTGTTAAAAATTTTATTTCACTGTAATTTTTATTTTGTTTTCCAATGTTGTAAATATAAAAGAAAATATTTGTAATGTATTTACGTTTTCAGTCAAAACTCCTTTGTGTTTGTAGTAATTTTGGTCCGTTTTAAGTTTAAACTTGAACATTCATTTTAATTTTTAATTTGTTTTAAGATTTATTTTTTCATCTATGTACTTATACCTGTTATTCTTGTTATCTACCTGTTAGTACCTGTTATCTCTATATTTTCTATGATGATTTATTCTAATTTCTGGTCGTTTTGAGTTTGAATTATTATAGCAATCCATTTCTGCTCGTCTTTAGTTTAATATGGCTATTTAGATTTATTTGAAAAACATCTTTTTCGGAAAGTTTTTTTTTTTTTTTTTAATTAATAGGTGTGCAATTCAGAATGATCCGAGTTTACTGAAAGAGCTTAGATAACTTATTAGAGAAGAAACTGACGCTAGTATTACAAAAAAAGTACCAAAACTATCTATTGTTTAGTATTTTTTTAGTGTAATAATAAGACGGAAATAGTTTAATCAGTGTACCTAGCAGAATTTGTGGTGCAATAAGTGTCTGATCTGGATTTCTGGAAAAAATATAATTGGGAAATTTTGAAGAAATGCCAAGAAACTCTTAAAGCCTACCCATATTGTTTGGTCTTACTCTTAAATGAAAAATATTTATGGTTAGAAAAGTGAAGAGGAGGGCCTTATTCAGTCCTCCTCATCAAAATTATATCGTCCATATGCAAGATAAGAAACATTTACTCATTTAAAATGTAAGTGGAAGGAATAGAAGTGAACTGATTAGATGCAGAGTTTGAATGTATAGCAGGAATTTACTTTGTACGACCCCACATTGCATTGCAGATTGACTGTAGAAGCCTTCATGTATGTTTTAATCTGCAAATAATTTAACTGTGGGTATTTCAGAAGAAAAATTAAGAAATAATATATGAAGGAAAAGGGAAAAGAGTAGCATAAGAACGGATAACGGTATTAAAGGCCATGAACAGATCCAAGGCACATAAATTTAGCCCAAATTCTATTTGTTAGCTTCTTTAAATTGGCTACTCTGACTACGATGGCATGGGCCTACTGACAACCCACCTCAGAGTTTCAGACGACCTAATTTATAGACGATATATTAATGGGAAAAGTAATAGACTGCAAAAGAGTTAAATAGACGGTAGGAGAAGATACTCGTACGAAAAATTTTGCTAATATTGTGAGAAAACCGTTATTGGTCCACACGACTCACGATCGGACCATTTCCTTTTTTCAGGATCGAAGTAAAGGTCCAATCACCGTGGGATTTAACTAATACAGAGATTTAGTTAGCGCTAAGTTGAACCAACCAGATTTCTCATAGAATTTTCTGATTGGCTGAAAAATTGTAATTGGCTTAAATTAGCGCTAGATAAACCTCGGTATCAGTAAAGTCTCTTTGTAAATGGGGCTTGACTTTTCACTCCAGAAACTTTCTCGCGCGAAGAAACATGTAAAAAACTTTTGAAGCATCAGCCAAAGAGTATGGGTAACTTACAAAAGTGGGAACTGGCGCTAGTGTCGACAAAACCCTCAACACCATCTAGTGTCTGGTGACTTTAGGCAATTTTTTTTCACTGCAATAACTAGAATGATTAATTTAACTTGTGTAGATGGTAAAATTAATGTACCAGTAAGTATCTGATCTCAGTTCCTAACAGGAAAACGATTACGAAGCTTGAAAAAAATGCCTATTGTCGCAAGATGCTAGATGGCGTTGATGTTTTTGGCCGACACTAGGGCCAGTTTCCGCTCTTATAAGTAACCCTTACTATTTAGTATCAGCTGTAGTGAAATACTCTGTATGTGTTTAATCACTGAATAAAATTATTCATTCAAGGTATAGGATGAGAGCGTGGAATCAGTACCTAAATGTTTAGCATTTATATTGTCGCACTTGGTGCGACAATATACGGGTGGTAGACCTAAGCCCGTTTGTGACTTTCCACCAAAACAAATGAACCGGGAGGACTTGATTCTGATTTATTGACATAAGAAATGCAGAATTTAAGAAGATTGATGAAAGTGGCAATGACAAAATGGTTCACAGAATAAAAAAAGATCACAATAATTACGCCAAGCAGAGTGGCTGATCGAGCCAACTTTAAAAAAAAAGAATGATCAATCCGGTCTTAATTGATAGCTTTCCTCGAATTTAGTTTACTCGACGGAAAATTAAAAATTAATCTTGAAGGCCGTAGATACTGTTTATCTATCCCTTCTACTCAAAGACATTGCTCCCTTTTTTTAATTTTTTTTTTTTGCCAAATAAGGAATGCTGAAAATTTGAATTGGCATACGAGGAAAACGTTTCTAAAGTCGGTAAATTTTATTGCAATGGTCAACTCTTTTCTTGCTTCCATTGATCTTCAATTTCGACTTAGTCCTGGCTTTTTGTATTATTACGTTAAAAATAACTATGAATCGAAAAATATAGTTCAAGAGTTTTTTTTAATTTAGTATTATTTCTATCCACTTATTAATCTGTTAAGTAACTGCTACAGCAAGATTGCTATATTACCACCTTTTTCATGGCTTCCCAGCAAATTTTAGAAAGTTACGATCTGTTTCAGCCCTGTCAATTGACGTCTCCACTAGTCTTTACCCTAGCATATTGTTTTATAATTTTTTTTGAAAGTACCGCTTGGTTTTTACACATCTATTTTTTATTTTTAGGTTTTTGAAGAAATTAAAGTCATTTTCAAAGAATTCGACGCTGAATGAAAGAACTTCTATTTAAGAGTCAACAAATTTAAGTTATTCATTGTCTGTCTTTGCTTAAGGCTTTAGGGTAGGATATTTGTGTTTTCGTGACCAAATTAGGTGTTTTGAATATTGACTGGAACATTTGTCTTAATTTAATCGGTTGATGTCCATTGTCATGTTATATTTTTTTTAATGGTCATGCCTTATGACTAAAATACAGGTACCAGTGAATTTTCATTATTTTGATTTTTAACTTCGGCCTTAAAATCATTGGTGTAAGAATATACACACACTTTGCTGTAATTTTCAAAACCCACGTAGCAATTTTGTTGTTTTTTCGATTTTTTTTTAAATGAAAATACCAAAAACGATTTTTTTTTAAATGCTAATTTTCCGTTCGTTCTATGGGACGCACCTGCCTATCCCCAATTGGCACCCATAAAATTAGGACGAGACCATGAAATTTGGAATTTTGAGAAGCAAGGGAAGGGGAAAAGTCCGAAGCTCCCCTCTAAATATGTGTTGACCCTACATTTTGCAATTTTGATGTTAATACATGTGAATAACTCTCAACTAAAAAGTTAATTAGAAACATCCATGAAATAAGAGTGAATACCCCCCCCTCCCTCCAAAAAAAGGCCGTTTTAGACTTCACTTTACTACTGTCAGTGGCGTTAGTAGCTTCATTCATGAAAATCGCAATTTTTCCGCCATTTCTTTTGGTTGTTTGAAGAATATAAAGAACTTTAAACTTTGAATTTTTGAACTTTAAATACTCTGATATCTTTGAACACTCGGATATCTTTGAACTTTTAACACTCGGATATTTTTCAAGTGTATTTAGGAAAGACAATGGGCAACTGCAAATTTTGTCGCTCCTGGTTAACTAAAGCAGACAGGAGTGGCAGAAATGTAAACAGATGGTGTTGGATTGGTGATGGTGAGTTTTCTTTTTACTGCAAGATATGCAGATATAATCTTAGTTACCGCAAAGACTTTTACGCCTTGAACCAGCCTGTCTCGTCGGTCTTGAAATATTTTGCGACAAAGATTGTGCATACAAAGAAGAAATCATATGAGTACTCAAGTCCTTACAAGCTTCTATCTCTGCAGCTTCAAGTGATGGAATCCTTGATTCTTTGAAGCCATATTTCTTTGGTAAGCTACCGCCCAGGATGTTGATAATTGATATGAAAACTATGTAGATAATAACTGATGCTGTTCATCCACACTGTAAACAGAAACTTCTGAAGGACATAGGTTAGGCTTACTTTGTTCTTGGATACGAAGAAAATTACTAACAGTGAAGGAAAAAGAGAGCTACAGCTTAGAGTTCACTTTTGGTCCTCTTTAAGAGATCAGCTTTTGAGCTACCATCTGGGACGTATTGCATGGGACATGCAACTGGTGAAAAAGAGGTAAGAAAAAAACTGATTCCATGCATTTTGAGTGAGAATTTACCCCTTGAAAGAATAATAAAGATAGGTAGCAATGGTCCTAGTATCAATAAAAAGGTATGGTCGTAAATGAATGCATTGAACAGGGGGCTGCAAACCCGCATTTCCAGGTTTTTAGCCTTGTATGATCTGTTACTGTTTTTGAATCGGACCTATTTTCGAGGGATTCCAGGCTCTTTAGAAAATCCTGAAAAATTATTTTCGTGTTTCCTAAGCACTGTCTTTGTTGGAGGTGATTAACAGCTACCACTTTTGAATCGGATTCTATTATGAATAATATTGGATTTTATTCAGGAATTGAGTTTTTTTTAGGCTAATTTTTATTCTTGGTTATTAGGGGTCGGGGTTTGCCCTTTATTAGGTAACCATGATGTGTGAGGTTGTACTGCAGTAGTACAACATTGCTATTTTTATTACTTTCCTATTTGCTTTTTATAACGAATGTAAAAAAAATGAATGAAATATTAGGATTTTACCCTCCTCATCAACAGGTAAACTGGAGGACTTGGAGGCAAAATATAAGGAAAAAGTAGTGACTATGTTCTGAATATTCGCTCTTTGTTACTTTTCTTGCGCATATTGTTGCAGCCGACCCCCTGCAAAATTATTCATAGGAGTTGGTGAGCATTGGAACGCGTAACATCCATGTTGCGCTTGAAAGGGCTCCAGGAATATGGCAATGAGCCATCCATTTTTGCTGTCATCTTGAGGCATTTTTTTTCCTTTCTGGCATCATGCCAGAAAAAGAAAGGCGTACCGTACAAAAGTTTCATTCAGCACGTCCCAACAAGGTGGCTGACATTGGGTCCTGCTGTTTGCTGAGTGCTTGATCAGTGGCCGGCACCCTTGGAGTTTTTTTGTGTATTACGTGCCATGGAAGAAATAGTTGAAGAATGCTGCTTCATCAGCTAAGTACCTCAAGGTCGTAAGCTACATAAAAAGGAAATATATGTTTTTTTTTTAACTCGAATTCGTGTATTCATCGTCTGAGCTTTTTACGAAATTCTCAGCAGTGTATCGGAAGAACCAACCCCTTGTGCATGCTCGTCATGCCAAGCTGAAAAATTTACTTCTCACTGTTTTTACGAAACTCTTGAAACCAACATTATCATGTCTGATGATGAAATATTTACCAGTGAGCTAGAGAACTTGGACAACTATTTGCAGGGCACTATTGTTAGTGAGCAGGTTGATCATGCGTTAGATGCTCAGAAACTCTCCTTGTCAGAAAGACAAAGTTCTATCGAAGGGCGCCAAGGCGTTTTAAGGCAGCTGCCGAACACTTGATCAAGAGAAGTGCTCCACCTCTTCTAATAGCCTTCTCCAAGCACTTAGGTGCCTGGATGACACGGAAAGGAAAAGAGCTAGAAGTCGATCAGATATAGTTTTTTTTTTTTGCTCGAGAAATCCCTGTAGGAATGAGTGTTGGAGAAGTTAGAAGTGAGTGGATATTACTGCAAGCCGAGAACTCAGTAGAATAAACACCATCACACGTTGATCATTACTGGCATTCAATCTTCTCAATGATGGATTCTTTTGGTGGGCAAAAGTATATGCTTTTGTTGAAAACTTGTACAAGCTGCGTTGACATTATCGCTCTACAGTACTGACGTAGAGAGGTTTTTTTTTTGCTCTGTGGGAGACATCTTCCATCGGAAAGAGCCTCCATGCCAGAAAAATTCCTAAATGCGAAGCTGTGTGCGGTGGACGAATTGATCATATGGAGGCGAACCAGAAAGGTTTCCTATTCCAAAAAAATTATTCACTTTTGCTAGGACGGCCTGGTCAAAATAGCAAAACTAAGTGGAGAGCAAGGCAAAGGAATAAGCTGCTGAAGGAAGCATTCAAGACTAGAGAATTAAAAGGATCTGAACCTATTTGATATCTTTAGCAAAAAAAGAGCTAGATAGATTTAGGAATTTTTGCAAAAAAAGCAGGTCTCTGAAAATCAAAAACGAGCAATTGTTGAAGCCCTCTTGAAAGAGGCCACCGATCGCTTACAGAGAGCGATGGCTTCAAATAACTCCGTAGACATCACATTGGTTATTCCTTACTATTATTTTGTGTGCCATCAAAACGCGAGAAGACGAAAAAAAAAAAAAAATGAAAAAGAGCGGGCGGCAAAGGACAGCGGATAACAAAGACTGGCATTGTTTTTACATGTTACTATCACAGTTTTGCAATAGTATCGATAATTTTTGGAGACACTATAAAATAAACTGAAAGTTTGTACCCACTTTCTTAGGCTGAATTTCCCCTAGGATGGAAAACTGGAAGTCTTTGAATTGTTCAGAAACCTGTTACGAGCGTGAAAATTCAGACATATTTTGTTCATAATATCATGCAGAAAGCCATTTTTGAACAAAAAGTTTTTTTTTTTTTTTTTTTTTTTTGGGATAAAATTCAGACAACAGGACAATAAATAATGAGTTCAGCGGTCCACGCCATCAGCACCAAATGATGATTCTACATACAGAATGAAGGAACCTAGGAACAAGGAGTGTTGTAAGGTCCCCTCAACTGTCCACCCGCAATTTACGGGTAACTTAATACCGGCGGGTACAATACGTCGCTTGCGGGAGGTTCCTTCCCCTCTTCTGCTAGTTCCCAGTACGCTTCTAACGATAAGGAATCAAAAATGGCACTATAGAAAATTGAAACTATAGATGGCGTTTTGTCAATCTACCCGAGAAAAAAGATGGCGCTGGTGAAAATACCCAGGGAATAGTGCTTATTCTAACAATTGGAGAAGGTCATACAAACACTCTTGACAAAAAAATCTAGTTTAGAGGGTGAAAAACAACAGGAAAAAGACCTGTAAAAATAATTCAGAAAACTTTTCCAAGTTACCAGCAAAGATGCAAACTCAGACACAATGAGCATTGAATATACTATAGATGGCATGGAATGAACTTTGAACACTCTGATATCTTTTAACACGTTGGATATATCTTTTAACATTCGGATATCTTTGAACTTGAAACTTTTGAACTTTGAACATCTTGATATTTTTCAACACTCGGATATCTTTGAACTTTGAACACTCGGATATCTTTTAACACTCGGATATATTTGAACTTTGACACACTCGGATATCTTTTAACACTTGGATATCTTTTAACATTCGGATATCTTTGAACTTGATACTTTTGAACTTTGAACGCTCGGATACTTTTAATGCTCGGATATCTTTTAACACTCGGATATCTTGGAACTTTTGAACTTTGAACAGTCGGATATCTTTTATTTTTTAGTGATAGTGATAGTGATATATTTAATTAACAAAAAGTTTAACTACAAAAATCAATATTGATTCACCCAAAACCAAACGGTTGACGTGGGGGTGAAAACGGATATGCAAAAAAAAAAAAAAAAAAAAAAAAAAAATAATACATACATGTAACATCATTCAAATGCACTATAATAAGAAAGAAAGATGAAAAGAGACAAAAGAAGAAGAAAGAAAAAACTAAATAAAGAATAATAATAATAGGACAGGGACAGCAACTACATACCATATTCATGTTTGTAGGGTCGCACTCACAAAACAACAAGCAATTACAACTTAATTTAAATTAAACGCAAATCAAGTCACCTCCAAAACAAACAAAACTAAAAATCATACTTACTTAATAATTTTTCTTTCAATTTTGCTTTAAAAACCACTAAAATTTTCTAGTTTTCTTCATATCATTATCCAAATTATTCCATAACATTTAAATTTATACCCTTTATAACAAAAGAAAACGTGGACCTGGCTGACACTATAGGTGGAGTATAATAATCATTTTTACCCCTAGTATTTTGGTTTGTATATCCATCGGCTGTAAAACCAACCATTAAAGCACTCCGGCAGCTGCTTCATATTAATATCTATGCATAAATACTAATATATACAAATGATGACGACGCCGCGCTGGCAGAGTATCCTAAAATCCCTATAGACTTCTCGAACCGAATCTTCTTCTGATTTTCCTGAAATACTCTAATAGACTTGTTTTGGATAATTCGCACAGGACTAATAATTGAAGAAAATGTACCCATGTATACAGAAGAACAATACAAAATATAGGGATGGATTAACGAAAAATAGAGAAGCCTAAGTATACTAATTGGAACATATATTTAAGTTTACGAATCATCCCCAAATTACGCGATAGAATCGGGATAAAAGTTTCAATATGGGATCGGAAACTGAGAAGTCTCATCTATAATAATGCCCAGATACTTTACTGCCTTTTGACGAGCAATCATGCCATCTTCATATGCTATATGCTGTATCCATGGATAATAATTCGAATGTCCTCGAAAATATAAGAAATTACTCTTAGAGGGGTTCACCTTTAGCTGATTCACTCTCAGCCATCTTGATAAATACCTCATTTAGCGATCCTCGTACACTCTCTAGGAGCAATCTCTCTGACTTTGCAATCACCACTAAAGAAGTATCATCAGCAAAACATATAGGGCACTGTAGCCGCGCTATCCTTTTTGACGATCTCACTCATTCTTGTTTCCAGTTTACTAACAGACTGTGGAAGATTCATTCACAAAGATTAAAAATAATAAGGGTCGGATTCCAAGTACCGAACCCTGTGGAACTCCACACTCAATACAATTTTCATGAGAATCCATATTACCAATTTGAACATATTGTTTTCTACAAGACAAAAAAGACGTAGAACGTTAAAAACGAAAGAGCTGGACCCCTAATCCCATAAAATTTCACACTTCATTAACAGAGAATATCATGACTGACCGTATCAAAAGCCTTTACAATATCTAAAAATACAGTTGCCACTTTATACCCATTATCCAGTGCCATATTAATAATGCTAGTCAAATATATGTTTGCTTGCTCAGTAGTGCAACCTTGACGGAATCCAAATTGTGTAGGAGTAAATATTCTCTGGTCTTCCAGATATTGATACATTCTGACCGAAAAGCATTTTTCTAGTATCCTTGACATAATGGGTAAAATTGGAAATTGGTCTATAGTTTTCAACATCACCAGTATTCCCTCCTTTATGTATTGGTATTACTTTCGCTGAATTTAAAACAACTCGGAAACACTCCAACTCTTTTAGACACTCGGATTAATTAATGAAACAAAAGTTTGAGCAATCACATCCCAAAGTATTTTTATTACTCTAATTGAAACAATATCAGAGCCAGAATTTGTACCTTTCATACCATAAACAATGTTTCGAACTTCAGATTCTTGAACTGGGAGTAGATTTAGTTAAAGAGTAGGAGAGTAAGGAGAGATTTCCAACTCCTTATGAAGGTAATTTTGAAAAAGCCTGATCGCCTGGTTTGCTTATAATCGACTCTTTCACTCTCCTTCCAACTGTCGAAAAATGGTTGAAGCAAATTCTTCACAAATTTCCTCTGGATTTTTAAGGCTGGTTCCATCTTTACGGATATCTTTTCCTGAGGGATTCCTCCAGATGATTGTCCTGAAAGTGCTTCTTATCACATTCCATGTGTTTTCAACGGATTTCCAGATGCTTTTCCAATTCTATTTTATAATAATCTTGTCTAGCTCTTCGCAGGAGTCTGTTTAGCGCATTACGATAACTCTTATAAATTCGCTCATTTACACGCAGGGATAGGACGTACCACTTTTTCTCATACAAATTATTCTTCTTATTTATCGATCTCAATAAACTCGGAGTAATCCAAGGCTTCTTTGAAGGTTTTCTTCTATTGTTATTAATATTCTTAGAGCATTTTTCCAGAGATTGCTAATCATTTGGTAAAAGACTCTGAACTTAGAGTCAATATCCGCAGAGATTGAAAACTCTGAACTTATTCCAATCCTTGTTAGCTAGGTCATTTCTACATTTCAGAAGTGGCATCTTTATCGAGTAAAATCCTCAGCTTGAGACTGCTCTTCATTCGTGGAATTTTTATTATCAACGCATACTGAGTAACTTGCAAATACACCAAAATGATCAGAAGTATCACTTTATAAGAACACTTGGGGACCACCCGACATATAATTTGACAAATATATTATCCAGACATTTCGATGACGTCCTCGTAACACGAGTTACTAATATTAATAGCAGGGATATAACCAAATGAAATCATCAAGTTTAAAATCGGTCTGTATTTGATCCATTATCCAATAGATCAATGTTAAAATCTCCCATTATAAAAATAGGACTTCGATGTGGGATCTTTTCCAATTGTTCTTCAAGTTAATTCATAAAACTCAATAAGAGATCCCTACGGTGGCCTATATACAACCAGAACATAACCACAACGTCCAGACAGCTCTAACTGCAAAATAAAAGACTCAAAAACCATTTCTTATATATTAAAATATCCTCTCGGACACTTGCCCGTATATCAGGAAGTATATACGCTGCCAGTCCCCCGTGTCGGCGAAGTTGACGATATTTTTCGTGTAAGGAATTATAACCTGAAATATGTAAAAGTTCCGATTATAATCATTTAACCAAGTTTCAGTCAGTCCAATTACCTGTTAAAAAAAGAGATTGAAGCCTGGAAATTTCATTTATATAATCTAAACTTGAATTCAATCCTTGGCAATTCAAATGGAACACATTAAATCTATCCGAAACATTACTACATGCCATCTGCATTTTGGTTTACGAATAAGATATTTAGAATCTTCAACACTCCAACCTATAATAACCACCAGGGCGCCCACCACTTCCATCAAAAATTTCATATATACCTACTTTTCAAAATTTACCTTCTTGTTATCCAGCCCCAATACGGTTAATTGTGGTCCTGGAGGGAGACTCCAATCTTTCATCCAACATCAAAGCCAAATAGACAAATTTGAGTACGAACTCCACAGAGGACACAATTCAATACCGCTCTCAAATATAAATTTATTAACATGCTGCCCAATAACAATAATAACACTGATAGCCAATAATAATAGTGAGATAAAAAAACTAATAACAACATCAGAAAAAGAAATATTTTGTTAAAAAAAAACAAAAACAACAACAATGACTCAAAAGGGCTACACACCTTGCATATTGGGTGCCCTTCTCATATTTACATTTCTTCTACGCATGATTACATAACAATCGGAACTATGAACTATATGAACTCCCTCAATTTCCCGCGCAAAATTTACTTTTATCACCAATTAATCACCAGCTATACTTCTTAATGCAATGGGAACATGAATTGAACTCGGATTCATAGTTTAACAATTAATCGTTTTCGCTCTTAAGCTTCACTTAATTTTTTGCCACTATACTTTTGGTTACGAAATGATTTATTATTCGGATGTCAATAATCAAGTTCATAGTGAATCAAATCGTCATGGTGAGTATTTTAGCACGTGTTCCGTTGGGGGCGATTGAAAAAGTAACACAGGCGGAAAAGTTTTCGAGATCCAAGCGTCTATTCCTAATTTGCGTAATTTTGCCCTTTTTAATCAAAAATCATTTCTTGCTTTGCGAACTTCAGCTGGGACATCATCACTGAGGTTAATATCACGGAACGACGACACTAATGCTTTACCTTTTAATTTTCTTGGCATTTTTCAAAATATCAATCTTTTTTCGATCTTTGTTTTTAGTTCAGATACTCAAACACGAATAAATTTCTGTTGCTCACTCACTTGGGTTACCTTGATGGTGGGACTGGAGCCAATTTTCGAAGTCCTTCCGTAGAATACTTTTGAAGATATCCTTCGCATTTTTTTCACTTTTTGCATTTTATTTCCTCGGATATCTTTGAACTTTGAACCCTCGGATATCTTTTAACGCTCGGATATCTTTGAACCTGAAACTTTTGAACTTTGACCATCTTTGATATTTTTAATACTCGGGATATCTTTGAAACTTTGAACGCTCGGATATACCTTTAATTGCTCGGATATCTTTTAACGGAATCTTTGAACTCGGATATCTTGGAACTTTGAACTTTGAACTTTTAGACCTTCTCGGATATCTTTTATTCCTCGGATATCTTTGAACTTTGAACCTCGGACCTATACGGCTTTTAACACTCGGATATCTTTTAACATTCGGATATCTTTGAACTTGAAACTTTGAAACTTTGAACGCATCGGATACCTTTTAATGCTCGGATATCTTTTAACACTCGGATATCTTGGAACTTTTGAACATTGAACAGTCGGATATCTTTATTCCTCGGATATCTTTGAACTTTGAACCCTCGGATATCTTTTAACAACGATCGGATCTCTTTGAACTTGAAACTTTTGAACATCTTTTGACCATCTTGATATTTTTAATACTCGGATATCTTTGTTGAACTTTGAAACACTGGGATATTTTTAACACTCGGATATATTTGAACTTTGAACGCTTCGGATATCTTTTAACACTCGGATATCTTGGAACTTTTGAACTTTGAAACAGTCGAGTCGATATCTTTTATTCCTCGGATATATGACTTTGAAACTTTTGAACCCTCGGATATCTTTTAACACTCGGATATCTTTGAACTTGAAACTTTTTGAACTTTGACCATCGTATTTGATATTTTTTAATATACTCGGATATCTTTGAACTTTGAACGCTCGGATACCTTTTAATGCTCGGGTATCTTTTAACACTCGGATATCTTGACACTACTTGAACTTTTGAACTTTGGAACAGTCGGATATCTTTTATTCCCTCGGATATCTTTGAACTTGTGTGAACCCTCGGATATCTTTTAACACTCGGATATCTTTTAACATTCGGATATTCTTTTGAACCTGAAACTTTGAACTTTTGACCATAAACTTGAACTCTCGCTTGATATTTTTAATACTCGGATATCTTTGAACTTTGAACGCTCGGATACCTATTTTAATGCTCGGATATCTTTTAACACTCGGATATCTTGGAACTTTTGAACTTTGAACAGTCGGTATCTTTTTATTCTCGGTTATATTCCTCTTGTTTTGAACTTCTTGTGACCCTCGGGAACACTGAATTATCTTTTAAACCACTCGGATATCTTTGAACTGGAAATTTTGAACTTGGACCATCTTTGGACTTTGGAACCCTGGATATTTTAATACTCGGATATCTTTGAACTGTTGGACGCTCGGATACCTTTTTAAGATACCTTTTAATGCTCGGATATCTTTTAACACTCTGGGATATCTTGGAACTTTTGAACTTTGAACAGTCGGATATCTTTTATTCCTCGGATATCTTTGAACTTTGAAACCTCGGATATCTTTTAACACTCGGATATCTTTTAACATTCGGATAGTCTTTGAACTTTGAAACTTTTGAAACTCAATATCTTTGAACTTTGAACATCTTGATATTTTTCAAACATTCGGATATCTTTGAAACTTTGAACACTGGGATATCTTTTAACACTCGGATATATTTGAACTTTGAAACGCTCGGATATCTTTTAACACTTGGATATCTTTTTGAAAATTTCGGATATCTTTGAACTTGAAACTTTGGAACTTTTGAACTGAACAGTGTTGACTTGTTGGACCATCTTGACTGAACCCTATTTTTAATACTCGGATATCGTTTGAACTTTTGAAACGCTCGGATACCTTTTAATGCTCGGTATATTGTTATATCTTTTTAACACTCAGATATCTTGGAACTTTTGAACTTTGAACAGTCGGATATGTTTTATTCCTCGGATATCTTTGAACTTTGAACCCTCGGATATTTTTAACACTCGGATATCTCTGCTCAAACTTTTTAACATTCGTGATATCTTTGAACTTGAAATTTTGAACTTTGAACGCTCGGATACCTTTTAATGCTCAGATATCTTTTAACAGCTCGGATATCTTGGAACTACTTTGGAACTTTGAAACAGTCGGATATCTTTTTATTCCTCGGATATCTTTGAACTTTGAACCCTCGGATATCTTTTAACACTTGGATATCTTTTAACATTCGGATATCTTCGAACTTGAAACTTTTGAACTTTGACCATCTTGATATTTTTAATACTCGGATATCTTTGAACTTTGAACACTGGGATATCTTTTAACACTCGGATATATTTGAACTTTGAACGCTCGGATATCTTTTAACACTCGGATTATCTTGGAATTTTGAACTTTGAACAGTCGGATATCTTTTATTCCTCGGATATCTTTGAACTTTGAACCCTCGGATATCTTTTAACACTCAGATATCTCTACTTGAAAAAAATCTATCTTTAGAGGGTAACAACAACAGGAAAAGACCTCAAAAAACAATTGAAACTTTTTCAAGTTACTTCAAGATATCTTTTGCAAACTCACGCTACGGATAGCATTGATTCGAATATACTTATAGATGGCTTGGAACTTTTGAACTTTGAACACTCTCGGATATCTTTAACACTCGGATATCTTTGAACTTTGAAACCCTCGGATATCTTTTAACACTTGGATATCTTTTAACATTCGGATATCTTTCAACTTGAAACTTTTGAACTTTGACCATCTTGATATTTTTAATACTCGGATATCTTTGAACTTTGAACGCTCGGATACCTTTTAATGCTCGGATATCTTTTAACACTCGGATATCTTGGAACTTTTGAACTTTGAACAGTCGGATATCTTTTATTCCTCGGATATTTGAACTTTGAACCCTCGGATATCTCTTTTAACACTCGGATATCTTTGAACATTCGGATATCTTTGAACTTGAAACTTTTGAACTTTGACCATCTTGATATTTTTAATACTCGGATATCTTTGAACTTTGAACGCTCGGATACCTTTTAATGCTCGGATATCTTTTAACACTCGGATATCTTGGAACTTTTGAACTTTGAACAGTCGGATATCTTTTATTCCTCGGATATCTTTGAACTTTGAACCCTCGGATATCTTTTAACACTCGGATATCTTTTTAACATTCGGATATCTTTGAACTTGAAACTTTGAACTTTGAACGCTCGGATACCTTTTAATGCTCGGATATCTTTTAACACTCGGATATCTTGGAACTTTTGAACTTTGAACAGTCGGATATCTTTTATTCCTCGGATATCTTTGAACTTTGAACCTCGGATATCTTTTAACACTTGGATATCTTTGAACATTGAACTTTTGAACTTTGACCATCTTGATATTTTTAATACTCGGATATCTTTGAACTTTGAACGCTCGGATATCTTTTAACACTCGGATATCTTTAACATTCGGATATCTTTTTGAAACTTTTGAACTTTGAACATCGGATATCTTTTAACACTCGGATATCTTTGAACTTGAAACTTTTGAACATTGAACCCTCGGATATCTATTAACACTCGGATATCTTTGAACTTTGAAACGTTTGAACTTTGAAACTGGATACCTTTTTGCTCGGATATCTTTAAACATGAACACTTGGATCTTTTAACACTCGGATATTTGAACTTTGACTTTTCGGAACTTTGAACACTAGGATATCTTTTAACACTCGATATCTTTGAACTTTTAACCTTGGAACACTCGATGTCGGATTCTTTTAACAATGCTTCGGATATCTTTTAACACTCGGATAATCTTTTAAACACCCGGTACCTTTGAAGACTTTTGAACTTTATACACTGGATATCTTTCAACACTCGGATATCTTTGAACTTTTGAACTTTGAACACTCGGATATCTTTGAACTCGGATATCTTTGAACTGAACTTTTGAACTTTGAACGCTTGGATATCTTTTGAACTCGGATATCGAACTTTGAACTTTGGACACTCAGATATCTTTTAACACTCGGATATCTTTGAACTTCGAAACTTTTGAACGTTGAATACTCGGATATCTTTGAACTTTTGAAATTTTGAACTTTGAACTCTCGGATATCTTTTAACACTCGGATATCCTTGAACTTAGAACTTTTGAACTTTGAACCCTCGATATCTTTTAACACTCGGATATCTTAGAAACTTGGAACTTTTGAACTTTGAACACTCGGATATCTTTTAACACTCGGATATCTGGAAGTTTTGAACTTTGAACCCTCGGATATCTTTTAACACTCGGATATCTTTGAACGGTTTCGGATAACTTTGAACCTCGGATATCTTTTGAACTTTGGAACTTTGAAACTCGGATATCTTTGAACTTTGAACAATTGGATATCTTTTTAACACTCGGATATCTTTGAACTTTGAACACTGGATATCTTTTAACACTAGGATATATTTTGAACTTTGAACAGTCGGATATCTTTTTAAACACTTGGATATCTTTGAACTTTTGAACTTTGAACGCTCGGATATCTTTTAACATACTCGGATATCTTTTAACACTCGGATATCTTTGAACTTTTGAACTTTTAACACTCGGATATCTTTGAACTTTTGACTTTGAAACAGTCGGGATACTTGGAAACACTCGGATATCTTTGAAAATCGGATATCTTTTAACACTCGGATAATTTTTGACCCGGATACTTTGAAACATTGAACTTTTAACACTCTGATATCTTTTAAAACACTCGGATATCTTGAACTTTGAAACTATTTGAACTTTGAACACTCGGATATTTGGAAACTTGAATGCTATATCTTTGAACACTCGGATATATTTGAAACTTTTGAACTTTGAAACACTCGGATATCTTTTATTACTCGGATATCTTAGAACTTTTAAAATTTCGATATCTTTAACACTAGGATTCTTTTAACACTCGGATATGTTTTCACACTCGGATATCTTTGAACTTTGAACATTTTGATACTTTTGAATGCTCGGATATCTTTTAACACTCGGATATTATTGAACACTCGGATACTTTTGAACTTTGAACACTCGGATATCCTTTAAAAAAAAAACGGATATCTTTGATCTTTTGAACTTTGAACACTCGGATATCTTTGAACTTTTGAATCTTTGAACTTTGAACTCTCGGATATCTTTTAACACTCGGATATATTTGAACTTTGATATTTTTTGAACTTTGAAAACTCGGATATCTTTTTAACACTTGGATATCTTTTAAAACTCGGATATCTTTGAACTTTGAACTTTTGATTTTTGACCCTTCGGATATCTTTTAACACTCGGATATCTTTGAACTTTGAACTTTTGAACCCTCGGATATCTTTTTAATGCTCGGATATCTTTTGAACTTTGAACCCTCTTTGATTGAACTTTGAACTTGGATATCTTTAAACACTAATATCTTTGAACTTGAACACTTTTGAACTGTATTTTACCATCGATATCTTTTAACACTCGGATATCTTTGAAACTTTTGAAACTGTTTGAACGGATTTGGAAACACTCGAATATCTTTTAACACTCGGATATCTTTGAACTTTGAACTTTGATATCTTTTAATACTGAATCTTTGAAACTTTCTTTTAACACTCGAATATCTTTTCACACTCGGATATCTTTGAACTTTTCAACTTTGAACGCTCGGATATCTTTCAAACTTCGAACTTTTTGAACTTTGAACACTCGGATATCTTTTACACTCGGATATCTTTGAACTTCGAACTTTGAACGTTGAAACTTGATATCCTTTAAAACTCAGATATCTTTTTGACACTCGGAACTTTTCAAATTTGAACACTCGGATATCTTTGAACTTTTGAACTTTGAACACTCGGATATCTTTTAACACTCGGATATGTTTGAACTTCGAACTTTTGAACTTTGAACACTCGGATATCTTTCAACACTTGGATATCTTTTAACATTCGGATATCTTTGAACTTGAAACTTTTGAACTTTGAACATCTTGATATATTTTTTAATTCTCGGATACTCGGATATCTTTGAACTTTGAACACTCGGATATCTTTTAACACTCGGATCTTATATTTGAACTTTGAACCCGGATATCTTTTTTAACACTTGGATATCTTTGAACACTTGGATATCTTTTAACCTTCGGATATCTTTAACATTCGGATACTTGAAACTTTTGAACTTTGAACCATCTTGATATTTTTAACACTCGGATATCTTTGAACTTTGAACACTCGGATACTTTTTTAATACTCGGATATCTTTTAACACTCGGATATCTTGGAAGTTTGAACTTTTGAACTTTGAACAATCGGATATCTTTTATTCCTCGGATATCTTTGAACTTTGAACCCTCGGATATCTTTTAACACTCGGATATCTTTTAACAAATGGAACACTCGGATAATTTTGAACTTTGAAACACTTGGATATCTTTTTAACACTCGGATATCTTTGAACTTTGAACGCTTGAACTTTGAACACTCGGATATCTTTTAACACTCGGATATCTTTGAACTTTTGAACTTTGAACACTCGGATATCTTTTTACCAATCGGATATCTTTGAACTTTAACACTCGGATAACTTTTAAAACCCTACCTTTGGACATTGAACTTTTAACACTCGGATATCTTTTTAACACTCGGATATCTTTGAACTTTGAAAACTTGAACGCTGAACTTTGAACACTCGGATTTCTTTAAAACACTCGGATGTCTTTTAACACTCGGATATCTTTGAACTTGGAACTTTTGAACTTTGAACACTCGGATATCTTTTAACTTTGATATCTTTGTAACTTTGAACACTCGATATCTTTTAACACTCGGATATCTTTGAACTTTTCGAACTTTTTGAACGTTTTGAATACTCGGTATCCAGTTAAAACTCGGATATCTTTGAACTTTCGGAAATTTGAACACTCGGATATCTTTGAACTTTTGAACTTTGAACACTCGGATATCTTTAACACCTCGGATATCTTTGAACTTTGAACTCTCGGATATCTTTTAACACTCGGATATCTTTTCGGAGATAATTTTGAACTTGATACTTTTGAACTTTGAACATCTGATAATTTTAAACACTCGGATATCTTTGAACTTTGAACACTCGGATATCTTTTAACACTCGGATATATCTTTGAACTTTTGAACTTTGAACCTTGGATATCTTTTAACACTCGGATATCTTTGAACTTTGGACTTTAAACCCTCGGATATCTTTAACACTCGGATATCTTTGAACTTTGAAACTTGGATATCTTTAACACTCGGATATCTTTTAACACTCGGATACTTTGACTCTTTGAAACTTTTGAACTTTGAACCCTCGGATATCTTTACACTCTTTTGAACTTTGGACTTTAAACCCTCGGATATCTTTTAACTCTCGGATATTTGAACTTTTGAACTTTGAACACTTGGATATCTTTTAACACTCGGATATCTTTGAACTTTGAACTTTTAAAACTTGGATATCTTTTAACGCTCGGATATCTTTGAACTTTTTGAACTTTGAACCCTCGGATATCTTTTAACACTCGGATATCTTTAAACTTAGAACTTTGAACTTTGAACACTTGGATATCTTTTAACACTCGGATATCTTTGAACTTTTGAACTTTCAACACTCGGATATCTTTGAAAACTCAGATATTTTGAACTTTGAACTTTAGTAAGTAAGTAAGTTTATTTGTAACCCGCAATATAAAATAAATGCGGAGTAAAAAAAGAAAAAAACAAAATAATATTATCCACAAGGATATAATAAGGAAAACACAACATAAATAACTTAATAATATTCATAGAATCACTAATCTGGAAAAAAAAAGTGAGGGGGTCACTGGCACGTATCTTCCTTGGAGTATTGGTCCTCAGATCCTTAGCGATGTTGTCAAGCAGTACTAGATGAACGATAAGTCCAAAATTGAGAAATGAATCTTGTGATTTCTGTACCACCTTGACAATATAGCAGGAATTTACAATATTTAAAATAGCCTCTCCTTAGCTGAAGACGGTCTTTTTTGCGCATTAGAGCTGCAAACCGGAAAGAAAAAGAATTGCAGGAGAACAAAAACTATGGTAAAGTATACATAAGCCGCGGCGGCTGTACCTCCCTCTATTAGGCGAGATTTTACCATATGAGAATCGAAAGCACTGGAGAGCACTAGAAACCAGAGACGAGCATGTAGTCGAAAGTGTATCAGAAAAAGTAATGCCAAGCCATTTCAACTTTGAGACACACTTGAGTAGCATTGTACCCACATGTAAAGAAGGAGCAGGGTTAGAAGTATTAAAAACACAGAAACTCGCATTTTGAAGCATTTACAGAAAGTCCAATCATACTCAAAGCATTAATCAGAACATTTAGGTTCCTTTGAGGCCTGACCTAGTATGACTAACTAGCAAAACATCATCAGCATAGGTAATGTGACTAACAGCAGTATTTTCTAAAAACACAGTAGGAGACAGCATTCGCAAACAGTCTGCAAGCACAGTTTTAAAAATATATGGAGACAGCACACCACCTTGCCTGACTCCTTTCTTTACTGAGATAGGCTCGGATATATCAGACATCCATTTTAACCAAACCAACGAATTGGAATACCAATACTGAAGAACTTTTACTACGGAAGAATTAACTCCTGCTTTAACTAAACAGTGAAGCGCTTGCGAATGTACAATGTTGTCAAAAGCGCCCGAGATATCAACCGAGCAAAAATAAATTGGCCTTTTTTTGCATTTATGCCGAGACTAGCAACTGACCAAGTATATGATGGGCTTGAGAACAACCAAAACTGGCTCTGAACCCAACTTGATGATCAGAAAAATCACATTTAGTCAAAACTTCAGGCAATATCGACATACTCGAACAGCTTGCTCATGAAACAGGACACTGTAATTGGTCGATAACTGGAACACTGATCTGCGTCCTTTCCCTTTTTCAAAACTGATGTTACGATTCCCGAAAGAAAACTATCTGGAATTAACGACTGGGCTAAACACATCTTGAATAGGAGCTGAATGTGTGTTAACAATAATGGACACTTAATGGTGAAGTGATTGTAACACAGACCATCCATATCAGGAGCACTTGGTTTCTTAACATTCTTAAAAGCCCGATAGATATCACCACTAGATATTGACAATATATGGACTTGCTGAAGAACTCGAGGAACAGTATTATGCAATAAGGAAGAAAACATGGACTGGATAGAATGATTAAATGTAGAAAAAACACGAGTAAAATGAGCAAAAAAATCACTGATTTTGATAATCGAAAACGGTAGCAGGCACACACTTGCTGCTATTAATTACATTAGACCAAGACTTCCGATCCGAGGGGCCATCAAAACCATTCAGGCGAGCTTGACGCAAAGAAGATCTAAACTGACGTTTCGAATTTTGCTTAATTTTAAATACTTCACCAGACTTGGGCCGATCACAAGGCGAATCCAAAGGCGAAGCCAAAACTTCGCGCGTTGTTTAGCTTTTTTCACTTCTGGGCACACATTCCATAACGGTTTTCTGGTGCCAAATCTAACACGTTCAACAGGAACTGAAACTGAAGCAGCTGACTTCAATTAATGCACGATCTGGTAATAGTAACAATTTAAACCAATCTTAGCTGTCGGTGACCTTACAGAGGTTTGTAAAAGGTGAAAAGGCTTTTTCAGGTTTGATAATAACGAGCAAAGAACATACAAATAAACTTCAGAATTTACTCGTTTTCAATTTGGCCTATCAAACCATTTATTATGGTAAGAAAAAAACGGCTATAAGCCAGTAGAGCAAGCGACTCAGTTATCACAAGTTGAAGGCAAGTGATCATCGTCAATTTTATCATCCAAAACAATGACAGGAGGAACCACGAGAGATCCCCTTGAAACTATAATATGATCAAGGTTTGATCTAGAACCATCAAGGTTATGAATGTAGGTAAACTGTTTATCTTTAGTGACTAACTGATAGCCACTAGGCAAAAAAAAGCATCAAAAAAACAGGTCACTTCTTTCAGATTGGGACAGAAGATTGGCATTAATATCACCAGCCACAATCCAATTTAATCCCTGATTGGTCACTCTTAGTAGAAGTGTCCTGAGTCGTTTTACAAGAACCCGCGAAGACAGATAGGGAAGAAATATTCTTGTGATTGCATGGCATATAGTCATAGATGAGGACCACATTAACGCATTTTATTGCCAGTAAATTATGATCAAGAAATAAGCTCAGGTTTCTTTAGCGAGGCGAACTAAAGTTGCGAGGTCCCCAGAGGGTCGACCGCGCGTTTTTTTAACTTCACGTACAAACGTGTGGTGGGTGGGTGACCGTTTGAGAGTATCTGTATTGGCTTTAGTTAGAAAATGTTCCTATAGGAAAACTATATCATAACCAAGAAGCTCATCAATAAGAAGATTTTTGTCTTTGGTTCCGTTAATATTAAGTGAAACAAAGCGAAATCTATTGCCACTAACAATCATTTTTATCCTTATTCAGAGCTTTTTTAAACTGGGCATCTGAGACTATAGGAAACATGATTTCCCCCGCAGTTGGCTCAATTCGGGCTTTCAGTGCAAGGATTATCACGTGTGTTACAATGTCCCAGCAGCGCATTGTGAACACTTTTGATTAGTCGACGGGAGTGGGCAATTTCTGACAATATGGTTCGGCGATGGCAATGGTAGCATCTAGGAGGTAACTTCTGAAAACGTCTAATTTTAAAAAGCTCGTATCCCAAACACAAACCTTCGTTTATAGCTTTATTTAAGGCAGCATCGTCTAGAAATTCAAGGCGGAAGGATCCGGAACTTCCAATTTTAGTTGCATCAACGAGACCAGGAATCATACTAATGAGTTCGGATTTTTGCACAACAACAGGGATGTTACTCACAATACCAAGCACTTTTTGATTAAGGACATGAGTGGATAAATTTAGCTGACTCGTTGTGCAGCAGTGGCGAGAGAGACGGCTGAGGCTTTATCTCGGGTATGGACTACCCACCTTTTTCTTGACAGGATCAGATATCACACTTACGGTACCATCATGACCATCCAGGGTATCAAGGGTCTCTTTGCGCTCAATAGGATCTTTGAGGTCAGTAGGTGGGTTTTTTAGAATAACTACATAGGACGGTTTTGAAGAGACAGTACATTCTTGCATTAACGAGGCAGGAGAGTTCTCACAACATTCAGACAAAGAGCGTAGCTCAGACAAACAGGAGTTTACACGGCAACTCAATGCACAAAAAGCATCGGCAGGAATAAATGGTACTTCACTAGGGTGGCGGATAACAAAGACTGGCAGACCATTATCATCAGCATCATACTTTGCAATAGTATCGATAATATCGGAGACACTATTAATAAACGCATTTGTACCCACTCTCTTAGGCTGAATTTCCCCAGGATGGCAAAACTGGAAGATTTGCCTTCTTGCTTCAGAAACCTGGGCGAGCGTGAAAAATTCAGACATATGTTTGTTCATAATATCTGCAGAAAAAAACCATTTTCGATACTGTTTTGGACAAAATTCAGAACAGGACAATAAACGAGCATTCCAGCGGTCCAAGCCATCAGCACAAATGCTGAATACATACAGAATGAAGGAACCTAGGAACAAGGGAAGTGTAAGGACCCCCTCAACTGTCCCCCGCAATTTACGGGTAACTTAATACCGGCGGGTACAATACGTCGCTTGCGGGAGGTTCCTTCCCCTCTTCTGCTAGTTCCCAGTACGCTTCTTAACGATAAGGAATCAAAAATGGCACTATAGAAAATTGAAACTATAGATGGCGAGCCAATCTACCCGAGAAAAAAGATGGCGCTGGTGAAAATACCCAGGGAATAGGGCTTATTCTAACAATTGGAGAAGGTCATACAAATACTACTTAACAAAAAATCTATCTTTAGAGGGTGAACAACAACAGAAAAAGACCTCAAAATAATTCAGAAACTTTTTCAAGTTACCAGCAAAGATGCAAACTCAGACACAATAGCATTGAATATGCTATAGATGGCATGGAATGAACTTTGAACACTTGGATATCTTTTAACATTCGGATATCTTTTAACATTCGGATATATTTGAACTTGAAACTTTGAACTTTGAACATCTTGATATTTTTCAACACTCGGATATCTTTGAACTTTGAACACTGGGATATCTTTTAACACTCGGATATATTTGAACTTTGAACTCTCAGATATCTTTTAACACTTGGATATCTTTTAAAATTCGGATATCTTTGAACTTGAAACTTTTGAACTTTGACCATCTTGATATTTTTAATACTCGGATATCTTTTGAACTTTGAACGCTCGGATAACTTTTAATTCTCGGATATCTTTTAACACTCGGATATCTTGGAACTTTCAACTTTTGAACTTTGAACACTCGGATATCTTTTATTCCTCGGATATCTTTGAACTTTGAACCCTCGGATATCTTTTAACACTCAGATATCTCTACTTGACAAAAAATCGGATATCTTTAGAGGGTAAACAACAACAGGAAAGACCTCAAAACAATTCAGAAACTTTTTCAAGTTACCAGCAAAGATGCAAACTCAGATACAATAGCATTGATTATACTATAGATGGCATGGAATGAACTTTGAACACTCGGATATCTTTTTTAAACACTCGGATATATTTGAAATTTGAAACTCGGATATCTTTTAACACTTGGATATCTTTTAACATTCGGATATCTTTCAACTTGAAACTTTTGAACTTTGACCATCTTGATATTTTTAATACTCGGATATCTTTGAACTTTGAACACCCGGATACCTTTTAATACTCGGATATCTTTTAACACTCGGATATCTTGGAACTTTGAACTTTTGAACTTTGAACACTCGGATATCTTTTATTCCTCGGATATCTTTTAACACTCGGATATCTTTGAACTTTTGAAAATTGAACCCTCGGATATCTTTAAACACTGGGATATCTTTGACCTTTGAACTTTTGAACTTTGAACACTTGGATATTTTTTAACACTCGGATATCTTTGAACTTTGGACTTTTGAACTTTGAACACTAGGATATCTTTTAACACTCGGATATCTTTGAACTTTTGAACTTGGAACACTCGGATGACTTTTACCAATCGGATATCTTTTAACACTCGGATAATTTTTAACAACGGGTACCTTTGAAGACATTGAACTTTTATACACTCGCATATCTTTTAACACTCCGATATCTTTGAACTTTGAACTTTTGAACTTTGAACACTCGGATTTCTTTCGGATAACACTCGGATGTCTTTTCACACTCGGATATCTTTGAACTTTGAACTTTTCAACTTCGAACACTTGGATATATTTGAACTTCGAACTTTTGAACGTCGAATACTCGGATATCCTTTGAAACTCGGATATCTTTGAACTTTTCAAATTTGAACACTCGGATATCTTTGAACTTTTGAACTTTGAACACTCGGATATCTTTTAACACTCGGATATATTTGAACTTTGAACTGTGAACACTCGGATATCTTTTAACACTTGGATATCTTTTAACATTCGGATATTTTTGAACTTGAAAACTTTTGAACTTTGAACATCTTGATATTTTTTAACGCTCGGATATCTTTTAACACTCGGATATCTTTGAACTTTGAACTTTTGAACTTTGAGCACTCGGATATCTTTTAACACTCGGATATCTTTGAACTTTGAACTTCTGAACTTTGAGCCCTCGGATATCTTTTAATACTCGGATATCTTATGAACTTGGAACTTTTGAACTTTGAACCCTCGGATATCTTTTAACACTCGGATATCTTAGAAACTTTGAACTTTTGAACTTTGAACACTTGGATATCTTTGAACTTTGAACAATTGGATATCTTTAACACTCGGATATCTTTGAACTTTGAACACTTGGATATCTTTTAACACTAGGATATATTTGAACTTTGAACAGTCGGATATCTTTTAACACTTGGATATCTTTGGAAACTTTTGACACTTTTTGAAACGCTCGGATATCTTTGAATACTCGGATATCTTTGAAAACACTCGGATATCTTTGAACTTTGAACTTTTAACACTCGGATATCTTTGAACTTTTGAACTTGGAACACTCGGATGCCTTTTAAAAATCGGATATCTTTTAACACTCGGATAATTTTTATTTACCCGGATACCTTTGAAGACATTGAACTTTTATACACTCGGATATCTTTTAACACTCGGATATCTTTGAACTTTAAACTATTTGAACTTTGAACACTCGGATATCTTTGAACTTTGAACACTCGGATATCTTTGAACACTTTGAACTTCGAATATTCGGATATCTTTGCCCACTCAGATATCTTTAGAACTTTAAAATTTCGAACTTTAAACACTAGGATTTCTTTTAACACTCGGATGTGTTTTCACACTCGGATATCTTTGAACTTTGAACTTTTCAACTTTGAATGCTCAGATATCTTTTAACACTCGGATATTATTGAACTTCGAACTTTGAACTTTGAACACTCGGATATCCTTTAAAAAACAGATATCTTTGATCTTTTCAACTTTGAACACTCGGATGTCTTTGAACTTTTGAATTTTGAACACTCGGATATCTTTTAACACTCGGATATATTTGAACTTTGAACTTTTGAACTTTGAAAACTCGGATATCTTTTAACACTTGAATATCTTTTAACATTCGGATATCTTTAAACTTTGAACTTTTGATTTTTGACCCTTCGGATATCTTTTAAACACTCGGATATCTTTGAACTTTTGAACATTGAACCCTCGGATATCTTTAATACTCGGATATTTTTGAACTTTGAACTTTTGAACTTTGAACTCTTGGATATATTTTTAAACACTAACTTTTGAACTTTGGAACACTTGGATGTATTTTACCAATCGGATATCTTTTAACACTCGGATATCTTTGAAATTTGAACTGTTTGAACTTTGAACACTCGAATATCTTTTAAACGCTCGGATATCTTTTGAACTTTGAACTTTTGAACTTTGAACACTCGGATTTCTTTTACACTCGAATGCCTTTTCACACTCGGATATCTTTGAACTTTTCAACTTTGAACGCTCGGATATCTTTCAACTTCGAACTTTTGAACTTTGAACACTCAGATATCTTTTAACACTCGGATATATTTGAACTTCGAACTTTTGAACGTTGAAAACTCGGATATCCTTTAAAACTCGGATATCTTTGAACTTTCAAATTTGAACTCTCGGATATCTTTGAACTTTTGAACTTTGAACACTCGGATATCTTTTTAACACTCGGATATATTTGAACTTTGAACTTTTGAACTTTGAACACTCGGATATCTTTCAACACTTGGATATCTTTTAACATTCGGATATCTTTGAACTTGAAACTTTTGAACTTTGAACATCTTGATATTTTTAACACTCGGATATCTTTTAACGGATAACTTTGAACTTTGAACACTCGGATATCTTTTAACGCTAAGATATATTTGAACTTTGAACACTCGGATATTTTTTAACACTTGGATATCTTTTAACACTTGGATGTCTTTTAACCTTCGGATTTCTTTAAACTTAAAACTTTTGAACTTTGACCATCTTGATATATTTAACACTAGGATATCTTTGAACTTTGAACACTCGGATACCTTTTAATACTCGGATATCTTTTAACCATTCGGATATCTTGGAAGTTTGAACTTTTGAACTTTGAACAATCGGATATCTTTTATTCCTCGAATATCTTTGAACTTTGAACTTTTGATTTTTGAACCCTCGGATATCTTTTAACACTCGGATATCTTTGAACTTTGAACACTTGGATATCTTTTAACACTCGGATATCTTTGAACTTTGAGCTTTTGAACTTTGAACACTCGGATATCTTTTAACACTCGGATATCTTTGAATTTTTGAACTTGGAACACTCGGATGTCTTTTACCAATCGGATATCTTTTAACACTCGGATAATTTTTAACACCCGGGTACCTTTGAAGACATTGAACTTTTATACACTCGGCTATCTTTTAACAATCGGATATCTTTGAACTTTGAACTTTTGAACTTTGAACACTCGGATTTCTTTTAACACTCGGATGTCTTTTCACACTCGGATATCTTTGAACTTTGAACTTTTCAGTCGGAACTTTGAACGCTCGGATATCTTTTAACTTTGAACTTTTGTAACTTTGAACACTCAGATATCTTTTAACACTCGGGATTGATTTGAACCTCGAACTTTTGAACGTTGAATACTCGGTATCCTGTAAAACTCGGATATCTTTGAACTTTTTCAAATTTGAACATTCGGATATCTTTGAACTTTTGAACTTTGAACACTCGGATATCTTTTAACACCCGGATATCTTTGAACTTTGAACTCTCGGATACCTTTTAACACTCGGATATCTTTTAACACTCAGATACTTTTGAACTTTGAACACTCGGAAATCTTTTTCGGAAACACACTCGGATATCTTTGAACTTTGAACCCTCGGATATCTTTTAACACTTGGATATCTTTGAACTTTTGAACTTTGAACCCTTGAATATCTTTTAACACTCGGATATCTTTGAACTTTGGACTTTAAACCCTCGGATATCTTTGAAGTTTTGAACTTTTGAAGTTTGAAAACTTGAAAACTCAGATATTTTTGAACTTTGAACTTTAGTAAGTAAGTAAGTTTATTTGTAACCCGCAATATAAAATAAATGCGGAGTAAAAAAAGAAAAACAAAATAATATTATCCACAAGGATATAATAAGGAAAACACAACATAAATAACTTAATAATTCATAGAATCACTAATCTGGAAAAAAAAGTGAGGGGGTCACTGGCACGGATATCTTCCTTGGAGTATTGGTCCTCAGATCCTTAGCGATGTTGTCAAGCAGCACTAGATGGTCGATAAGTCCAAAATGAGAAATAATCTTGTGATTTCTGTACCACCTTGACATAGCAGGAATTTACAATATTTAAAATAGCCTCTCCTTAGCTGAGACGGTCTTTTTTGCGCATTAGAGGCTGCAAACCGGAAAGAAAAAGAATTACAGGAGAACAAAAACTATGGTAAGTAGTATAACATAAGCCGCGGCGGCTGTACCTCCCTCTATTAGGCGAGATTTTACCATATGAGAATCGAAAGCACTGGAGAGCACAATTTTTAAACGAGAGACGAACATGTAGTCGAAAGTGTATCAGAAAAAGTAATGCCAAGCCATTTCAAATTTGAGACACACTTGAGTAGCATTGTACCCACATGTAAAGAAGGAGCAGGGTTAGAAGTCTTTTTAAAACACAGAAACTCGCATTTTGAAGCATTTACAGAAAGTCCAATCATACTCAAAGCATTAATCAGAACATTTAGGTTCCTTATGAGGCCTGACCTAGTATGACTAACTAGCAAAACATCATCAGCATAGGCAATGTGACTAACAGCAGTATTTTCTAAAACACAGTAGGAGACAGCATTCGCAAACAGTCTCGGATATCCTTTGAAACTCGGATATCTTTGAACTTTTCAAATTTGAACACTCGGATATCTTTGAACTTTTGAACTTTGAACACTCGGATATCTTTTAACACTCGGATATATTTGAACTTTGAACTGTGAACACTCGGATATATTTTAACACTTGGATATCTTTTAACATTCGGATATTTTTGAACTTGAAACTTTTGAACTTTGAACATCTTGATATTTTTTTAACGCTCGGATATCTTTTAACACTCGGATATCTTTGAACTTTGAACTTTTGAACTTTGAGCACTCGGATATCTTTTAACACTCGGATATCTTTGAACTTTGAACTTCTGAACTTTGACCCTCGGATATCTTTTTAATACTCGGATATCTTTGAACTTGGAACTTTTGAACTTTGAACCCTCGGATATCTTTTAACACTCGGATATCTTAGAAACTTTGAACTTTTGAACTTTGAACACTTGATATCTTTGAACTTTGAACAATTGGATATCTTTTAACGCTCGGATATCTTTGAACTTTGAACACTCGGATATCTTTTAACACTAGGATATATTTGAACTTTGAACAGTCGGATATCTTTTAACACTTGGATATCTTTTGAACTTTTGACATTTGAACGCTCGGATATCTTTTTAATACTCGGATATCTTTTAACACTCGGATATCTTTGAACTTTGAACTTTTAACACTCGGATATCTTTGAACTTTTGAACTTGGAACACTCGGATGCTTTTTTAAAAATCGGATATCTTTTAACACTCGGATAATTTTTTAGTACCCGGATACCTTTGAAGACATTGAACTTTTATACACTCGGATATCTTTTAACACTCGGATATCTTTGAACTTTAAACTATTTGAACTTTGAACACTCGGATATCTTTGAACTTTGAACACTCGGATATATTTGAACACTTTTGAACTTCGAATACTCGGATATCTTTGCCCACTCAGATATCTTAGAACTTTAAAATTTCGAACTTTAAACACTAGGATTTCTTTTAACACTCGGATGTGTTTTCACACTCGGATATCTTTGAACTTTGAACTTTTCAACTTTGAATGCTCAGATATCTTTTAACACTCGGATATTATTGAACTTCGAACTTTTGAACTTTGAACACTCGGATATCCTTTAAAAAACAGATATCTTTGATCTTTTCAACTTTGAACACTCGGATGTCTTTGAACTTTTGAATTTTGAACACTCGGATATCTTTTAAAACTCGGATATTTTGAACTTTGAAACTTTTGAACTTTGAAAACTCGGATATCTTTTAACACTTGAATATCTTTTAACATTCGGATATCTTTAAACTTTGAACTTTTGAATTTTTGACCCTTCGGATATCTTTTAACACTCGGATATCTTTGAACTTTTGAACATTGAACCCTCGGATATCTTTTAATACTCGGATATTTTTGAACTTTGAACTTTTGAACTTTGAACTCTTGGATATCTTTAAACACTAACTTTTGAACTTGGAACACTTGGATGTATTTTACCAATCGGATATCTTTTAAACACTCGGATATCTTTGAACTTTGGACTTTAAACCCTCGGATATCTTTGAAGTTTGAACTTTTGAAGTTTGAAAACTTGGATATCTTTTAACACTCGGATATCTTTGAACTTTTCAACTTTGAACGCTCGGACTTTGAACTTTTGAACTTTGAACCCTCGGATATCTTTTAACACTCGGATATCTTTGAACTTTGGACTTTAAACCCTCGGATATCTTTGAAGTTTGAACTTTTGAACTTTGAAAACTTGGATGACTTTTAACACTCGGATATCTTTGAACTTTGAACACTTAGATATCTTTTAATGCTCGGATATCTTTGAACTTTGAACTTTTTGAACTTTGAACCCTCGGATATCTTTTAACACTCGGATATCTTTGAACTTTGAACTTTGAACACTTGGATATCTTTTAACACTCGGATATCTTTGAACTTTTGAACTTTCAACACTCGGATATCTTTGAAAACTCAGATATTTTTGAACTTTGAACTTTAGTAAGTAAGTAAGTTTATTTGTAACCCGCAATATAAAATAAATGCGGAGTAAAAAAGAAAAAACAAAAATAATTATCCACAAGGATATAATAAGGAAAACACAACATAAATAACTTAATAATATTCATAGAATCAATAATCTGGAAAAGAAAGTGAGGGGGTCACTGGCACGTATCTTCCTTGGAGTATTGGTCCTCAGATCCTTAGCGATGTTGTCAAGCAGCACTAGATGGTCGATAAGTCCAAAATGAGAAATAATCTTGTGATTTCTGTACCACCTTGACATAGCAGGAATTTACAATATTTAAAATAGCCTCTCCTTAGCTGAAGACGGTCTTTTTTGCGCATTAGAGGCTGCAAACCGGAAAGAAAAGAATTACAGGAGAACAAAAACTATGGTAAAGTATACATAAGCCGCGGCGGCTGTACCTCCCTCTATTAGGCGAGATTTTACCATATGAGAATCGAAAGCACTGGAGAGCACAAGAAACGAGAGACGAACATGTAGTCGAAAGTGTATCAGAAAAAGTAATGCCAAGCCATTTCAAATTTGAGACACACTTGAGCAGCATTGTACCCACATGTAAAGAAGGAGCAGGGTTAGAAGTATTAAAACACAGAAACTCGCATTTTGAAGCATTTACAGAAAGTCCAATCATACTCAAAGCATTAATCAGAACATTTAGGTTCCTTATGAGGCCTGACCTAGTATGACTAACTAGCAAAACATCATCAGCATAGGCAATGTGACTAACAGCAGTATTTTCTAAAAACACAGTAGGAGACAGCATTCGCAAAACAGTCTGCAAGCACAGTTTTAAAAATATATGGAGACAGCACACCACCTTGCCTGACTCCTTTTCTTTACTGAGATAGGCTCGGATATATCAGACATCCATTTTAACCAAACCAACGAATTGGAATACCAATACTGAAGAACTTTTACTACGGAAGAATTAACTCCTGCTTTAACTAAACAGTGAAGCGCTTGCGAATGTACAATGTTGTCAAAAGCGTCCGAGGTATCAACCGAGCAAAAATAAATTGGCCTTTTTTGCATTTTATGCCGAGACTAGCAACTGACCAAGTATATGATGGCTTGAGAACAACCAAAACTGGCTCTGAACCCAACTTGATAATCAGAACAATCACATTTAGTCAAAACTTCAGGCAATATCGACATACTCGAACAGCTTGCTCATGAAACAGGACACTGTAATTGGTCGATAACTGGAACACTGATCTGCGTCCTTTCCCTTTTTCAAAACTGATGTTACGATTCCCGAAAGAAAACTATCTGGAATTAACGACTGGGCTAAACACATCTTGAATAGGAGCTGAATGTGTGTTAACAATAATGGACACTTAATGGTGAAGTGATTGTAACACAGACCATCCATATCAGGAGCACTTGGTTTCTTAACATTCTTAAAAGCCCGATAGATATCACCACTAGATATTGACAATATATGGACTTGCTGAAGAACTCGAGGAACAGTATTATGCAATAAGGAAGAAAACGTGGACTGGATAGAATGATTAAATGTAGAAAAAACACGAGTAAAATGAGCAAAAAATCACTGATTTTGATAATCGAAACGGTAGCAGGCACACACTTGCTGTATATGTGTATATGTGTATATATGTATATATGTATATATATGTATGTATATGTATGTATATGTGTGTATGTGTATATATGTATATGTGTATATGTGTATATATATGTATGTATATATGTATATATATATATGTATGTGTGTATATGTATGTGTGTATGTATATATATATATATATATATATATATGTGTATGTGTATGTGTGTGTGTGTATGTATGTATGTGTATATATATATATATATTATTCTTTTGTTCTTTTGTTCCTATTTCTCATGTGCTTGCTCATAATGCCAATTTGAAAATAAATGCAAACTTTTGTTTATAGTCTAGGGTTGTATTAAGGTGGGGGGGGAGGGGGGGGCAGGGATACAATTGTGACAGTTGCAATTACAATATTTAATAGAACCGTTGAATTGGGTATCAAGTGGGTACTTATGTATTATAGCGACCCCACTCAAGAAGTGAAGTTAGGTTATTATTAACAAAATGTATCAAAATATGATGATGATATAATACTTTATTAACAGAATTATGGAAACTACGACAAAGAATTGTGGAAAGCAAGCCGCCCAGATCGTATTATATTCAATACCTAACATAACCTAACCAGTATGTACATATGTATGTATGTATGTGTGTATGTATAATATGTATTATATATATATATATATATATATATATATATATGTATATATATATGTGTATGTGTGTGTATGTATGTATGTATGTATGTATATATGTATATATATGTATATATGTGTATATATGTGTATATATGTATATATGTATATATATGTATGTATATGTATGTATATGTGTGTATGTGTATATATGTATATGTGTATATGTGTATATATATGTATGTATATATGTATATATATATATGTATGTGTATATGTATGTGTGTATGTATATATATATATATATATGTGTATGTGTATGTGTGTGTGTATGTATGTATGTGTATATATATATATATGTATATGTATATATGTATGTATGTATGTATGTGTATGTATATACATATATACATATATATATATATTGATACTTTCCCATTATGTGGTCACCTATAAAAAGTCAAGTTTGGTTAATGCTAATGAAATAAAACAAAATAGGATGAATATATAGTAGCTTATAATCAAATTTGGGCTATATATTTGCACATTAGGGAGGTGGGGGTAAAGCATTACATATATTAAATACGTAACCTAACCTAGGTACCTTTTCCTCCCTAAACCCCAAAAAACAACAGTTTAAATATTGTAAATTCAATGAGAAACCACGCTCTTCGATCAATTAAGATAACAATTACCCGCTTTAACGAGTCTCCATCCCTGCATTCATTCGACTGTCTATAGCCGAGGTGTTCCACATAATGGGAAGGTACTTATATATTAAATATTTAATGAATATATGCGAACAACGTAGTTTTTCCACTGAGCCTAAGCTAATTGTCTCTGAATACAGACAGGTAAACCGGTATTACTCAGATCTACTCAGATCAAGAACTTGAGTGGGGTCGCTATAGTACAAAGCCTAAGTACCAATTGGTGTATTATCTCTTCGCTATATAATTTCTCTGTTATAACAAAATATTACCTAAATTTTTTGACCAAGTCGAAAATTAGTCTAAAAAATACCTGTAAAGACAAAACCTTACCAGAAAAAAGATGCTATAAAAAATCGGAAATATATGTGTATGTATATATATATATATATATATATATATATATATATATATATATATATATATATATATATATGTGTATATATGTATATATATACATATATTTAAAAAAAAAAAAAAAAAAAAAAAAAAAAAAAAAAAAAAAAAAAAAAAAAAAAAAAAAAAAAAAAAAAAACTTATAAGTAAACAATGGGTAACTAAAGATTTGATAATTTAGGCATGTGTATATAATGTGTGTGTATATGTGTATGTATGTATGTATGTGTATTGTGTATATGTATGTGTATGTGTATGTATGTGTGTATATGTGTATATATGTATATATGTATATTGTATGTGTGTATATGTATATATGTGTGTATGTGTGTATACGTATATGCGTATATGTGTGTATATGTGTGTGTATGTATGTATGTATGTATATGTATATATGTATGTATGTATATATGTATATATATGTATATGTGTGTGTGTATGTGTGTATGTATATGTATATATGTGTATATGTATATGTGTATATATATGTATGTATGTATGTGTATGTGTGTATATATATGTGTATGTGTGTGTATATGTGTATGTGTGTGTATATGTATATGTGTTTGTACGTATATATGTATGTATATATATATATATATGTATATATATATATATATAATAGATAAAGAATATAGAGAATTATATATATAGATAAAGATAAAGAATCTTTCTAAGAATTAACAGTTCTGGCTATTTCAACTTCATAGGTATGCTGCAGAACCATTGATTTAAGATAAGGAGGTCCAAGATAAGACCTAAATCCATTTAGAGAAGAAGAAGGACTTACAGAAGAGGCTGTATTTTTAGCAATATTAGCACTCTTGCACTTTCAGCTTACCCTCTATGATTTTACCATCAATAAAACTCTTGAAGGGACAGAAGGGGGCCGAGAAGATAACAGATTTGATTACTAGCCATGTTTTCCTAATGTCTTTACCACACACAGAGAATTAACTATAGCAAAATAACGATTTCTGTATATAACTTAGATAGGCCTAGTCAGTGAGTTACACATATTTATAAGTAGTAGGCTAAATTTGTCACTGAGTTTATATATTTCTGTATATAACTTATATAGGCCTAGTCAGTGAGTTACAAATATTTTAAGTAGTAGGCTAAATATGTCACTGAGTTATATATTTCTGTATATAACTTATATGCCTAGTCAGTCAGTTACACATATTTATAAGTAGTAGGCTAAATATGTCACTCAGTTATATATTTCTGTATATAACATATATAGGCCTAGTCTGTGAGTTACACATATTTATAAGTAGTAGGTTTAATGTGTCACTGAGTTATATATTTCTGTATATAACTTATATAGGCCTAGTCAGTGAGTTATGTATATTTATAAGTAGTAGGTTAAATATGTCACTGAGTTATTGCCTTTGCAAAACAAAAGTGATCCGTTTATCTGGCCTCCCCCAGGCCATTCAGCATGTCCCCAGGTGGCGATAGGGGAACGCTCTACAGATATGTAGGGTACCCTCCATAGGAGGCATGGACCAAGGGGGGACCTTGTCCCTGGGGGTCCATAATAGAATCTGGGGCACCCTTGCCCGGGGCATAAAATACAGGCAGAGGAGGAAGAAGGCCCCTCAAATGTACACTCAAAAGGGCCCACTTGTTTATCCACAAGTTCCATGAGTTGCAAACCTTCTCCCAGCAATGGGTTAAATTGCATGGTGATGCAGAACACCATCGCGGGAGGATCCTCTATAGGAGGACAACTGTGGCAGGGCGTAAGATCCAGATCTATGGACAACGGCCTCTGCAAAGGGCTGCCTCGACCTTTTCGGGGTACCTGCAAGACTGGGGACCTTGCGGTCAACTCTATTCCCACTTGAGGAGTGGCGCCCCTCGAGGAAATTATAGCCTAGTAAACGACACAGCATTCGCACGGGATTCTGACTAATGGACAATTCTTCTGGGATTGGTATGTTTTGATGGGCGTCTTTGGCTGAAAAACCTCTTCCTAGCTAATTTATCTATTACGGGTTGCCTCCCCGTAGTAGCATAATATTTGTAGGCATGAATATATAATGAGTCGGAGGTAATAGGCTTGAGATTGTCTGTGCAGGATTTCGACTCTTGTTGATAGAAGAGCATCGCCAAGCGCTGAAAACCATGTTGTGACCAAGATGGGCCCAGGATTGCACAAAGCCTCCATTCATGGAGGTCCCAGGGACTTCTTGCTGTCCGGTTCTAAGCCGGCTTAAGCACTTCGGTGTAGACTTGAGAAGATATGTGATCCCCGTCCTGCACTGGTATCCGGGATCATTGCTTTTCCTGAGGCGAAAAAAATTTCAATGATTTAAAGAACATGAAAATTGGAACTTGGAATGTTACGACATTAAAAAATGACTATCGTAATCGACATTTTGACTGACGAATTCAGACGATTCGAACTGGATTTATTAGGAGTTTCAGAAACTCATATCCCAGGGGTAGGAAGCATGAAATTAGGTGATATAGAATTTGTTTACTCAGGCAGGAAGGATGGGTTACATAGACAGGGAGTAGGGCTCATGATGAATAAGGAAGCTGCTAAGTCTTGTTTAGGCTGGGAAGGTATTAATAATAGAATACTAATTGCTCATTTTATGACTAGAAAGTTCAAGGTATCAGTTATAGTAGTATACGCCCCTGTAGAACCGACTGATGGAGATACTAGTGACTCAGATGAATTCTACTTACAGTTACAGGAGCAAATAGACAAGGTCCCAGGTAGAAATATGATGTTATTGCTGGGAGATTTTAACGCCCAGGTTGGTAGAAATAAGGATAGATGGTATCCCAGCTTAGGTAAATTTGGTGTAGGAAAAGAAAACAGTAATGGATACAGACTTTTGCAATTTTTGTAGGTATAACAATCTAGTTATAAACCAATACGGTGTTTGGTCATAAAATGGCTCATAAGCTAACATGGTATTCACGTGATGGTAAGACAGCAAACCTTATTGATTATGTTATAGTAAATCGAAGACTGGCAGGATCAATACAAGATACTAGGGTATATAGGAGTGCTGTTATTGATGTTAAAAGTAAAGATCACCATCTAGTAGTGTCAAGGGTTAATTTAAAGCTGAAATATCGGAAGGGTAATTACCTCCCGGGAAGTTATGATGTTAGTAGACTCCAGGATGAGAATTTGAGAGAAACTTTCCAGGAACAGTTGAATACTAAACTTGAGAGTTTAAAATTTGATAATGTGGAAGATGGTTGGAATAATTTTAGAAAAATAATTTGTGAAGTTGCTGAAGGTGTATTAGGGAAGAAAGCTAGAACTGCAGCTAAGAATATTAGTGAAAAAGCTTTAAGTTTAATAGAAAGGAGAAAGGACTTGTACAAGAATTATCTGAGTGATAGATCACATGAAAACAAAAGAAATGTAAAGAAAGTGGAGAAAGCATTGAAATATGAACTAAGGAGGTGTGAAGTGGAGGCCATGGATAAAATTGCCGAGGATTTAGAAGATGCAGCTAGACGGCATAATAGTAAAATATTGTACTGGCACGTTAACAAATTGAGAGGTAGTAGTCAATCCGGACTTGTCCCAGTTAAAGATAGGAATGGGGTGGCAATTAGCGATAAGACAAAAGCTAAAGCGAGAGGGGGGGGGGGGGGCCCGAACATTTTGAGAATTTGCTTAACCGAGATAGAGTTGCAGGAAAAAATATAGAGGAAAATGAAAAAGTTTGTGATACCTTGGATGTGAAGGAAGATTTGTTTTGTGAGGAGGAATTAGAAACAGTACTAAAGGATTAAAGAATAATAAGGCTCCAGGTGCTGATAGGGTAGTAAATGAGTTTCTTAAATATGGTGGCTCTGAGGTTAGAAATAAGTTATTGGAGATTATGAATATGATTTTTTGAAAAAGGGAAGTACCTAATGATTTTAGGAAAACCTTAATTAAGCCACTTTATAAGAAAGGTATAAAAGTGAGTGTGGTAATTATCGAGGCATTAGTCTGGTCTCTGTAGGTAGCAAATTGCTTAGTAATATGATACTTTTTAGACTGAGAGATGCCGTCGACAAAGTTTTAAGAGAAGAGCAGTGCGGTTTTAGAAAAGGTAGAGGATGTGTTGACCAAATTTTCACTCTTAGGTTAATAATTGAGAAGTGCCTAGTTTTCAAACACCTTTGGTCCTCAGTTTTATAGATTATGAGCAAGCGTTCGATTCTGTTGATAGAGGAGCTTTAGTAAAGGTTTTATCCTTGTATGGTATACCAGACAAATACATTAAAGTAATTAGTGCTATGTACGAGAATAACACTGCTGCGGTTAAGGTAGGAAATGAGGTTAGCAGCTGGTTTTGTATTAAATCAGGAGTTAAGCAGGGTTGTGTTCTATCCCCCTTTATATGGATTATTTTGATGGACTTTGTTTTAAGGAGCACAGGAAAGGCAATGGGAGACCACGGAATCAAATGGGGAGGAAAAAGTCTCCTGGACTTGGATTATGCTGATGATTTAAGCATCCTAGATGAAAGTGTGAGCAAAATGAATGAAAGTTTTAGAGGTTTTGCGAGTTCAGGGTGCTAGTGTTGGTTTGAAAATTAATGTTAGGAAGACCAAGTCACTAAGGCTAGGAATAAGTGAAGATGAAAAGATGACGTTGGGTAATGAAAAGATTGATCAGGTGGGCAGTTTTCACTTACCTTGGTAGTATTATAGTAAAGATGGTGGGAGCAGTGAAGATGTTAAAAATAGAATAGCCAAGGCTCAGGGTGTTTTTTCACAGTTAAAAAAAGTCTGGAAGAATAGGAAGATAAGTCTGCAAATCAAGATTAGAATCTTAGAAGCTACAGTGATGACAGTGGTCAAATATGGCTCTGAAGCATGGACGCTCCGAAAAGCGGATGAAGATTTGCTAGATGTTTTTCCAGAGAAATTGCTTAAGGATTGTTCTGGGTACCCGGCTGACTGACCGTATTTCAAACAATAGGCTATACGAAAAATGTGGTTCAATACCGCTTTCTAGGTCTATAATGAAAGAAAGGTTGAGGTGGTTAGGGCATGTTGTTCGGATGAAGGATGACAGATTGCCGAAGATTGTTCTTTTCGGCCAACCATCTAGGGCTAAACGGAAAGCAGGTCGTCCCCGTCTGGGTTGGGAGGACGTCATAAAGAAAGATTTAAAAAGGAAATGGGAAACTTCGGGGCGGGTGTAAAAAGGGAGGCTTTGAATAGATTGGGGTGGAGGAGGAGCGTGCGTAGCTGTGTTGGCCTCAGGCGGCTTGGTGCTGCGATGAGTTGTTAGTAGTAGTAGTAGTTTTAGCTGTCGGTGACCTTACAGAGGTTTGTAAAAGGTGAAAAGGCTTTTTCAGGTTTGATAATAACGAGCAAAGAACATACAAATAAACTTCAGAATTTACTCGTTTTCAATTTGGCTTATCAAACCATTTATTATGGTAAGAAAAACGGCTATAAGCCAGTAGAGCAAGCGACTCAGTATCACAAGTTTGAAGGCAAGTGATCATCGTCAATTTTATCATCCAAAACAATGACAGGAGGAACCACGAGAGATCCCCTTGAAACTATAATATGATCAAGGTTTTGATCTAGAACCATCAAGGTTATGAATGTAGGTAAACTGTTTATCTTTAGTGACTAACTGATAGCCACTAGGCAAAGCATTAAAAAACAGGTCACTTCTTTCAGATTGGGACAGAAGATTGGCATTAATATCACCAGCCACAATCCAATTTAATCCCTGATTGGTCACTCTTAGTAGAAGTGTCCTGAGTCGTTTACAAGAACCCGCGAAGACAGATAGGGAAGAAATATTCTTGTGATTGCATGGCATATAGTCATAGATGAGGACCACATTAACGCATTTTATTGCCAGTAAATTATGATCAAGAAATAAGCTCAGGTTTTCTTAGCGAGGCGAACTAAAGTTGCGAGGTCCCCCAGAGGGTCGACCGCGCGTTTTTTAACTTCACGTACAAACGTGTGGTGGGTGGGTGACCGTTTGAGAGTATCTGTATTGGCTTTAGTTAGAAAATGTTCCTATAGGAAAACTATATCATAACCAAGAAGCTCATCAATAAGAAGATTTTTGTCTTTGGTTCCGTTAATATTAAGTAAAACAAAGCGAAATCTATTGCCACTAACAATCATTTTTTATCCTTATTCAGAGCTTTTTTAAACACTGGGCATCTGAGACTATAGGAAACATGATTTCCCCCGCAGTTGGCTCAATTCGGGCTTTCAGTGCAAGGATTATCACGTGTGTTACAATGTCCAGCAGCGCATTGTGAACACTTTTGATTAGTCGACGGGAGTGGGCAATTTCTGACAATATGGTTCGGCGATGGCAATGGTAGCATCTAGGAGGTAACTTCTGAAAACGTCTAATTTTAAAAAGCTCGTATCCCAAACACAAACCTTCGTTTATAGCTTATTTAAGGCAGCATCGTCTAGAAATTCACGGCGGAAGGATCCGGAACTTCCAATTTTAGTTGCATCAACGAGACCAGGAATCATACTAATGAGTTTTCGGATTTTTGCACAACAACAGGATGTTACTCACAATACCAAGCACTTTTTGATTAAGGACATTGAGTGGATAAATTTAGCTGACTCGTTGCAGCAGTGGCGAGAGAGACGGCTGAGGCTTTATCTCGGGTATGGACTACCCCACCGAGTTTTCTTGACAGGATCAGATATCACACTTACGGTACCATCATGACCATCCAGGGTATCAAGGGTCTCTTTGCGCTCAATAGATCTTTGAGGTCAGTAGGTGGGTTTTTTAGAATAACTACATAGGACGGTTTTTGAAGAGACAGTACATTCTTGCATTAACGAGGCAGGAGAGTTTCTCACACATTCAGACAAAGAGCGTAGCTCAGACAAACAGGAGTTTACACGGCAACTCAATGCACAAAAAGCATCGGCAGGAATAAATGGTACTTCACTAGGGTGGCGGATAACAAAGACTGGCAGACCATTATCATCAGCATCATACTTTGCAATAGTATCGATAATATCGGAGACACTATTAATAAACGTATTTGTACCCACTCTCTTAGGCTGAATTTCCCCAGGATGGCAAAACTGGAAGATTTGCCTTCTTGCTTCAGAAACCTGGGCGAGCGTGAAAAATTCAGACATATGTTTTGTTCATAATATCTGCAGAAAAACCATTTTCGATACTGGGTTTGGACAAAATTCAGAACAGGACAATAAACGAGCATTCCAGCGGTCCAAGCCATCAGCACCAAATGCTGAATACATACAGAATGAAGGAACCTAGGAACAAGGGAAGTGTAAGGACCCCCTCAACTGTCCCCCGCAATTTACGGGTAACTTAATACCGGCGGGTACAATACGTCGCTTGCGGGAGGTTTCCTTCCCCTCTTCTGCTAGTTTGTTCCCAGTACGCTTCTTAAACGATAAGGAATCAAAAATGGCACTATAGAAAATTGAAACTATAGATGGCGAGCCAATCTACCCCGAGAAAAAAGATGGCGCTGGTGAAAATACCCAGGGAATAGGGCTTATTCTAACAATTGGAGAAGGTCATACAAATACTACTTAACAAAAAATCTATCTTTAGAGGGTGAACAACAACAGAAAAAGACCTCAAAATAATTCAGAAACTTTTTCAAGTTACCAGCAAAGATGCAAACTCAGAAACACAATAGCATTGAATATGCTATAGATGGCATGGAATGAACTTTGAACACTTGGATATCTTTTAACATTCGGATATCTTTTAACATTCGGATATATTTGAACTTGAAACTTTTGAACTTTGAACATCTTGATATTTTTTCAACACTCGGATATCTTTGAACTTTGAACACTGGGATATCTTTTAACACTCGGATATATTTGAACTTTGAACTCTCAGATATCTTTTAACACTTGGATATCTTTTAAAATTCGGATATCTTTGAACTTGAAACTTTTGAACTTTGACCATCTTGATATTTTTAATACTCGGATATCTTTGAACTTTGAACGCTCGGATAACTTTTAATTCTCGGATATCTTTTAACACTCGGATATCTTGGAACTTTCAACTTTTGAACTTTGAACACTCGGATATCTTTTATTCCTCGGATATCTTTGAACTTTGAACCCTCGGATATCTTTTAACACTCAGATATCTCTACTTGACAAAAAATCTATCTTTAGAGGGTAAACAACAACAGGAAAAGACCTCAAAACAATTCAGAAACTTTTCAAGTTACCAGCAAAGATGCAAACTCAGATACAATAGCATTGATTATACTATAGATGGGCATGGAATGAACTTTTGAACACTCGGATATCTTTTAACACTCGGATATATTTGAAATTTGAAAACTCGGATATCTTTTAACACTTGGATATCTTTTAACATTCGGATATCTTTCAACTTGAAACTTTTGAACTTTGACCATCTTGATATTTTTAATACTCGGATATCTTTGAACTTTGAACACCCGGATACCTTTTAATACTCGGATATCTTTTAACACTCGGATATCTTGGAACTTTGAACTTTTGAACTTTGAACACTCGGATATCTTTTATTCCTCGGATATCTTTTAACACTCGGATATCTTTGAACTTTTGAAAATTGAACCCTCGGATATCTTTAAACACTGGGATATCTTTGACCTTTGAACTTTTGAACTTGAACACTTGGATATTTTTTAACACTCGGATATCTTTGAACTTTGGACTTTTGAACTTTGAACACTAGGATATCTTTTAACACTCGGATATCTTTGAACTTTTGAACTTGGAACACTCGGATGACTTTTACCAATCGGATATCTTTTAACACTCGGATAATTTTTAAACAACCGGGTACCTTTGAAGACATTGAACTTTTATACACTCGCATATCTTTTAACACTCCGATATCTTTGAACTTTGAACTTTTGAACTTTGAACACTCGGATTTCTTTTAACACTCGGATGTCTTTTTCACACTCGGATATCTTTGAACTTTTGAACTTTTCAACTTCGAAACACTTGGATATATTTGAACTTCGAACTTTTGAACGTCGAATACTCGGATATCCTTTGAAACTCGGATATCTTTGAACTTTTCAAATTTGAACACTCGGATATCTTTGAACTTTTGAACTTTGAACTCTCGGATATCTTTTAACACTCGGATATATTTGAACTTTGAACTGTGAACACTCGGATATCTTTTTTAACACTTGGATATCTTTTAACATTCGGATATTTTTGAACTTGAAACTTTTGAACTTTGAACATCTTGATATTTTTTTAACGCTCGGATATCTTTTAACACTCGGATATCTTTGAACTTTGAACTTTTGAACTTTGAGCACTCGGATATCTTTTAACACTCGGATATCTTTGAACTTTGAACTTCTGAACTTTGAGCCCTCGGATATCTTTTAATACTCGGATATCTTTGAACTTGGAACTTTTGAACTTTGAACCCTCGGATATCTTTAACACTCGGATATCTTAGAAACTTTGAACTTTTGAACTTTGAACACTTGGATATCTTTGAACTTTGAACAATTGATATCTTTTAACACTCGGATATCTTTGAACTTTGAACACTTGGATATCTTTAACACTAGGATATATTTGAACTTTGAACAGTCGGATATCTTTTAACACTTGGATATCTTTGAACTTTTGACATTTGAACGCTCGGATATCTTTTAATACTCGGATATCTTTTAACACTCGGATATCTTTGAACTTTGAACTTTTAACACTCGGATATCTTTGAACTTTTGAACTTGGAACACTCGGATGCCTTTTAAAAATCGGATATCTTTTAACACTCGGATAATTTTTAGTACCCGGATACCTTTGAAGACATTGAACTTTTATACACTCGGATATCTTTTAACACTCGGATATCTTTGAACTTTAAACTATTTGAACTTTGAACACTCGGATATCTTTGAACTTTGAACACTCGGATATATTTGAACACTTTGAACTTCGAATATCGGATATCTTTGCCCACTCAGATATCTTAGAACTTTAAAATTTCGAACTTTAAACACTAGGATTTCTTTTAACACTCGGATGTGTTTTCACACTCGGATATCTTTGAACTTTGAACTTTTCAACTTTGAATGCTCAGATATCTTTTAACACTCGGATATTATTGAACTTCGAACTTTTGAACTTTGAACACTCGGATATCCTTAAAAAACAGATATCTTTGATCTTTTCAACTTTGAACACTCGGATGTCTTTGAACTTTTGAATTTTTGAACACTCGGATATCTTTTAACACTCGGATATATTTGAACTTTGAACTTTTTGAACTTTGAAACTCGGATATCTTTTTAACACTTGAATATCTTTTAACATTCGGATATCTTTAAACTTTGAACTTTTGATTTTTGACCCTTCGGATATCTTTTAACACTCGGATATCTTTGAACTTTTGAACATTGAACCCTCGGATATCTTTTAATACTCGGATATTTTTGAACTTTGAACTTTTGAACTTTGAACTCTTGGATATCTTTAAACACTAACTTTTGAACTTGGAACACTTGGATGTATTTTACCAATCGGATATCTTTTAACACTCGGATATCTTTGAAATTTGAACTGTTTGAACTTTGAACACTCGAATATCTTTTAACACTCGGATATCTTTGAACTTTGAACTTTTGAACTTTGAACACTCGGATTTCTTTTAACACTCGAATGCCTTTTCACACTCGGATATCTTTGAACTTTTCAACTTTGAACGCTCGGATATCTTTCAACTTCGAACTTTTGAACTTTTGAACACTCAGATATCTTTTAACACTCGGATATATTTGAACTTCGAACTTTTGAAACGTTGAAAACTCGGATATCCTTTAAAACTCGGATATCTTTGAACTTTTCACAATTTGAACACTCGGATATCTTTGAACTTTTGAACTTGAACACTCGGATATCTTTTTAACACTCGGATATATTTGAACTTTGAACTTTTGAACTTTGAACACTCGGATATCTTTCACAACACTTGGATATCTTTTAACATTCGGATATCTTTGAACTTGAAACTTTTGAACTTTGAACATCTTGATATTTTTTTTTAACACTCGGATATCTTTTAACTTTGAACACTCGGATATCTTTTAACACTAAGATATATTTGAACTTTGAACACTCGGATATTTTTTAACACTTGGATATCTTTTAACACTTGGATATCTTTTAACCTTCGGATTTCTTTAAACTTAAAACTTTTGAACTTTGACCATCTTGATATATTAACCTAGGATATCTTTGAACTTTGAACACTCGGATACCTTTTAATACTCGGATATCTTTTAACCCTCGGATATCTTGGAAGTTTGAACTTTTGAACTTTGAACAATCGGACATCTTTTATTCCTCGAATATCTTTGAACTTTGAACTTTTGATTTTTGAACCCTCGGATATCTTTTAACACTCGGATATCTTTGAACTTTGAACACTTGGATATCTTTTAACACTCGGATATCTTTGAACTTTGAGCTTTTGAACTTTGAACACTCGGATATCTTTTAACACTCGGATATCTTTGAATTTTTGAACTTGGAACACTCGGATGTCTTTTACCAAATCGGATATCTTTTAACACTCGGATAATTTTTAACACCCGGGTACCTTTGAAGACATTGAAACTTTTATACACTCGGCTATCTTTTAACACTCGGATATCTTTGAACTTTGAACTTTTGAACTTTGAACACTCGGATTTCTTTTAACACTCGGATGTCTTTTCACACTCGGATATCTTTGAACTTTGAACTTTTCAACTTTGAACGCTCGGATATCTTTTAACTTTGAACTTTTGTAACTTTGAACACTCAGATATCTTTTAACACTCGGATATATTTGAACCTCGAACTTTTGAACGTTGAATACTCGGTATCCTGTAAAACTCGGATATCTTTGAACTTTTCAAATTTGAACATTCGGATATCTTTGAACTTTTGAACTTTGAACACTCGGATATCTTTTAACACCCGGATATCTTTGAACTTTGAACTCTCGGATACCTTTTAACACTCGGATATCTTTTAACACTCAGAATACTTTTGAACTTTGAACACTCGGAAAATCTTTTAACACTCGGATATCTTTGAACTTTGAACCCTCGGATATCTTTTAACACTCGGATATCTTTGAACTTTGAACTTTGAACCCTTGAATATCTTTTAACACTCGGATATCTTTGAACTTTGGACTTTAAACCCTCGGATATCTTTGAAGTTTGAACTTTTTGAAGTTTGAAAACTTGAAAACTCAGATATTTTTGAACTTTGAACTTTAGTAAGTAAGTAAGTTTATTTGTAACCCGCAATATAAAATAAATGCGGAGTAAAAAAAGAAAAAACAAAATAATATTATCCACAAGGATATAATAAGGAAAACACAACATAAATAACTTAATAATATTCATAGAATCACTAATCTGGAAAAAAAAGTGAGGGGGTCACTGGCACGTATCTTCCTTGGAGTATTGGTCCTCAGATCCTTAGCGATGTTGTCAAGCAGCACTAGATGGTCGATAAGTCCAAAATGAGAAATAATCTTGTGATTTCTGTACCACCTTGACATAGCAGGAATTTACAATATTTAAAATAGCCTCTCCTTAGCTGAAGACGGTCTTTTTTGCGCATTAGAGGCTGCAAACCGGAAAGAAAAAGAATTACAGGAGAACAAAAACTATGGTAAAGTATACATAAGCCGCGGCGGCTGTACCTCCCTCTATTAGGCGAGATTTTACCATATGAGAATCGAAAGCACTGGAGAGCACAAGAAACGAGAGACGAACATGTAGTCGAAAGTGTATCAGAAAAAAGTAATGCAAAGCCATTTCAAATTTGAGACACACTTGAGTATGTAGCATTGTACCCACATGTAAGAAGGCAAGGAGCAGGTTAGAAGTATTAAAACACAGAAACTCGCATTTTGAAGCATTTACAGAAAGTCCAATCATACTCAAAGCATTAATCAGAACATTTAGGTTCCTTATGAGCCTGACCTAGTATGACTAACTAGCAAAACATCATCAGCATAGGCAATGTGACTAACAGCAGTATTTTCTAAAAACACAGTAGGAGACAGCATTCGCAAACAGTCTCGGATATCCTTTGAAACTCGGATATCTTTGAACTTTTCAAATTTGAACACTCGGATATCTTTGAACTTTTGAACTTTGAACACTCGGATATCTTTTAACACTCGATATATTTGAACTTTGAACTGTGAACACTCGGATATCTTTTAACACTTGGATATCTTTTAACATTCGGATATTTTTGAACTTGAAAACTTTTGAACTTTGAACATCTTGATATTTTTTTTAACGCTCGGATATCTTTTAACACTCGGATATCTTTGAACTTTGAACTTTTGAACTTTGAGCACTCGGATATCTTTTAACACTCGGATATCTTTGAACTTTGAACTTCTGAACTTTTGAGCCCTCGGATATCTTTTAATACTCGGATATCTTTGAACTTGGAACTTTTGAACATTTGAAACCCTCGGATATCTTTTAACACTCGGATATCTTAGAAACTTTGAACTTTTGAACTTTGAACACTTGGATATCTTTGAACTTTGAACAATTGGATATCTTTTAACGCTCGGATATCTTTGAACTTTGAACACTTGGATATCTTTTAACACTAGGATACATTGAACTTTGAACAGTCGGATATCTTTTAACACTTGGATATCTTTGAACTTTTGACATTTGAACGCTCGATATCTTTTAATACTCGGATATCTTTTAACACTCGGATATCTTTGAACTTTGAACTTTTAACACTCGGATATCTTTGAACTTTTGAACTTGGAACACTCGGATGCCTTTTAAAAATCGGATATCTTTTAACACTCGGATAATTTTTAGTACCCGGATACCTTTGAAGACATTGAACTTTTATACACTCGGATATCTTTTAACACTCGGATATCTTTGAACTTTAAACTATTTGAACTTTGAACACTCGGATATCTTTGAACTATTGAACACTCGGATATATTTGAACACTTTGAACTTCGAATACTCGGATATCTTTGCCCACTCAGATATCTTAGAACTTTAAAATTTCGAACTTTAAACACTAGGATTTCTTTAACACTCGGATGTGTTTTTCAACACACTCGGATATCTTTGAACTTTGAACTTTTCAACTTGAATGCTCAGATATCTTTTAACACTCGGATATTATTGAACTTCGAACTTTTGAACTTTGAACACTCGGATATCCTTTAAAAAACAGATATCTTTGATCTTTTCAACTTTGAACACTCGGATGTCTTTGAACTTTTGAATTTTGAACACTCGGATATCTTTTAACACTCGGATATATTTGAAACTTTGAACTTTTGAACTTTGAAAACTCGGATATCTTTTAACACTTGAATATCTTTTAACATTCGGATATCTTTAAACTTTGAACTTTTGATTTTTGACCCTTCGGATATCTTTTTAACACTCGGATATCTTTGAACTTTTGAACATTGAACCCTCGGATATCTTTTAATACTCGGATATTTTTGAACTTTGAACTTTTGAACTTTGAACTCTTGGATATCTTTAAACACTAACTTTTGAACTTGGAACACTTGGATGTATTTTACCAATCGGATATCTTTTAACACTCGGATATCTTTGAACTTTGGACTTTAAACCCTCGGATATCTTTGAAGTTTGAACTTTTGAAGTTTGAAAACTTGGATATCTTTTAACACTCGGATATCTTTGAACTTTTCAACTTTGAACGCTCGGACTTTGAACTTTTGAACTTTGAACCCTCGGATATCTTTTAACACTCGGATATCTTTGAACTTTGGACTTTAAACCCTCGGATATCTTTGAAGTTTGAACTTTTGAACTTTGAAAACTTGGATGACTTTTAACACTCGGATATCTTTGAACTTTGAACACTTAGATATCTTTTAATGCTCGGATATCTTTTGAACTTTGAACTTTTGAACTTTGAACCCTCGGATATCTTTAACACTCGGATATCTTTGAACTTTGAACTTTGAACACTTGGATATCTTTAACACTCGGATATCTTTGAAACTTTTGAACTTTCAACACTCGGATATCTTTGAAAACTCAGATATTTTTGAACTTTGAACTTTAGTAAGTAAGTAAGTTTATTTGTAACCCGCAATATAAAATAAATGCGGAGTAAAAAAAGAAAAAAAACAAAATAATATTATCCACAAGGATATAATAAGGAAAACACAACATAAATAACTTAATAATATTCATAGAATCAATAATCTGGAAAAGAAAGTGAGGGGGTCACTGGCACGTATCTTCCTTGGAGTATATTGGTCCTCAG
>CM051264.1:46235289-46287789 GCA_027921565.1 Artemia sinica
CCTTGCGGTCAACTCTATTCCCACTTGAGGAGTGGCGCCCCTCGAGGAAATTATAGCCTAGTAAACGACACAGCATTCGCACGGGATTCTGACTAATGGACAATTCTTCTGGGATTGGTATGTTTTGATGGGCGTCTTTGGCTGAAAAACCTCTTCCTAGCTAATTTATCTATTACGGGTTGCCTCCCCGTAGTAGCATAATATTTGTAGGCATGAATATATAATGAGTCGGAGGTAATAGGCTTGAGATTGTCTGTGCAGGATTTCGACTCTTGTTGATAGAAGAGCATCGCCAAGCGCTGAAAACCATGTTGTGACCAAGATGGGCCCAGGATTGCACAAAGCCTCATTCATGGAGGTCCCAGGGACTTCTTGCTGTCCGGTTCTAAGCCGGCTTAAGCACTTCGGTGTAGACTTGAGAAGATATGTGATCCCCGTCCTGCACTGGTATCCGGGATCATTGCTTTTCCTGAGGCGAAAAAAATTTCAATGATTTAAAGAACATGAAAATTGGAACTTGGAATGTTACGACATTAAAAAATGACTATCGTATCGACATTTTGACTGACGAATTCAGACGATTCGAACTGGATTTATTAGGAGTTTCAGAAACTCATATCCCAGGGGTAGGAAGCATGAAATTAGGTGATATAGAATTTGTTTACTCAGGCAGGAAGGATGGGTTACATAGACAGGGAGTAGGGCTCATGATGAATAAGGAAGCTGCTAAGTCTTGTTTAGGCTGGGAAGGTATTAATAATAGAATACTAATTGCTCATTTTATGACTAGAAAGTTCAAGGTATCAGTTATAGTAGTATACGCCCCTGTAGAACCGACTGATGGAGATACTAGTGACTCAGATGAATTCTACTTACAGTTACAGGAGCAAATAGACAAGGTCCCAGGTAGAAATATGATGTTATTGCTGGGAGATTTTAACGCCCAGGTTGGTAGAAATAAGGATAGATGGTATCCCAGCTTAGGTAAATTTGGTGTAGGAAAAGAAAACAGTAATGGATACAGACTTTTTTTGCAATTTTGTAGGTATAACAATCTAGTTATAACCAATACGGTGTTTGGTCATAAAATGGCTCATAAGCTAACATGGTATTCACGTGATGGTAAGACAGCAAACCTTATTGATTATGTTATAGTAAATCGAAGACTGGCAGGATCAATACAAGATACTAGGGTATATAGGAGTGCTGTTATTGATGTTAAAAGTAAAGATCACCATCTAGTAGTGTCAAGGGTTAATTTAAAGCTGAAATATCGGAAGGGTAATTACCTCCCGGGAAGTTATGATGTTAGTAGACTCCAGGATGAGAATTTGAGAGAAACTTTCCAGGAACAGTTGAATACTAAACTTGAGAGTTTAAAATTTGATAATGTGGAAGATGGTTGGAATAATTTTAGAAAAATAATTTGTGAAGATGCTGAAGGTGTATTAGGGAAGAAAGCTAGAACTGCAGCTAAGAATATTAGTGAAAAAGCTTTAAGTTTAATAGAAAGGAGAAAGGACTTGTACAAGAATTATCTGAGTGATAGATCACATGAAAAACAAAAGAAATGTAAAGAAAGTGGAGAAAGCATTGAAATATGAACTAAGGAGGTGTGAAGTGGAGGCCATGGATAAAATTGCCGAGGATTTAGAAGATGCAGCTAGACGGCATAATAGTAAAATATTGTACTGGCACGTTAACAAATTGAGAGGTAGTAGTCAATCCGGACTTGTCCCAGTTAAAGATAGGAATGGGGTGGCAATTAGCGATAAGACAAAAGCTAAAGCGAGATGGCCGAACATTTTGAGAATTTGCTTAACCGAGATAGAGTTGCAGGAAAAAATATAGAGGAAAATGAAAAAGTTTGTGATACCTTGGATGTGAAGGAAGATTTGTTTTGTGAGGAGGAATTAGAAACAGTACTAAAAGGATTAAAGAATAATAAGGCTCCAGGTGCTGATAGGGTAGTAAATGAGTTTCTTAAATATGGTGGCTCTGAGGTTAGAAATAAGTTATTGGAGATTATGAATATGATTTTTGAAAAAGGGGAAGTACCTAATGATTTTAGGAAAACCTTAATTAAGCCACTTTATAAGAAAGGTGATAAAAGTGAGTGTGGTAATTATCGAGGCATTAGTCTGGTCTCTGTAGGTAGCAAATTGCTTAGTAATATGATACTTTTTAGACTGAGAGATGCCGTCGACAAAGTTTTAAGAGAAGAGCAGTGCGGTTTTAGAAAAGGTAGAGGATGTGTTGACCAAATTTTCACTCTTAGGTTAATAATTGAGAAGTGCCTAAGTTTTCAAACACCTTTGGTCCTCAGTTTTATAGATTATGAGCAAGCGTTCGATTCTGTTGATAGAGGAGCTTTAGTAAAGGTTTTATCCTTGTATGGTATACCCCCAGACAAAAAAAAAAAAAAAAAAGATACAATACATTAAAGTGATTAGTGCTATGTACGAGAATAACACTGCTGCGGTTAAGGTAGGAAATGAGGTTAGCAGCTGGTTTTGTATTAAATCAGGAGTTAAGCAGGGTTGTGTTCTATCCCCCTTTATATGGATTATTTTGATGGACTTTGTTTTAAGGAGCACAGGAAAGGCAATGGGAGACCACGGAATCAATGGGGGAGGAAAAAGTCTCCTGGACTTGGATTATGCTGATGATTTAAGCATCCTAGATGAAAGTGTGAGCAAAATGAATGAAGTTTTAGAGGTTTTGCGAGTTTCAAGGTGCTAGTGTTGGTTTGAAAATTAATGTTAGGAAGACCAAGTCACTAAGGCTAGGAATAAGTGAAGATGAAAAGATGACGTTGGGTAATGAAAAGATTGATCAGGTGGGCAGTTTCACTTACCTTGGTAGTATTATTAGTAAAGATGGTGGGAGCAGTGAAGATGTTAAAAATAGAATAGCCAAGGCTCAGGGTGTTTTTTTCACAGTTAAAAAAAGTCTGGAAGAATAGGAAGATAAGTCTGCAAACCAAGATTAGAATCTTAGAAGCTACAGTGATGACAGTGGTCAAATATGGCTCTGAAGCATGGACGCTCCGAAAAGCGGATGAAGATTTGCTAGATGTTTTCCAGAGAAATTGCTTAAGGATTGTTCTGGGTACCCGGCTGACTGACCGTATTTCAAACAATAGGCTATACGAAAAATGTGGTTCAATACCGCTTTCTAGGTCTATAATGAAAGAAAGGTTGAGGTGGTTAGGGCATGTTGTTCGGATGAAGGATGACAGATTGCCGAAGATTGTTCTTTTCGGCCAACCATCTAGGGCTAAACGGAAAGCAGGTCGTCCCCGTCTGGGTTGGGAGGACGTCATAAAGAAAGATTTAAAGGAAATGGGAACTTCGTGGGCGGGTGTAAAAAGGGAGGCTTTGAATAGATTGGGGTGGAGGAGGAGCGTGCGTAGCTGTGTTGGCCTCAGGCGGCTTGGTGCTGCGATGAGTTGTTAGTAGTAGTAGTAGTTAGCTGTCGGTGACCTTACAGAGGTTTGTAAAAGGTGAAAAGGCTTTTTCAGGTTTGATAATAACGAGCAAAGAACATACAAATAAACTTCAGAATTTACTCGTTTTTCAATTTGGCTTATCAAACCATTTATTATGGTAAGAAAAACGGCTATAAGCCAGTAGAGCAAGCGACTCAGTATCACAAGTTGAAGGCAAGTGATCATCGTCAATTTTATCATCCAAAACAATGACAGGAGGAACCACGAGAGATCCCCTTGAAACTATAATATGATCAAGGTTTGATCTAGAACCATCAAGGTTATGAATGTAGGTAAACTGTTTATCTTTAGTGACTAACTGATAGCCACTAGGCAAAGCATTAAAAAACAGGTCACTTCTTTCAGATTGGGACAGAAGATTGGCATTAATATCACCAGCCACAATCCAATTTAATCCCTGATTGGTCACTCTTAGTAGAAGTGTCCTGAGTCGTTTACAAGAACCCGCGAAGACAGATAGGGGAGAAATATTCTTGTGATTGCATGGCATATAGTCATAGATGAGGACCACATTAACGCATTTTATTGCCAGTAAATTATGATCAAGAAATAAGCTCAGGTTTCTTAGCGAGGCGAACTAAAGTTGCGAGGTCCCCAGAGGGTCGACCGCGCGTTTTTTAACTTCACGTACAAACGTGTGGTGGGTGGGTGACCGTTTGAGAGTATCTGTATTGGCTTTAGTTAGAAAATGTTCCTATAGGAAAACTATATCATAACCAAGAAGCTCATCAATAAGAAGATTTTTGTCTTTGGTTCCGTTAATATTAAGTGAAACAAAGCGAAATCTATTGCCACTAACAATCATTTTTTATCCTTATTCAGAGCTTTTTTAAACACTGGGCATCTGAGACTATAGGAAACATGATTTCCCCCGCAGTTGGCTCAATTCGGGCTTTCAGTGCAAGGATTATCACGTGTGTTACAATGTCCAGCAGCGCATTGTGAACACTTTTGATTAGTCGACGGGAGTGGGCAATTTCTGACAATATGGTTCGGCGATGGCAATGGTAGCATCTAGGAGGTAACTTCTGAAAACGTCTAATTTTAAAAAGCTCGTATCCCAAACACAAACCTTCGTTTATAGCTTTATTTAAGGCAGCATCGTCTAGAAATTCAAGGCGGAAGGATCCGGAACTTCCAATTTTAGTTGCATCAACGAGACCAGGAATCATACTAATGAGTTCGGATTTTTGCACAACAACAGGGATGTTACTCACAATACCAAGCACTTTTTGATTAAGGACATGAGTGGATAAATTTAGCTGACTCGTTGCAGCAGTGGCGAGAGAGACGGCTGAGGCTTTATCTCGGGTATGGACTACCCACCTTTTTCTTGACAGGATCAGATATCACACTTACGGTACCATCATGACCATCCAGGGTATCAAGGGTCTCTTTGCGCTCAATAGGATCTTTGAGGTCAGTAGGTGGGTTTTTTAGAATAACTACATAGGACGGTTTTGAAGAGACAGTACATTCTTGCATTAACGAGGCAGGAGAGTTCTCACACATTCAGACAAAGAGCGTAGCTCAGACAAACAGGAGTTTACACGGCAACTCAATGCACAAAAAGCATCGGCAGGAATAAATGGTACTTCACTAGGGTGGCGGATAACTAAGACTGGCAGACCATTATCATCAGCATCATACTTTGCAATAGTATCGATAATATCGGAGACACTATTAATAAACGCATTTGTACCCACTCTCTTAGGCTGAATTTCCCCAGGATGGCAAAACTGGAAGATTTGCCTTCTTGCTTCAGAAACCTGGGCGAGCGTGAAAAATTCAGACATATGTTTGTTCATAATATCTGCAGAAAAAACCATTTTCGATACTGTTTTGGACAAATTCAGAACAGGACAATAAACGAGCATTCCAGCGGTCCAAGCCATCAGCACCAAATGCTGAATACATACAGAATGAAGGAACCTAGGAACAAGGGAAGTGTAAGGACCCCCTCAACTGTCCCCCGCAATTTACGGGTAACTTAATACCGGCGGGTACAATACGTCGCTTGCGGGAGGTTCCTTCCCCTCTTCTGCTAGTTCCCAGTACGCTTCTTAACGATAAGGAATCAAAAATGGCACTATAGAAAATTGAAACTATAGATGGCGAGCCAATCTACCCGAGAAAAAAGATGGCGCTGGTGAAAATACCCAGGGGAATAGGGCTTATTCTAACAATTGGAGAAGGTCATACAAATACTACTTAACAAAAAATCTATCTTTAGAGGGTGAACAACAACAGAAAAAGACCTCAAAATAATTCAGAAACTTTTTCAAGTTACCAGCAAAGATGCAAACTCAGACACAATAGCATTGAATATGCTATAGATGGCATGGAATGAACTTTGAACACTTGGATATCTTTTTTTAAACATTCGGATATCTTTTAACATTCGGATATATTTGAACTTGAAACTTTTGAACTTTGAACATCTTGATATTTTTCAACACTCGGATATCTTTGAACTTTGAACACTGGGATATCTTTTAACACTCGGATATATTTGAACTTTGAACTCTCAGATATCTTTTTAACACTTGGATATCTTTTAAAATTCGGATATCTTTGAACTTGAAACTTTTGAACTTTGACCATCTTGATATTTTTAATACTCGGATATCTTTGAACTTTGAACGCTCGGATAACTTTTAATTCTCGGATATCTTTTAACACTCGGATATCTTGGAACTTTCAACTTTTGAACTTTGAACACTCGGATATCTTTTATTCCTCGGATATCTTTGAACTTTGAACCCTCGGATATCTTTTAACACTCAGATATCTCTACTTGACAAAAAATCTATCTTTAGAGGGTAAACAACAACAGGAAAAGACCTCAAAACAATTCAGAAACTTTTTCAAGTTACCAGCAAAGATGCAAACTCAGATACAATAGCATTGATTATACTATAGATGGCATGGAATGAACTTTGAACACTCGGATATCTTTTAACACTCGGATATATTTGAAATTTGAAAACTCGGATATCTTTTAACACTTGGATATCTTTTAACATTCGGATATCTTTCAACTTGAAACTTTTGAACTTTGACCATCTTGATATTTTTAATACTCGGATATCTTTGAACTTTGAACACCCGGATACCTTTTAATACTCGGATATCTTTTAACACTCGGATATCTTGGAACTTTGAACTTTTGAACTTTGAACACTCGGATATCTTTTATTCCTCGGATATCTTTTAACACTCGGATATCTTTGAACTTTTGAAAATTGAACCCTCGGATATCTTTAAACACTGGGATATCTTTGACCTTTGAACTTTTGAACTTTGAACACTTGGATATTTTTTAACACTCGGATATCTTTGAACTTTGGACTTTTGAACTTTGAACACTAGGATATCTTTTAACACTCGGATATCTTTGAACTTTTGAACTTGGAACACTCGGATGACTTTTACCAATCGGATATCTTTTAACACTCGGATAATTTTTAACAACCGGGTACCTTTGAAGACATTGAACTTTTATACACTCGCATATCTTTTAACACTCCGATATCTTTGAACTTTGAACTTTTGAACTTTGAACACTCGGATTTCTTTTAACACTCGGATGTCTTTTCACACTCGGATATCTTTCTTTGAACTTTGAAACTTTTCAACTTCGAACACTTGGATATATTTGAACTTCGAACTTTTGAACGTCGAATACTCGGATATCCTTTGAAACTCAGATATCTTTGAACTTTTCAAATTTGAACACTCGGATATCTTTGAACTTTTGAACTTTGAACACTCGGATATCTTTTAACACTCGGATATATTTGAACTTTGAACTGTGAACACTCGGATATCTTTTAACACTTGGATATCTTTTAACATTCGGATATTTTTGAACTTGAAACTTTTGAACTTTGAACATCTTGATATTTTTTAACGCTCGGATATCTTTTAACACTCGGATATCTTTGAACTTTGAACTTTTGAACTTTGAGCACTCGGATATCTTTTAACACTCGGATATCTTTGAACTTTGAACTTCTGAACTTTGAGCCCTCGGATATCTTTTAATACTCGGATATCTTTGAACTTGGAACTTTTGAACTTTGAACCCTCGGATATCTTTTAACACTCGGATATCTTAGAAACTTTGAACTTTTGAACTTTGAACACTTGGATATCTCTTAACACTCGGATATCTTTGAATTTTTGAACTTTGAACCCTCGGATATCTTTGAACTTTGAACTTTGAACCCTCAGATATCTTTTAACACTCGGATATCTTTGATCTTTGAATGTTTGAACTTTGAACCCTCGGATATTTTGAACTTTTGAACTTTGAACATTTGGATATCTTTTAACACTCGGATATCTTTGAACTTTGAACACTTGGATACCTTTTAACACTCGGATATATTTGAACTTTTGAACTTTGAACACTCGGATATCTTTTAACACTTAGATATCTTTGAACTTTTGACATTTGATCACTCGGATATCTTTTAATACTCGGATATCTTTTAACACTCGGATATCTTTGAACTTTGAACTTTTAACACTCGGATATCTTTGAACTTTTGAACTTGGAACACTCGGATGCCTTTTAACAATCGGATATCTTTTAATACTCGAATAATTTTTAATACCCAGATACCTTTGAAGACATTGAACTTTTATACACTCGGATATCTTTTAACACTCGGATATCTTTGAACTTTAAACTATTTGAACTTTGAACACTCGGACGTCTTTTAACACTCGGATATCTTTGAACTTTGAACACTCGGATATCTTTGAACTTGAACTTTTGAACTTTGAACACTCGGATATCTTTGAACACTTTGAACTTCGAACACTCGGATATCTTTGCCCACTCAGATATCTTTGAACTTTAAAATTTTGAACTTTAAACATTCGGATTTCTTTTAACACTCGGATGTCTTTTCACACTCGGATATCTTTGAACTTTGAACTTTTCAACTTTGAACGCTCGGATATCTTTTAACACTCGGATATTATTGAACTTCGAACTTTTGAATTTTGAACACTCGGATATCCTTTAAAAAACACATATCTTTGATCTTTTCAACTTTGAACACTCGGATATCTTTCAACTATTAAAAATGGCCCTAGTCCTTTTAATTTCCAATCAAAATGAGAGCCCTTTTGAAGTTTCTACGACAAAACTTTCAATAAAAATCTCATATGCCCCCAGGGCATAACTTACAACCCTTGCCCTGAGCATTGGGGGGGGGGGGCGTTGTGTCATTTCTCAAAGACCTAATTTCCAGAACTTTCTACTACGTTTAACAAAATGGTTATCTGAAAATTTTGAATGGATGTGTTTGGAGGAATGGTGGGCATGAGAGGGGGGTTAGTTACCCTCCAATCACTTTTGACTATTACAAAGGGCACTAGGCCTCTCAATTGCCAATTTAATGAGCCCCTTTTGAAGTTTTATGACAACTCTATCTATATAAACCTTATATGCCCCCAGGGCAGAACTTACAACCTTTGCCCTTGGGGCTCTGGGGGGTTTATCAGCCTTAAATACATAATTTCCAGAACTTTCAACTACGTTGAACAAAATGGCTGTCTCTAAACTTTGATTGAATGTGTTCAATGGGGAAATGGTGGGCGTAAGAAGGGGGTTAATTACTCTCCACTCACTTTCGACGATTAAATAGGGCAATTTCAACTTCTAGTCAAATAAGGCCTTTTTGAAATTTCTATAACAACTTTCTATACAAACTTTATATGCCCCAAGGGCATATCTTACAACTCTTGCACTGAGGGCTCTGAGGGGGTTATCATCCTAAAAAAAGAAATTTAAAAAAACTTTCAACTGCGTTGAACAAAATGGACATCTCAAAATTTTGATTGGATGTGTTTGGGAAAATGGTGGGCGTAAGAGGGACGTTAGTCGCTTTCCAATCACTTTCAACTATTAAAAAAGGCACTAGCCCTTTTAATTTCCAATTTAATGATCCCTTTTGACGTTTCGAAGCTTTCAATAAAAACCTTATATGCCCCCAGGGCATAAATTACAGCCATTGCCCTGAGGGCCATGGGGGGGGGGGGGGGAGAGGTTGTCATCGTTAAAGACCTATTTTCAAAAAAATTTCAATTACGTTGAATAAAATGGCTATCTAAAATATATTATTGGATGTGTTTGGGGAAAAGATGGGTGTGATAGGGGGGTTAGTTGCCCTAAAATCACTTTCGTCTATTAAAAAGGGCACTAGCCCTTTGGATTTCCAATCAAATGAGCCCTTTTTCAAGTTTCTACGACAAAGATTTCAATAAAACGTTATATGTCCCCAGGGCATAACTTATAACCTAGCCTTGAAGAATTAGGGGGGAGTGTCCTGCTCAAAGGTATAATTTCCTGAACTTTGAACTACGTGGAACAAAATGGCTGTCTCAAAATCCTTATTGGATTTTTTTGGAGAAATGGTGGGCGTGGAAGGGGTTTAGCTGCTTTCCAATCACTTTCGACTATTAAAAAGGGCACTACCCATTTCAATTTAAAACCCTTGCCCTGAGGGCTGTGGGGAGGGGGGTGTCATCCTCAAAAACCTCATTTCCAGAACTTAAAACTACGTTGAATAAAATGGCTATCTCAAAGTTTTGATTAGATGTGTTTGGGGAAAAGGTGGGCGTGAGAGGCGGGTTAGTTGCCCTCTAATCACTTTCGACTATTAAAAAGGGCACCAGCTTTTTGAATTTCCAATCGAATGTGCCTTTATTGAAATTTCTACGACAACGCCTTCTACTATAAAAAAAAACTTATATACCCCCAGGGCATAACTTACAATCCTTGCCCTAAGGGCTGTGGGGGATTGTCCTCCTCAAAAACATAATTTCTATTTGGAAATCCACTACGCTGAACAAAATGGTTATCTCAAAATTTTGATTGTATGTGTTTCGGGAAATGGTGGGCGTGGAAAGGATGTTTGCCTTCCATTCACTTTCGACTATTAAAAAGGGCAAAAGCCACTCCAATTTCCAATTGAATGAGCCCTTTTCGAAGTTTCTTCGACAACTTCTTCGATACGAAGTGCCCTGCTCTAAAGGAAAAAATTAATAAATATACACTGTGCCAACATCGTTCTTATATGCCCCCAGGGCATAACTTAAAACCATTGCCCTGAGGGATGTGGAGGACGGTTCTCCTCAAAAACATATTTTCTATCTGGAAATCAACTACGCTGAACAAAATGGCTATCTCAAAATTTTGATTGGATGTGTTTGGAGGAATGATGGGCCTGGGGGGGCGCTAGTTGCCCTCCAATCACTTTCAACTATTAAAAAGCGCACTAGCCACTCCAATTTCCAATCAAAGGAGCCCTTTTCGAAGTTTCTACGAAAACTCCTTCGATACGAAGTGCCCTTTTATGGAAAAAAAATAATACATTGTGCCAAAATCGTTCTTTACTAAGGCAGAGTGATCGCGCTGCCTATGATTTATGCAACAACTTTCTGTATAAACCTTATATGCCCCCCAGTGCATAACTTACAACCCTTGCAATGAGAGCTCTGAGGGGGGTTATCATCCTAAAAGACCTAATTTCCAGAACTTTCAACTACATTAAATGAAATAGATATCTCAAAATTTTGATTGGACGTGTTTTGGAAAACAGTGGGCGTGAGAGGGGTGTTAGTCGCTATCCAGTCACTTTCAACTATTACAAAAGGCACTAGCCATTTCAATTTCCAATTGAATGAGTCCTTTTGAAGTTTCTACGACCACGCTTTCAATAAAAACTTTATATGCCCCCAGGGCATAATTTACAACCCTTGCACTGAGGGCTCTTAGGTGGTTATCATCCTAAAAGACCTAATTTCCAGAACTTTCAACTACGTTGAACAAAATGGATATCTCAAAATTTTGATTGGATGTGTTTGGGAAAATGGTGGGCGTGAGAGGGGCGTTAGTCGCTATCTAATCATTTTCAACTATTAAAAAAGGCACTAGCCCTTTCAATTTCCAATTGAATGAGGCCTTTTGAAGTTTCTACGACAACGCTTTCAATAAAAACTTTATATGCCCCCAGGGCATAACTTACAACCTTTGCCCTGACGGCTGTGGGTGGAGGGGTTGTTATCCCTAAAGACCTAATTTCCAAAACTTTCAACTACGTTGAATAGAATGGCTATCTAAAAATTTTGATTGGATGTGTTTGGGGAAAAGGTGGGCGTGAGAGGGGAGGTTAGTTGCCTCAAATCACTTTCGACTATTAAAAAGGGTACCAGCCCTTTGAATTTCAAATCAAATGAGGCATTTTTCAAGTTTCTACGACAAAGATTTCAACAAAAACCTTATATGCCCCCAAGGCATAACTTATAACCTTGCCCTGAAGACTGTGGGGGGAGTTTCCTGCTCAAAGGTATAATTTCCTGAAATTTGAACGTCGTGGGACAAATTGGCTATCTCCTAATTTTTATTGGATGTGTTTGGGGAAATGGTGGGCGTGGAAGGGGTGTTAGTAGCCTTCCGATCAGTTTCGACTATTAAAAAGGGCACTAGCCATATCAATTTCCAATCGAATAAGCCCTTTTTGAATTTTCTAAGACAACGCGTTCTATAAAAACCTTTTATACCCCCAGGGCATAACTTACAACCCTTGCCCCGAGGGTTGTGGGGGAGTGTCCTCCACAAAAACATATTTTCTATCTGGAAATCAACTACGCTGAACAAAATGGCTATCTCAAAATTTTGATTGGATGTTTTTCAGGAATTTATTCTCGTGAAAACTACTCCTAAACCTAAATACTTGCATATAAAGTTGTCAATTTAAGCTGGAGAGGGAGGGTTTCTGACAATGGTAAAGAAGGGGGTGCGTTTAAATATTACATTTAAACGACTCTGTATAAAGCATTTGTAGCTCAAATGCTTTCTTTTTTACTATATTATAGCAAGAATAAAGACGCAAAAATTGAATTAAGGTCTGTGATATTCGTAAATTCAAATTTTTCTGTTAAATACCCACCCTTACTAAGTTTAAGAAAGATAAAATTCCTGTAATAGCAAGTGGGTTGACAAATAGTTTGCCATCCATAGTCCCATATCATTACGGGATTGTTGTGTTTCGGGGGGGGGGGGCACCATTAGGGTTAATAAGGGATCGATGAGCTTATTAATAACATTGACCATAAATGTCCTTTTTTATAAAAACTAATTCCGTAAGATGTATTTTTTCACTTTATGAAAAACTACAATTTTGATTGTCTTTAAGGAAAATTCTGACTTTACTTCCCAAAAGAGGGCGAGAATATTCTACGTGGGGGCTTCAACTCCCAACCCTCATGGCGAGAATGCTGGCCTATCTGTGCTCGCCAAGCAAAGCAGGGATAACGCGACCACCTCCGCCCTAAACGGTCATGATGTGCACCCTTTCAGCCCCCAAACCCTATGAAAGTCAAGCTGCGTGGCCTTCGAAAGCAGTACCGCCTGTAGAATGTGAAGATGGAGCTGTCGATCTTAATGTAAGTGTAAATTCTTTGATATTCTTTCATAAAGCTTGTTTATTGACGCAATAAAAACTTAATGTTTTTCCTAACTAATGTATATTCTTGTTCAGACTAACAAAGGGAGAACTAACTAGGATGTTGGGAACCTTATTCGTCATCTCTGAGAGGGGGACTTAATAGTATTGCCCTATCCTTATCAATAATCCGATCCTTTTAAGCTTTGAGGGGATTTTCGCTATGATTTAATGCTAAAAACTAAATTTTTATGCGAGATAAACTTCTCCAGCTATTAGAATATTGATGATATACCCATCTTTAAAAAGTAACGGATTCCTTTTGGGTTACTAATGAGGCCCCCTGTCAATAATTTTGAGGCGAGACCCCAGGGAAATAGCTAAAAATAAGTCAGACTTGAGTAATAAAATGCAATTGGTAGAGGTATTTGAGATATTGGGGGAGGGGATGGAGATTGTGTAGGCACAGCTATGGTTGTACCTATTAAAAGAGCTAATAAGTGAGTTTCATGGATGCGCAACGTAAATTACATAATGACTCTATTACCAAAATATGAGTTGGCTATTAAAAATAAAGATATGTGTTGGGTGTGTAAGAAAATAATTGTTGAGGGTAGTCGGAATATGGCAGTCCAAGCCCATTACCATTTAAGTAATTGTATTTTATCGGGAGGGAGTAACTTTCGGGGGATGGCACATAAATCTTGTAATGTGAATGTTAGACAGCAATACTTTCCACTGGTTTACATGCACAATTCCAACTATGATTTGAAATTCATACTACCAGCATTGGAACGTTCAGATAAAGGTGAAGTTTTAGATGGCGTATGGGTAGATGGCCCTATTTCTTGTAACATCATACAAAAAATCATCTGAGAAGTTGTTGCTCTTAGAATTTAAATGGAAATCACATGAAAATAATTATACGTACTTGAATAAAATCCGTTTTTAGATTCCTATAGTTTTTTTTCACAAATCATTTTTTCCCAAGTCAAGTCATTCAAGTACAAAAAAGCAACGATTTAAATTGTTTCCTCCTTCTTAAACAGCACTTTCCAGATGATGAAATTTATTGTTTATTAACATGTAAGGACATATACCTGTATGAGTACTATAACTCCGTCTTAAGGCTACGTGAGGAAAAATTACCTCCCATCGAAGCGTTTTATGATTCACTTCACGATCGTGAATGCACCACTGCCGACTATAAATTTGCTAAGAAAAAATTGGGCCAAGGGAGGGTGTAAAAATTGGGGCGGGGGGTGGGATTATTGAAAAATGTACCTGGCAAGTGATGTATTGACGTTGTAGGCTATTGTCTGTAAAAACACGGATAAATATACGAGGAATTCGGTTTCGATTGGGGGTATTATTTTTCAACTCCTCATCTGATGATGGCTTTAATTCTTAAAATCAGTGATGAAAAACGGGTCTGATCTTGGAAGGGGATCAAAAATTTATTGTAGAAAGATCCATGCGGGAAGGGTATGTTTTCCACGGAGGTCGTATCCTGGAAACCGATCTTACTGGACAACGCACCGATGAATAGTCAAATGTAATATTCTTAGATATGAACTCCTTTATCCGTCGGTAATGTTGAGCAGAATCGACCACGAGGATTATTTTTCGAATTTGATGGTGAAATACCAGTAGAACTTTATGACTCAATAAAGGAGTTTGTTTTACAATGCATAAACAGATCGGTGCCTAAGGATTCATTGAGTCCCTATGATTTATCTTTTTTAGAGGAATGGGAGATGCATTGGGCACATTCAAAACAACAGCTTATTGCCGACCTTCATCCGAAGCTGGATATTGTTGTACATTACGTTCTTTTGCGGTGGATGCTGGCCAACGGTTTCAAGGTCATAAAGATCCATGAAACCCTCAAGTTTGATCAGAAGCCATACATAAAGATGTTTATTAACACCCTAATCAGTAAACAATCTGAGGCAAAAACGAACGCTTAAAAGGAGATCTTTAAACTTATTTTAATTCAAGCCTTCAGTAAGATGTGCGAGAGTGTGCGCAATAGAACTCGTTCTGACGTTGTAACCGACCCAAAAGAATGTGCTCGAACCATTGCAGATCTGAATTTCAAATCTTTCACGATCTTAGACTCCAATATGGTGCTTTTTAAATAAGAAAAAAGAAACCTAAGATTAAATAAAAACATTTCTGCTGGCAGTGCCATATTATAAATTTCAAAGAAAATCATGTTAGAATTTTATTAAAATGTGTGTAAGCTCCAATGGCCGGGGGAGGGACAAGTTGAAGTTTATTATGGGTTTATGGATTCACTATGGTTAAAAGTTAAAACTGAAAATCTATTAGACGATTTGGCAAATGATAAGCGCATTAGCTCTCGAGCGGACTATTCCAACTGGGACGAGTCCATTTACCCGGATGAATGTCTGTAAATATATTCAAGTGCTTATTTCATTTTGTTTTTTTCCAAGTGCTTATTTTATGAAAATATGTTTCAAAATTTGTAGTGCATTTATTTATATTATAGAAACCATGTATTCTATTTTGTGAGTATTTATTCAACAGATTGAGGTTAGGTTTGATCAGTTGTATTTTGACAGTAAGAGGAGTATGTATCAATTTAAAACTCAATTCAGATTATTCCTTTTTAGACCGTCAATGTCTGGCAAAACAACACTTTGAACAAAAATAATTCAAAATCCCGATAAATATTTTTTAGAAAATTCTAAAAATATCCTTTTTTGCTATAGTGTTTGGCAAGATTTCTATGATAAAATGAAGACTATTGCGCCAGATAAAAAATTGATATGGGGACTTGACGTGTTAGATATCATTGCACAAAATTCCTGGTTGATTATTGATGATTTAGCAGAATGTATTGAAGTACGGTGTCAGGAGATATAACAATTATTCACGGTCCAGTCTCATCATGAAAAAATTTCCTTGACCATTGTTCTCCATAATTTCTTTCATCAGAGCAAATGTATGAGAACACTTGCATTGATTGTACTTACTATATCATCTATAGGGTTTGTTGCGCGATTCAAGTTCTCGTATAACTTTAAACAAGCAATTATATCCCGGCGAACCGCAATTTTTACTCTCGGCGTGCAATCAAGCTTCTAACAAACCCTATGGTTACATTCTATTGGATCTCAATCAAAACACTCCCGAAGAGTTACGCGTAGTCATGAATATTTTTGACAAAGAAATTTCTGTATATCTACCTGTGAATAGTAAAAAAGGTCAGTAGTTATAATTATGACGCTGAAGAATCTACAGGAAAACATTTATTTATTTTCCGTCCTAGATTATTCAAAACTGCGTGTTAGGAAGGCTATACTCAAACACTGCACTGCATTGACAATGAATTCAGTAATCTCCTATCTGAGCTTTGTTTAAGTTTAACTGAAGGCAATGTCCAACTGCCAAAGTAGTTAGGCAATAGACAAAGCAAAATCTTTCACTTGTACGTACCTTAGCTTGCAAAAAGAAAAGAAAAGATTTGAAAGAAAACGGCGTGTAGGAGCAGGTAGTAGTTTCTTTTCATTGTTGCTGTCAATAATCACAGGACTTGTAAGCACTATCCTCTAGAAGGCTAAACCTTACAAATTGACGCCAATAGAACTCGCTTTTTCACCGAAAGAGTACTTTGGAGATAATCTTCATTAACAATGAAAATTTATATTTATTAACATTTATTAACAATGATAAATTTATTAACAATGAAACAATTGCCGATGTTGAAATATTAATTAAGCTTCACGATGTCTTTCGACGTGTTGGTAGGTATAAACCCTACCGTGAAAGACCGCTCAAAATAAATGTCGTTGATCAATCTCTAAATTCAATCAACCTTAACACCACCACCGCCAAAACAAGAATAAGAAGACTTATATAAGGTTTCATTAAGTGTTGTAGACCTAATGCCTCAATCGTATCGTGAACAAAGTAAAAGATTCTTAACCCATCTCGCTGAAAATGAACACATACAAATTGATGACCAAAAAATGAAGTTCTAGTCCAAGGCAAGATTTACAATTTAATTTATTTGGTATCAGATGTGATTGCAAATCTTAAAAGACTTGAATCATTTGACAGTCATTTGTATAAATTTCTAAAGTCATCAAATTTTCCTAAAAGTCTTATTGGGAATAAACATGTTTTAAAACGATTAACGGAATAGGGAGAAACATCAAATGATATATCGTCTTCGGATAGCACGCCAAAGGGGGTGATGATTTTAAAGACGAACGAAAGCGTCTTAAACTCATTATATTACATATTAGTATGCGAAAGGGTAGCGGACGCTTCACACCACGTTTCCGTTCAAAATAGCTCAAGTTTTGAAAGGGGTTTATGAAAATGTTGGCGAAGTGAGAAGTCTAATTTCCCCCCTCACACTTGCCCGATTCACTGGAGTTGAAAAGAAGTTGGCGACAGAGTATTGACAGAATAAACCCAGCTGCCCTCTTTATTGAAATCATAGAGTTCGTGGTAATCATATATAAAAAAAACTAAAGCCTTTTCCACTTGCATATATTACAAAGGATTTTTTGACTATAGACGAGATTCAAGACGTCACAAAAATACAAGTATATTTTACCTGCAATCTGGGTTTTTAGTCGCTAGGTATATGCCGTTCCATTGCGTTCAATGAGAGGCAATGAAGCTGCTAGAGCCCTTGAGCCTATCTTTCAAAGAAATTTTTATAGAAAAATTCCAACGGATCGAGGTAGTGAATTTGTTAATTCAAATGTAAAAAAGGTTAATACCATACTCTATCATAGTCGTAGTCCGATAAAGGCAGCATTAGCTGAACGTTTGATAAGAACAATTTGACTTTTAATCTCGAGATATTGTACATTGAAAAATACTGCTGCTTTTATTCGAGATTTAGGTAAAATCATGTTGATTTATAATCAACGTCCTCATTGATCCTTGCCCAATCATAGTCCTCTTGAAGTTCATCACAGTAACAATAGACTTGACATTTTTCTTAAAAAATATTCCAATGAAAAGATTATGAAGGAGAATTTAATGTTGGTGATACTGTTCAAATCAATCGAACAAATGATATTTTTGAAAAAAAAGGTATTACTTGTGTTCCATTGAACTTTTTAAAGTGTCAAATGTCTTAGACATTAAACCTTTGATGTATCGTCTACTTGATATGAAAGATGGCAAGATTCTTGGAGGTTTTTACAATTATAAAATACAAAACGTTAAAACCAATGAAATGTATCAAATTCAAAGGATATTAAAGACTCGTACTCGCAAGGGTAAGAGACATTTGTGTTTTGCTCGCTAGGATACACCTCTGATTTTGAGTCTTGAATTGTGCTGAAGACGTTCACAATGTCTAATGATTTTCATTTTACATTTATGTCCAATGTCTCTGACCCACTCTATGATGATTTGAATAATAAAAGTTATTTTTGGACAAAACTCCCCGCCATCAAATCCGAGGAAAGGTATGAAGTTGCTCTTCTTGCTTTAATTATTAAAAATACTTATGATAACCTGAGAAAGGATCATTCATATGAGAATAAAGTAAGATCCTTTGACTTCTCTGACGAGCGTTTGGTGACAAATTTTGATTCTTATGATTACGCCCTTTGCCGCTATACCCTACGAGGAATACGGCAATATGCATGAGTTGTGTCGAGTTACCAACAAAAAATTGGAAGTCGAAAAAAGGGTGGCTACACATTCAACTATTCATCAGAACAGAGGATAAGTTCCATTTCCAATTCATTTGAGAATGAAAGAATTTTACTCAATGAGGATTTACGTGAGATTCTTGGTTTTACATATTGTATTATTAAAGCAAAAAATTTCAGTGGCAAGGATCATGTTATCTATGCAGACTATGTGTCCGACTTCTCATCAGACAATTGTGTATTTCTTTACGCATCCTTTGTCGAGACCTCGAGATGCGGTTTTACAAATGTCCCCCTTCTACTTATTCTTGAAGGAAAAACTAGTCACAAAGACATTCACCACAACAATATAAAGCGCCTTCAATATATCCCAGTTAAAACTTTGTGTTTGGCCTCTGTCAGTTAACATTAAGAAGTGAATTGGGTGATCCTCTAGCAATAACAAAAGGTTTGGCTGTGATTACATGTCATTTCCGACCCATTCAGTGAGGTGGCTAATATAAAACTACTTTTGTTTGTCCTGATATTGATTGCTATATCAATACTCTTGGACCACGACAATTTAGTCATAGAATGGACTAATACAGGATTCGTTCGTCAATATCCGGTTACGGTCTAGGCTATGTTTTTTCTTCATATCAGGTTTGCTATGTTTTTTCGTTCTGCACTCCACCTGGCTAAAAATATGCACCGGTTTAGACCGGTTGCACCCGATTTTGCGCCCTCAGAATTACATGATTGGGGCTCTAGGAAGGATTTTAAAGAAAGTTTTCAGGCCCAGCGCGCGATCCTTCGGCGAGCGATTGAAATCACGATGAAGCGGGAAAGATTTAAAAAGGACGAGACGTACCTAATCAGTCATCAATTTTAACTCAGGTTGGAAGCGTAAAACATCAAGCTTGTCGAAGAAGAAAAAGAAACCAAAATTAAAATTGTTTGATCGAAAAAGGATTTCTTGTCCTGGAAATGCCATATCCACCACATAAAGAATCTCATCCTTCAGTAAACTCATCTCTAAATCTTTTCAATGCAGAAAATGTTGATGTGAGCGTAAAATGCGGTTACTATGAACAATTTTATCCGCAACAACCGAAAAACCAAGTGCAGCTGAGGGGTTATTCTATGAAAATTGTGTACTATGCAATTTTTTGTAGACAAATCAGTGTCTACATAAATGGAACGTTGTGAGCACATACAACAGTATTTCAAATTATGCAAGTTATATACAATTCATGTTCATGACTCCAATGTCCTGTAAGCTTTTGAGAGGTATGGCTATTGGATATGAATATAAAACGGACACTGACACTAGCAATATACTTAGAGATGCAATAAACTAAAGATTTACACTTGGTTGGAAAAATAAATCATTAGATATTTAATATAACTCCATGGCTGCCTCCCAATGTAAAGACTGAATGCGAAAAGTAGTTGGAACTGCACCCGATGTAACAGTCTCTCTCAACTCGGCAACACTTGATGTTCGAAAACAACATGCTATGATTTCTGTTGCTTTGGCAATAGAAAAATTAAGAGATAGTGGAAATGGTATCAAACTGCTCATTCCTCAAACAATCACAAATCAACGACATATTACCACGGGTAAACGCACCTATACTGGTTCATCATTTATCAATGGTTAAATTCCTTCAAAACTCAAAACTGGTAATTCCTTCAAACTGGTAAAAAGTGCCAGTTTCGTTGGATCATGGACAAATTCTCCAAACAAATTTGAAATGTTTGGACTTTCATCTCTTGTATGTAAAGTAAATGGAATTCTACTCTACAATTTATTCTTTGATAAATCCTACTGGATCTTATATAGATTTTCAATGCAATCCCTAGATCGAGATTCACAAATATTTGAAAATAGTATAACCGAAGAGAATGTTTGCAAAGACTCATGGTATCATTGTATTGGATTTGTCCGGTACTCAAGATATGACTATTTTCCGAACGGGTAAAAAACTTTTAGTTTGTACTTTTGCCGAACTATTGGAGGAGAGTTAAGCATTAATCTTGCTAAATCAATTTGAAGCCTATTTGGAAATTATTCCTGATGACAGTGTTCTATTAGACTGGTGCCATGAACACAAATCAAAATGCATTCAATTTGTATCCTTACATTTCCAAATACAAATATTATTGCATACCCTCGAATTTTCTTGACCATATTCAAAGCGTAAACAATACCCTTATCATTATTACCTTGCCATTGTTACTTATCGTTCATTCCTCATCATTGCATCTTTCAAACAGCGAAGAATATTTAACGTTTGATCCTCTTGGCCCACAGTATGCTTTCTACACGCCTCCAATTAAAAAAATTTCTTGAGCAAAGTGGAAAAATCTATTATTCGAAATCAGAAGTGAGTACAAGATTTATCAACCAAAAGCTGTGGTTTTCATACACTATTACATTTTGTTTTCTGATATCGTGGATATACTTACAGTGAATTTCATAGCATTTATGGTGACAATCCTCGATTGAACGACTTTCTAATTGAAAATACTCTTTCCTACCTGTATATAATATAAATTTCAGTGTCCTAACAGTGAAATTCTTTTAAAATGTTTGTAAGTTTGTTTATTAATAAAAATTGTATGTACAAAACTCTATGTCCTTTAGATTTCTTCTTCCACATATAAGTAACCATCGGAAACGATAAGTGGCGGCAGATTGTCAGGATTCAACTTGTATTCATCTTGGCATGCAAAGTCAAGGTCGCATTTTCTACAATGTAATATAAATTCATTTTTATTATATCTCTCCGTAAAGTCAATAATGCTATTCTGCTTCATATTATAAAATTCACATGTTTCGATTTGCTTATTTTAAGCAATGTCGCACACAAAATTCTCATACAAAGAATCACTTTCTGTAACAGCCAAATAAAAGTCAATGGGTTTCTAATCATTGTAGCCTGTATCTTCAGGGCGATGTCGTAAAAACCTGACTCTCTAATTATTCTAGCAATAGAAGCATAGACCAGGCTCTTCTTCCCAAAGCTATTTAAAACCACAACGATACCAGTCTCTTGAAAATAAACTGAAATCACGTATAGGATTTTTTGCAATCATGCCAGATTAATTTTTTTCCCATTGATCACATTTATTATAGTGACAATTGGAGTATGGGAAACCTCTAGTATGAGAGTCACAAATTTCTTCAGGACAGGAATTAGATTCCTTGATTTGCACAGCATATCCTTTGTGCAATTTAAACGGACTGCATAATCTACATTTCATTATAGTCATCAACAATAGTACAATTCTCACAGGATGACCTGCGGCTCAATGTATACAAACATAATGGACATGTTTTAAAACATTTTCTCGATGTTGACTGTCTCACTTCCAAAAAGAAACTGACTTTCGATCAATAAAATGAAATTCTTCTAGGAGGAGGAATAATCGAGTGACGTCACAAAACTTATTCGATTTATTTGTTGTTGTCTTGCAAAATGGCCGTCTAGGTAGTGGTTAAAAGCAGAACCATAATATATTTTTTTTTCAATTTATATATCAATGAATTGAGTAAATGCCTCTGGGCGACGACGTAAAAGTTTAATGCAATAGTCCAAAGACGGAGAACCATTTCTCATTATATCGTTAAGCATCTTCTTTTAGAAAATATTTTCCTTTGAAGAGATGGCTCTAGGAAATCATCATCTAGAATCAATTGTTTTTCCGAAGTCGCTTGATTCCGTATAATTTTTACTTCTCAAATCAAGTTATTTTAAACCTGACACTCTCACTATCGATTATAGACTAGTAATGATTCTCTCTCGCTTGTGACAAACTTACTCCTTTTTTATAGATTCAGACTACTGTCTTCAATATATTTCACGAATGCATTTAATACGTCTTGTAATCTTTTTATATGTATTATATTCACTTTTGCTGCAAAGCATGACTGTTCTTTCGACTTGAACTTGCTTAATGATATTACATATCGCGCAAACATCTCGTCCCATTCAAGGGTTAGCTGACAGACATTTGTAATTTCTACTAATTATTAGGCATTCTAGGTTTCATTTTCGCCATTTTTACTGCCTCCAATATCCAATAGAGTAAAAGAATTCATTACTAGAGGATAATATCCTTGATATTGTCATAGTGAACTCTTTTTCAACACTAAAGCTAAGTCAGGCAGGTGTGCGTCACCCTTAACTGTAAATATTGGACCATGATTCAATATTTTGCAGCTGCGACTTCCCTACCTGACTAACGGACTCTAACAAGTCCTATTATGTAACACCCCAAAACCTATTACGTAACAAGCAAAGAAATCTTGATTTAGCCTGCCCCCTGAAGTTTTTTTTTAAGAATCAGAGAAACTATGACGTAACTACCACAATAATCCTGATTTGGCGGTGACCTTGAAGGTTTCCCCTTCACCCTTAGGTTTTTAAGATAACAACCATAGAAAAACATTCCATATTACGTAAAATGCACCTGCGTCTCTTAGAAAACATTCCCTAGGACGTAAACATACACCTGCTGGCTGTCACGGGAATGGAGGGATAGGGGTGTCACGGAAACCATGGAGGCGTCACTACTAATATTGCATATACATTTTTCACAATCACTAAATTTCATTTTTGACAGCCCTTTTCCCAGGGTAAGTAGGGGTTATTTCAACCTTGGAAGCAGGTTAATTAAACTTTTTGACTATTTTGGATAAAATAGCAATCTCAAAATAATTATTGGATGTATTTGAAGGCTAAGGGAGGACCAGGTAGCAAATAATGGCAAAGGAGTGAAGACTGGATGCCTTCCAATCACTTTTTAGTCGGTAGAGCTATTCATTTCCTGTCGAATGAGCCCCCTCCAAAGTTTCTACGACAACCTCTCTTTACTACAGGCAACGCTAAGGGTTATTTCTGATTGGGGAGAAAGAAGTCAAAATTTAACAGGAAGAGCAGAGGGTTCATGATGGGGCGATCCCCGTCATTTACGGGATAATCTCTTTTCATTTTATTTTTTAAGGTCGGCCTTTACTTTCGTTTGAAAACTTTTTTATATTTAATTTCTGTTTGTTTTTAATACTACGTATATACAGGGTTACATTAAATATTGAGAACACAACTGCTCCTCAAACACCACACTTTATTTTTGAAAAGTTTCACTTTTGCAGAACACTTCTTCCCAAAATAGGTCATTCAGTTTATTTGCTTTTCAAATTAAAGTATAATTTTTTCAAAATAGACAATCGCCTCCGCAATAAGAGAGGACAATTTTACGTTACGCAAGTTAATTTTACATTATGGAAAGTGAACTTAGCAGCAACAAAGTGGAATTTTTGGATAAACAATTAATGAATTCTAAAAACAAACAAGAAATCTTTTTTAGAACCCCTTTCACGCTGGATCAAGCTTGAATTTTCTTCTAGATTGCACATATTTGAACTTAGCCACTTAGTATTGTAAATTACGGCATAGTGCGAAAGCCGCCGAAAACTTTCTCGACCCCTGCTAAGATTTGTTTCGTACAGTCAAACACTGTATTTAAATTTGATTAAGTTTGGGACAAGTCCTTTGAAGACCATTGAAAAGTATAATATTGTCAAAATTTGTTCCGTACAGTCAAACACTGTATTTAAACTTGATTAAGTTTGAGACATGTCCTTTGAAGATCACTAAAAAGTTAATAGGATAAAATTGACGTGACTATTCCACGTTATTTCGAATAGGATTCTTGCATAATCATGACTTTCGACCCCGAAGAGATTATATCGGTAATTTTCTGCTATCTCTTTTTTTTTTGTCAGCACAGCAACCGGTTATTTTCATTTTGAAAATGGCCAAGGAAGAGGAACGGTCTCTGATTTCTGAAAATCTAAGAGACAAATTTAATGAAGGATTTGAATACGTGCTGATTCACTATAGATGGGTTTTTTTTGTGTGTTTTTTCTTGCTGCCTGTGTCCTTGATATATGACATATATTTTTTACCTGAGAATTTGGGTGATATTTAACCTAAATAGTGCGCCTAAATATCATGATAAAAAAGTCAAGGACGTTCAGAGACAGGTAAGATTTGGGGGTTGTTTGGTTTTGTGAAACTCTTTCTTTTTTTAGGTCCCGAGTCTCAGGGTCTATTCACTAACTCTTGGAACACAAGTTTCTGGTAGGCACAACACTGCTTCTTCGTCAAGCCGAATCAAGAGAATTCTTGAATTGATGAGGGCCCCTGTATTTTTAGGGTTCTTGGGCAATAGTTTGTCGGATCTTTACCGTCAGGTCTTCTGTTGAGAGACTTTTGCCAATCCTGAAATGAATTCCCTTAAAACAGTTTATTTTCCCTAAAGCTTAAAATTTTTATGCTGGGTAAAAAAAATGGACTTGCTTGGCCACTCTCCTTTTCGTTGCCATCACGATGGTATATCCCGAAGGGGGGGGGGGGGGTAGGGGTCTTCGTTTTGAATTTAACAACGTTCGAATGAACTAAAAGACAACACTTATGGATTGTGCAGGATATTTCCAAGTTCATATATGCCAGTTCAGAAATATTTAGGGCGGACAAGAATTTTCATAACATTTTATAATCAAGACGAAAAATCTACTATTCAAAACTCAAGGAAGGGGATAATTTTTTTTTTTCGTTTTTTTCAGTGAAAAAAAAAAGAATGTATAAGGATGGCCAGAGACGCATGTTTATTTGTTTCTTTTCCCATGGATGAGCACATCAAACCAGTGGTGAAAAATTCCTAGGAGGGGGCTTAATCAGTCCGAAATCCAGTTTTATACCGTTTTTTTAAGTAACGAAAGAGATTCCGCCTCATCATCAGGGGTGTTGTTCGTGGGGCAAGCGGGGTATTTTCCCCTTCCACAATCATTTGGAGTCAAAAATTATTACATAGTCCATGTCCCTTGACTATTCGGATATGGACCCCTCTGGCCCCCCCCCCCCCCCCGCAATAAGAATGCTGGAGTTACGCCCTTGCTCATCAGGGGGCTGTAAAACAATTTTTTTGGCCCAAATGCGCTCAAAATGACTTCAAGAGAAAATTCTGAGAGACTGATCAATTCAAAACTCAACTACTGGAAAACTATGTACGCTATATTTCAGTCTCAGACCCCACGGGACAGTCCAGCCAGTAGCACATTTATCCGTAAAAAAAACATTTATAGTTTATATAAAGTTAACTAGTAGTGTGGGCCCTTTATGCGGTCATACTAACGTACTTACTGTTAAATATGGTTGCATAGTGACACTTCCAGTATTCAGAGGAAGAAAAGCAGCAGCCTCCCTCATATTTAGAAAAATTCGTTTTATTCTGTAAATGAGCTTTTGTTCTCAAAGAATTCTTATAGCCTACAAGTTTAATTTTGACCCTTTTGGCATTTAACCTAAAAAGGGAAGGAGGGAGGGCGTCGTGTGGAGGGCAGTAGCTTCCACATTTAGGATAATTTCAAATATAATATTTGAAAACTAAAATAAATGCACAAAAATATAGAATATTTAATTTCTGAACATTTATGAAAAATATAGTGAAAAGAATGTCTTAAAAAAAACATGAACACGTGTTTCTGCGTTTTCATTTATTGATTTCTTTCCAAATTGATGATTTTAGAGAACATAAGCTTATCTACTCAGGATGGCCAACAAACTATGTAAAAAAAAGAGAGCTGGGTGCTAAATAAATTTCAATTTTCGATCTTGACTAGAACGGTGAAAATTAAGCTTCTTATTACCCATTCTATTGCTTTTTTGGAAAGAGTTGAATTTGACAAAACACCCAGTTCTGTAATTTTCTTTTTGTTTTTCCAGATACAGACGAGCCTGAGGTAGAAAGATAAGAATTACATTCATGTTTTGTGACGTCATAGAAACCAAACTATGCATCTTTTGTGGAAAAATGATGAGATAAAAGGGATTCTATTATATGTTCAATTTATTTTTTTGTGATAGCAGTGTCTTTTCATTGCTATTTGTTTTGTCATTTATCGTTTTTATGCAATTAAAGATTGCAATTTAACCATTCGCAAGTAGGAAAAAAATAAAAACTATATCATAGAAATATATAATCATTTATTAAAATGAGCACAGAGTAGAAAACCTTTTTATACTTTTTTAAAATATTTCATTGTTTGCTTAGGTTTAGGAGGGAATTCCTCGCCAAAATCCCCTGAAAATTGAGGCTATGTGAAATATTTGAGATTTATGGTGACAGAAACCCTTCGTAGATTTTTGCTTTAGACCAAAAGTAGCTAAAAAAAAATTACTTTTGTTTTGCAGGTTAGAAAGTGGAAAGAAGAAGGGAGAAAAACCCCGATGTGTACTGCTCGACCAGGATGGCAGACTGTTTCCTTCAGAAAAGGGAAATACAAAAAGACTATGTTTAATGTGAAAGTTAATCTTATGGATGTTCTGGATATAGACGTCGAAAGGAAGGTGAGCCTCTTTATTTATAATTCGTATGCCCATCTCTTGATCGCCTAACCTAAAATTATCGAGGATTACGTAGACTTCTTACTTCAATTTTATGCAAACCTAAAAAACCATCCGATCAGACGATTTGGCTTTCTAAAGGTGGGCGATATCCAAACCCGTTTCTATGAAAAACCCAATTTACCGTTCGCATGCTTTTAAAATGAGGGGGAAAACGTTGCGTGTGTCCAGCTCTTTACTTTTCTGGCACAATCAGAGGCCTTATCCACTTAGAAGCAGTATTCTAAAATCAATATCTGGATTGTAAATATGACTTTCCCACTGTCAGTCCAATTATCAAGATAGTGAATTCCACAACTTTATTTTGAGGAAACATCATTGATCTTGGTTATAGGTTTTGCTGGGTCTTAGGTTGGATTTATAAATTTTGCTGTTCCATAGTTTGCAATTCCATAGTCCAGCTTCATAATCTTCTTTGTTTTACTGACAATTTGGAACCTCATATCAATGATCTGGTTTATCAGTGGAAAACATCTCATATAAGATCATGGACCTCAACCAACCTCTTTTTTTTTTTGATTTTTTCTTTTATTATTATTATTATTATTATTATTATTATTATTATTATTATTATTATTATTATTTAGGCTACGATCTAGGAACGTAAAGATATGTCTACAGTGTTGTTAATCAATCATCTATAGAAGCAAAATTTGGTTGAAAGACGTTTCCAACAATAAGAGAGGACCTTAAAAGAAATTCATGATAAACCTGTCAGGCCAAGAGAAAACGAGCTGAAAGACTGATGAAGGCTAGGAAAGATAAAGGACCAGCGTGCTAGTGGCAGGAATACCAACAAGTCAAAATCAATAACATAAAACAATCGCTAAAATTATCAGAAAAATTCCTAATGAAAAACCAAATCAATAAACTGAAAAAAATCCCTATTATGTTCTTGGAAGTGGTAAAAAAAAACATGCACGATTGTTGTTTTTTTTGAAAAAGCCTCATACGATTTTCTAAATGAACTAGGTGATGTTCTACAGAGAGATGAAAACAGCACGCGCTTGTTGATGATGATGTTATCGGTATTGGCAAATACTATTGTTATCCAACTGGGGGACAAATGAATGTACAGAATTCATCATGGCAACAGCCTCTATGTAGGTGATACATAGGAGCGTCTAAGAAGCATTTATGCAACTAATTAGCCACCTTGCAAGAGTGCTTTGAACAGTGTTCGGTTGTTTTTGATGCTTCAATCTAATTGGACCCGAATCCCGTGCTTTTCAAAAAAAAAGAAAAGCAAAAAAAAAACGGCTGAGTTCAACTAATTTTTGTGTTTACTAATTTATACAGGACCAGGGTCTAAAATGATATTCTTTATGATTGCAATCAAGATATCTAGTCGAACAGTTTCGTGGTAACGAACTGTAAACGCTCCTTACTATAAGTAAGGAGACGACACGGCTCAATAGTAATCGATACTCTAAAAGATCGAATTTTAATATTATTAAATATATCGAAAGAATCGGCTTATTATGCTGACTCCATAATATGTAAGGTTCTTTAAGCCTAGTGCTGCCAATAAAAGGCTATGAATCTGAAAAAAATTGCCTGGGTTTTGGAAAAAGGGGAAATAAACTTTGAAAGTCAAGGAGTGTTAATAAAAATGACATCATCCGATTCAGTATATCAAAAAACCCAACTGTAGAGGTTTCAAGCTCCTATCTGGAAAAATGTGGAATTTTGGATTTTTGTAGATGCGTGTTTATTTGTTTTTCTTTTTTTATCTTTTTTGTTTCTGTTCCCCAGGGGTGATCGTATCGAACTAATGATCCTAGAACATCAAAGAGGGCTAATTTGAACTCAAATTAAAAGTTCTAGTTCCTTTTTTAAGTGACAAAAAAGATCGGAGCGCAACTAGCCTCCTCCCACGCCCGTTTTCCCAAAATCGTCCGATCAAAATTTTGGGGTAGCCATTTTTAGAGTAGTTTAAACGTCTGAAAAATTATGCGTTTGAAGATAACGTTGCTCTGTCCCAGCCTCTGGGGGTAGGTCTTTAAGTTATAAAATTTGCCCATTGTTTACTTATAGTATTTGTTATTGGGAAGTATGCAAACATTTTACAGGGGGCGGAGGACTTTTCGCTTGGGATGGGTTTATATGGGGGCAATTTTTTGCGTGGAAAGAAATTTCTTGGTGTGAACTTTCCTTGTTTTTTTTTTGTTTTATTATTATTATTTACTTCCTCGGCGACACACTATCCTGAGAGTTCAATGGCTATCGATGTTTTTTATTTTTCATTGTCTGATAGCGTATTATTGTTATAATTATATGGTTATGATTGTTTGTTATATTGTTATAATTATGGTTAGATTGTATGTTGTTACATTGTATTATGGGCATATTATTATCATTATATATTACAGGTTGTACGGGTTGAGCCTTTAGTCAGCATGGGACAATTAACAGCTACATTAGATCCTTTAGGCTGGACAATTCCTATTCTTCCTGAGCTGGATGACCTGACTGTTGGTAAGTCTTTATAAATATTTCTTAATTTTGAGTATGAATTACTTAGAGCTAGTTTTGTATTGTAGGCGCGGCTGGGCTTACCATAGAAGTTAGCTGGATAGATATCTAAACTGACACAATCTAGGAAGTAAAAGTCGAATTTATTCTATTTATGCTTCTCTAACCGTTATGTGCAAATATATTCTGCTCCCTTCTTTGGCAAAATGACTAAATTACGCTTATCATCCAAACAATCATATTTTCTATTTCTTTATGAATGGTAATAAATCTTAAAATCAAAATAATCTTGTATAGCATGAAAAAATCAAATAAAAAGTTAGATAATAAAGAGTTGAAACAATCCTGATAAGAAAATAACTTCTGTCGATATCGCAACAGCATATACTTGAATAAAAGAGTACGCGTATCCTTACGTGACTGTCAAGCATTAAGGAAAAAAACAGCTAAATGGATGCCAAATATCCATTTAATAGTCAAAAGCTGGCTTGACCGAGATTATTAATTGAAGATGAGAGAAAAATATATAGACCACCCCACCCAATAGAGCTTTCCAATTAATAAAAGTTTGATTAGTTTAGAAAAAAAATGAATAAAAACAAAGTGGAAAAAACGCGACTAATATTATCCATATGGAACTCATTAGAGACATATTACTACAGTAGAAGGGACCCTAGTACTCCCACGAGAACACATGTGCTGCCATCTACAATTTAGTCTAACGCTGACGGGACATAATTTATTCAAGGATTATCGATCCACGAACGGGTCAATGACCCCTTTTTTCAAGGTCGATTTATTTGTTGTTCGTCCAGGTGTATTGTCTCCAGGGCGAAGTTTGCAGATACGCATTAACGGTGGGGAATGTATTGATCTAGGACAAGTGAATTTCCGAGAAATTGATTGCGTAATCGGTGGGGAGAATGTTTTGATCCGATAACGGGAAACAGGATCACGTGTCTCATTCTAAGCCAATCAGAGGGCCGGAAATATTAGCGGGAGAGGATTGCAGAGAATATAAGGAAAGAATTTTTGCTATAGTTTTTTATTAGTCTGTGAATAGAATTCAAAGGAGCGAGAACAGTTTGAATTTACTCATTTGGATATATTTGTGCTGATGATGAGTGGAATGTTTACCCTATTAGAAATTGATAGTGGAGTTGGTAGCAATAATACAAGAGCACCAAACATTGCGGTGGAAATCACGAGAAGATCACGGCTTTGTCTGGAATGGGATGAAGTATATGCAAGATATGTGATATCCTTGAGCAAATTTAAAATGGAGGATCAATTATGTTTCGCTGTAAAAGCTATTGTGAATAGACTTCAATGTCTTTACATTATTGAAACTATTAAGACAATAAACTGTAATTATTCAATACTATTAATTGTTTCAATAAAATTGTTTCGAAATCGAAAATGTTCCCTTTCTTTTTGTTGTTAGAATGTTAGGCTAACGATTCATGGTCAGTCTAGAGTCAGCAGTCGGAGTGATAGGATTGAAAAATGAATAAATTCGAGAAAGAGAGAATTAGACCGAATCTGGTGTTTATGGAAAAACATTTGATTTTGGATGATGATTTTCTTGAGTTATCTCTTCAACGCAGGATATTCTCTCGGGGAACACTTAATGAAAACTGATTCTCCCCCATTGGGCTATTGTATGAAACTTTGTCGATGTGACTCAAATGCTTATACTCAATTTATTGATATATTAATTGGAACAAAGCTGAATAATATCGTGGATATACTTTTGAAAACATTGCGATAAATTCAATGTAGATGGCTCCCCCACCCATTTGAAAGAGGTGACGTCACAGAGTTACTCCTCTCCCATTCCTCCACCCTGAATTTATCCGTCAGCAGGGACGATCAGTTTTTCGTTTTAGCTGTGAGAGAGTTGACATCGGAAACCAAAAAAAATGTTCTATACATGTCCACTATGCATGTACACTCTTGGCAGTTGGACTCAATGTGAAAATTGTACAATTATTGATGACTATAGTGGAAAGTGTAAATTATGTAATCCTTGTAAATTACATAGAGGCTATGCAGTACAAATTAAAGGATGTAATTCATGTCTTGAGGAGATTCGTGACTCTCACCCTAGGGGACATCTGTGCTCCAATTGTCACCATGACAAATGTGATCAGTGGGAGAATACTTACCCCGCTATGATTGAAAGAATCCCAAACGTGATTCTAGTTTATTTCTACGAGATTGGTATCGTCGTGGATTTAAATTATTCTGGGAGGAAGAATCTGGTCTACGATTCAACTGTTGGAGTAACAAGGCAATTTGGTTTCTACGTCATCGTTGTGACGACACTGCCTATTATGACTATAAACCTAGTGATTTTTTTTGGCAGTTACCGAATGTGATTCACCATTTGAAAACACTGTATGTGATATTGCTTCAAATAGACAGATTGAAACTCGTGAATTTCATAATATGAATGCAAATAGTATCATTGACTATACAAAGAGATATGACAAGAGTGAAATTACATTGTATTGTAGAAAATGTGACCCTGACTTTGCAGTCAATCAAGATCAATATACAGTGAATCCAAATGATTTACCGGCATTAGTGGTTCACGACAGTTGCCTATACACCGAAGAAGAAGAAATCTAAAGTGAAGATTTAAAGACATTGTTGTATATATACATTTTATTAATAAACAAATTCTCAAACATTTTTTAAGCACTTTACTCTTAGGGCACTGAAATTTATATTATACAGATCTGAGAGGATATTTTCCACTAGAAAGTTGTTCAGGGCGTGGATTGTCACCATAAATGTTGAGAAACTGCTTGTAAGTATAGCCACGACATCGGAACACAAAATATAGTAGTGCATGGAAGCCACAGCTTTTAGTCGTCAGATCCTGCACTCTCCTCCGATTTTGAATAATAGTTTTCCCACTGCTCTCAATATAGTTGCTGATGTGGGGTGTGTAGAATGTATAGGGTAGACCAAGAGGATCAAAAAATTCAATCGTCTTCATTTTTTTGAAAGATGCACAGCCAATGACCCGTCAGCACAGTCGACGGACTGCTGTTAACAATAATTAAGGTATTATTACCACTTTGAATTTTTCCAAGAAAGTCCGAGGGCAGACAATAGGATTTGTACTGGGACATGTAGGGATCCATATTAAATACAATGATTATTTGACTGGTGTTCATGGCGCCAAGTCTAGTAGAACACTACCTTCGGGAGCGATTTCCCAATAGGTTTCATATTGATTTAGTGAGATTAGTGCAATACTCTCAGCCAATGGGTCGGCAAATGTCACTCTAAACGCACACTCCCCGTACGTACTATACTCATATCCTGCGTGCCAGACAAATCCAATATAATGATACCATGTGTTTTAGCAAACATTTCTTCGGTTATACCATTTTCAAATAGGTGCGAATCATGATCTAGGGTTTGCATGGTCAAGTCATACAATGTTCTATAGGATTTATCAAAAAGATAGATTGTAGAGTGGGATGCCGTTTACTTTGCAGACAAGAGATGAAAGTCCAAACATTTCGAATTTGTGTGGGCATCCAGTCCACGATCCTATTGCACTAGCACTTTTTTTTACGAATGCCAAAGCGAGTTTTGACGGAATTTCGCCATTGATAAAGGATGAGTCGGTGAAGGTGCGTGACCCATGGTGATATGACGTTGATTGGTGATTGTATGAGGAACAAGTAGTTTAATATTATTCCACTGGCTCTCAGTTTTTCCACTGCCAAAGCAACAGAACTCATAACTTGTTGTTTGCGTACATGAAGTATTGCCGAGGTGAGGGAGAGAGTTACATCAGGATTGGCATCAAGTTCTTTTCTCAATGTGAATTGGGATGGTGCAAGCGTCAGTTTTATATCCACTTTAACATTGGGTGGTAGCCATTGGGGTATATTAAATATTTCATGATATATTTTTCCAACTAGATGTAATTCGCTAGTTGTAGCATTTTTAAGTGCATCTGTACTATCAGTATTAGTAATATATTCATATCCATTGGAGGTGCCTCTCAATTCCTTGTATGACTTGGGCGTCATCAGCATAAATTGCATATAGCTTGTATAATTTGAGAGATTGTTGCTTGTGCTCACCAGCGTGCCATTGATGTAGACACTGATTTGACGAAATAAATTATGTAATGTAATATACAATTTTCATAGGATATTCCATCGGCCCGAATTGGCAATGTATTATCGGATTTCCGGACCTTCATTTGTAAATCTATAAATGTCGAAGACATGTCCGTAAAGTAGTCTTCATTGGAATAAATTTGAAAGTGGATATTATCAGAGAGGGGTTGTGTTGTGGATAAAATTTGTTCATAGTATCCATGCTTGACACTCACATCAACATTTTCTGCATTGAATAGATTCAATGATGAGGTGATTGAAGGTTGGGAATCCTTATGCGGTAGTTAGGACATCTTAGGAAAAGAAATCTAGTTTCGATCTAACAATTCTCTTCCTGGGGCTTCTTTTTCTGTTTACAGTAAGTGTCGGCTTTTTCCTTCTTTCTTTTACAGGGGTGATGTCTTTCGTTTCTGACCTGAGTAGAGACTGATGAGTGATGCATTGTTTCTCGACCTTTTTAAACCTTTTCCATTTTGTTTTTAATCCCTCGCCAAGGTTTCGCGCACTGGACCTGAGATTTTCCGAAGCACTTTTTTTAAAATCCTTGCCAGAGCCCTAATCGTATAGTGTAGATGATGCAAAATCTGTCGCAGCCGGTGCAATATATTTTCTAGCCAGAGGTAGTGCAGAGCGAAACAGCTTAGCAAACCAACTGCCAAGACCGTAGCCAGACATTGAAGAGCGACCTTTGTAATAGTCCATTCCATTGCCCTGTTGTCTTGGGCCAAGAGTATTGACATAGCAGTCAATATCAGGACAAATGAATACCACTTTTCTATTAGACATCTTGTTGCTGTTGTTGAACGATGGGTCGAAAATGGCATGCAATCACAGCCAAACCTTTTGATATTGCTAGAGGGTCACCTAATTCAGTTCATAGTGTTAACTGACAGAGTTCCAAATAGGAAGTGTTTACGGGAATATACTGAAGATGCTTTATATTGTAGTAGTGAATATGTTCTTGATTGGGTTTTTTCGTTCAAAAACCCGTAGGAGGGGAACATTGGTATTGCCAACCCGGGATGTTTCCACAAATGAAGCGTAGAGAAATATACAAGTGTCCGTGGAGAAGGCAGGCGGGTAGTCAGCAAAAAATGAAATTAGTGTTTCCGGCAGTTTTACCGTTGATTATGTTGAGCTTAAAGTCAAGAACGTCCTTAGATTATCATTGAGAATAACCTTTTCATCGGCAATAGGTGAACTAATATAGATCTTGCCCTCATCCTTTGAATAGTTGAAATGAAAAGCTCCTTTTTTACGAGCGGAAATTCTTTTATTAATAGAACGACATAAATCATTCATACAGGTGAGCTCTTCATAGGGTAATTCAATATATGGATAATTCATCCAATTGATTTTTTGAATTTGCTCTTGATAACCTGAGGGTGGTGGCCAATCATAGGGTCTAATTTTTATATCATATTTACGATCTTTTCTCAGGATGTCGTAGGTATTTTGAGAATACAGTCGACAAGAGCCACTTCATACTTTCCATCGAATTTGATGGTGGGAGAGAGTTTTGTCAAAAATCACTTGTTCTATTCAAGTCATTGTAGAGAAGATCAGAAACATTGGACAAGAAGTCACATAGAAATCATTGGGCATTGTTACTATCGTCAGCACTGACCCAAGAATCAAAATCAGAGTTGTATCCTAGCCAGCGAACAAGCAACTGTCTCTGACCCCTACGAGTACGACTCTTTAATATCTTTTCAATTTGATAAATTTCACTAATGTTTCTAACTCTTTGCAGTTCATATTCATAAAAACCACCGAGAATATCATCATCTTTGGTGTCTCGCTTTCGATGTGTCGTGGGTTCGGTGTCCAGGATTTTGGACACTTTCAAAATTTCAGTGCTCCATAAATAATTCCCCTTTTCAAAAATACTGGTGGTTCTATTAATTTTAACAGTATCACCAACATTGAATTTCTTTTTTTATCTCTTCTTCTCATTACCACCATTGGAATATTGCTTTAGAAAAGCATCAAATGTATTTTCACTGCAATGAATAACCCGAGGGATTGAGTTGGACAAAGATCGATGAGTTCGATGGTTATATATCTGCATGATTTTATCTAAATTATGAATAAAAGCAGGTGTGTTTTTCAGTGTACAATATCTTGAAATTAATAGACGAATCGTTGTAATTAATCGTTCAGCCAATGCAGCCTTTATCGGGCTGTGACTATGATAAAGTGTTGTATTATATTTCAATAGAACCTTTTGCATATGGGGATTAACAAATTCGCTACCACGATCCGATTGAATTTTTCTATAGCAATCCTGTTCAAGAATACTTTCAATGGCCTGAGCAACTTCAACACCTCTCTTTGACCGTAATGGAATGGCATAGGCATAGCGACTAAAGACACTGATTGCCACCAGAATATATTTGTAGGGTGCATTGTGACGCGGTTGAATCGCGTCTAAAGTTAAAAGATCCGTTTTCATTATATGCAGAGGGAAGAAGGCTTTAGTTTGTCGATAATACATTTTTAGACCACACTGCCTATATATGACAAATGAAACTCAGAGAGGAGAGAAAGTAACAAAATGAAAAATAAAATCAAAAAGGTGAAAAAACGAGGATTTTTTCAGCCAGTGGCGAAACCATGAAGATGAAAATATAAGCAAATATTTCGACAAGGACCTCCGCCAAGTCGTCCTCAGTGTTAAACAAAAAAGAAAAAAAAAAAAACGAAAATCTAACCTTTCGAAGTTTACCTTACAAAGACAGAACGGACACTCCCATCACCCTCCTTCTGTGAAAAGAGGGGTAATAATGTCTTTAGTCGACAGAGTTTTAAAAAATTTGTTCCCGTAATCATATAAATTCTGAATTAAATTATGTAAAGGATATTCTTTTCTGCAATGGTTACCCAATCAAACTCATTGAAAATATAATAGATAGACGATTAAAAAAGATAAAAGAACAAAGTAGGGAGCTTGTCCCCCTTGATTCAGTTACACCGGCAATTGAGAAAAAAAACTTTCATCGTTTTACCATACATCCCGAAACTTGGCGATAAACTTGGAAAAATTTTAAAAAAACATAATCTCTCTCTGTTTCTTTTTCAAAACCGAACAAAAAGTTGAACACTTTTCAACTCAGGAAAGGATAAAACAGACCCTGTACTGGGTAGTGGTGTCTACAGAATCCCGTGTTCTTGTGGAAAATTTTACATTGGTAGGACCCATCAACAACTAGGTGAACGTTTGCATGAGCACAAAATTTCAATAGATAAGTACCTGAGATTAAAAAATAACAATGACAGCTTTGATTCGGCTTTGGCTTCGCATATTTTTCGTAAATCCGACCCATCTAGTTCTGTTTGACGAGGCAACCTTAATATCAACTGTAAATGGCGTACCAAAAACTTTTAAAGAGGTAATTGAGATAAAAAAATATATGAACCAAAATTTAGCAATAAATAGAGATACTGGAGATATTTCATTAAGCCCAATTTACGACAGTTTAATCTTGAAGGAATCAATCAATATTTTCACCCGAAATAACTTAAAAGAACCTATTTGCATGTCTAATGAAAACCGAAATTGTAGACCAGCTAAAACTATTGCAAGGCGAAAGATCCTTGCCCAATCATCTTGGTAAATTCATTTTCATTGATTCATGCCTGGTTTTTATTCAGTAAAAAAAAAAAAAAAAAAAAAAAAAAAAAAAAAAAAAAAAAAAAAAAAAAAAAAAAAAAAAAAAGAGTGTCTGTTCTGGCTTTGTAAGGTAAACTTCGAAAGGTTAGATTTTCGTTTTTTTTTTTCTTTTTTGTTTAGCACTGAGGACGACTTGGCGGAGGTCCTTGTAGAAATATTTGCTTATATTTTCATCTTCATGGTTTCGCCACTGGCTGAAAAAATCCTCGTTTTTTCACCTTTTTGATTTTATTTTTCATTTGTTACTTTCTCTCCTCTCTGAGTTTCGTTTGTCGATATTGTTTGCCACGAAACCTGCGATTCCGATGCAGTGTGTAACTTGGTTCATTCTGTAGATACTCTTTTGCTTTTTTTAATGTGCTGTCAGAGACAACTTTAGAAAGCGTTTTAGGGGAACTTAGACTTCCCACTTCACCAATATTTTCATAGACAGGTTTCAGAACTTCAATCATTTTGAACGCAAACACGTAGTGCAATGTCCACTCCCCTTTTGCACACTGGAGGGTGAACCAATCCGTCATCGCTTTTGACTAGCAGCCACAGGTGTTGTAAAATCATTGCTGCTGATGCTGTTGCTAGTATTTTCCAATATTGAATCTTCTTCTTTTTTAAATGGCGTTGGCGTTGTTGGAGGACTATATTTTCTTAGTTTCTTTAGAATTTGCTCATTGCCAATAAGACTTTTGGGAAAGTTTGATACACTTAGAAAGGTGTATAGATTATTGTCAAATGATAAAAGTCCTTTACGATTCGTAACCATATCACAAATTAAATCAACTAGATTATAACTTTTTCCCTGAATTATAATTCGTTTCCCTGTGTTATCAACTTGAACTTGAATCAAATTGAACTTGAATCAAGTTCAAGTCTATCGACTTGAACTTGATGATCACCACCAGTTTTCCAACATGAGATATGTTAATACTCTTTTACTCTGTTCTCGATAGGTCACCGGCAAGGTTTGAAAAAAATCAGAGACAGCGATAAAAAAGGAGACATTCTGTGAAAAAAGAAAAAACAACAAAGGTAAGTTGAATACCCACTTCTTTGTTTTTCAATTCCAACCAACTCTTGTTTTTAGGTGGACTTGTTATGGGAACTGGCATTGAGTCTTCCTCACATAAGTATGGTCTATTTCAGCATATATGTGAGTCTTACGAATTGATTCTAGCAGATGGCTCTGTAGTGAAATGCTCCAAAGAAGATAATCCAGATCTTTTTTATTCTATTCCATGGTCCTATGGAACTCTGGCTTTCTCACGGCGGTAGAAATAAAATTATACCAGCTGCAAGGTAAGATAGCTCAAATTTGAAATCGTTATGGCCCTACCGCATAGATTTTGCTTACCAAATCATATTTCCTTCCAAAAAAATTAGGAGACAGAAGATTGTCGCAATACATCTTTATATTATATATTTTTTTAATAGTGGTTGAACATTGCTCTTGTAGGATTAAAAACACATTCGCCATAAACAGTTTGGGAGTGCTCAGTTGAAGTAAAAAATAAGTCCCGAAAATTTTTTACCAAAAAAAGTGCCAAAGTTAATAAATGATTTTTCAAACAATTTGACCATATTCTAGTTCAGTCCCACCGCTCAGATTGAATACTATCAATACCCTTTTTCTCGACCATCGCCACTAGTTAAACAACTTTTCTCAACAGTTAATGTAACCGAAGACCGACTTTACGACAAGAAAATAACAAAAACGGATCTTCGCTCAGATAAAAATGACTGGACTGTTATGATTTCTCTTAAAGTGTAGGATTTAATTTTACATGTTTTGCCATTAATGATAACATTGACGAAATACGCAAACTAGTCCTGTCATTATTCAGTGATTCTTTTAAGAAACTCTTTGCATTGCTATTTGCATGTCTTATGGAGCTTATCCCCCTTAATTTATATATTGAATTTATTTTCTCCCCCCGCCCTGAACTTATTATCAGCATATTAAGAAGCCTCAATGCAAAAATTATATAACAACATTGTACACCTTAATAGTGTGAGATCATTCCAAGATGCAGTTGATACAAAATGGATTATGTTAAGTCCCAAGAATTGGCAATTTCTTGAAGTATAATTCTAGAAATATAACCGGTAGATACTCGTCTACCAGAGGAAGCTTTCTATATCTCTTAATCGTTTAAAAAAATAAGCTGCCCTTAATTTCGAGCATAACGATCTATTCACAAATTTTAGATATATAAAAATTTATCTTTAATACTATTTCCACTACAGACAGCTAATCATAGAATCATAACACCTGAGGTCAGCACAGCTTGCCATGCTCTCATGCATCCCATTCTTTTAACAACTTAACGTATTATTCCCTGCTATGAAGTTCCCATTTTCTTTGGTTTTTTCCTTATGGCCTCTGCCCGCCCCCTGCGAGGTTGTTCAAATATTCGGCCTGGTCCCTGCTAAATTGCCAAGAAGCGTGATTTTTCCTTCTTATAATCTACTTTATCATCTCTAACTTATCATCCTTCAAACGTTATTTGACTATTTTAACACAAAATAGCTGTCTCTAATTATTTTATCCGCGTCGAGGAGAGGAGGCATCTAATAAGTGCTAGAAGGGGGAGGAGATGTTCGACCTCCGATCATCTTTCTACATACATTGGTAACCAGTATGCATTTAGTCTGTTTTTCTTTTTTTTTTTTCAATATCCATCTAAAAATTTCCTGAAAGTTGTACCTTAACACCTTAAGCCTTTTTGGAGACGAAAGATCAAGCACATCCCCCCCTTTCCGAAAAACAAACCCTATCAGAGGCACATCTCCAGCGTTGCCTACTCTAAAAATGCCATAGCGCTTCAATGCATTATTTATTATGTTTTTTTTCCAGAGCCTTCATATGGAAAGGGTGGTCGTGTAAACTTTGGATGGTACTCATTCGATTAGAAATTGAAAGTTCTAGTTTTCTTTTTAAGAGTCAAGAGTGATCAAAGGGCAACTAGCCCCCTTCCCACACCCTTTCTACTGCCTTACTCTAAGGAACGTTCAATCAAAATTTTGAGGTAGCCATTTTGTTCAAAATGATCTGATTGTCAAATAACTATGCCTCCGAAGATGACATGGTCCCCCACAGCCCTGAGGCAATGGCTGTAATTAGAAGATTTTGAACAAAACCAAATCGCACAATGTGCATGATGGTTGTCAAAAGGCTTATGAGAAGAGGTAGACATTTTATTCAAAATGATCTGATTGTCAAATAACTATGCCGCCGAAGATGACATGGTCCCCCACAGCCCTGAGGCAATGACTGTAATTAGAAGATGTTGAACAAAACTAAATCGCACTGTGTGCATGATGGTTGTCAAAAAGGCTTATGAGAAATATATCGGGAACAATTGAGGTATTAAGAGGAAACTTTCGGGGCATGTTGACGGTCGGAGGTCAACAACACCTTCCACGCCCTTTTTATCTGGCCTTCCCCTATAAATATCAATCAAAATTTGAGATAGCCGTTTTGGACAAAACATTTGAAGGGTCAAATAACTATGCTTCCGAGGATTTTATCAAAAGTTTTCAAAAGGGCGTATTAGCAATGTCTCAGGAATGGCTGAGAATATTAAGTTGTAACTTTCAGTTCATGTTGATTTGGATGTTGAAAAGTGATCGGAGGGCATAAAGCCCCCTCCCTCCCTGCTCTTTTTTGAATCCCTAAATTCTGATCCAAACTTTGAAATAGCCAATTTGTTCAAAATAGTCGAATGGTAAATTAAATATTTATCAGGGGATTCAATGCGCCTCATAGCCCCAAGGGCAAGGGTTGTAAGCAGTGCTTCTATTTCTACTATATTTTAGAGTGGACTACTTTTATTTTGAATGCTTCTCCTCTAATATTTTTTAGACCTACTTTAATACTTTATTTCTACTTTAAATTTGGATTTTCCAATTTTTTCCTTGTCGAGCCTATGGATTTTTGTTACGGGAATAGGAATTGTGGATACAACGGCGGGATTTCGGCAAAAGTGATTGACAAACGTTTTTTTTTTTTTTGTCGGACTTGGATAGATCCGCAAAATTTGAAACAAAATAACCAACGTGGAAGCACCTACGTGATAGATAAATACAAATAGAAGCACCTATGCACATTTACGTTTAACATGCTTAAAAAAGAAGTGCTAGAAGTTGTGAATATCCTTTGTCAGAATTTCATGGTAAAAGACTATGTGAAGCAAATTGAGTCTAATCAGTCTGTGAACTTTAAAAGAGAAGAGTTCTTCCTACCCGCCTCTAAGATTTACCTGGGGTTAGAAGCTAGAAGCGACCACCCGTCTGTTTTCCTTACAAGGAAAAGCTACATTGTTCACGGAAAAATGCAACAGGATCAAGGAGATTGCCCAGAAATTTTACATTGAAGCTGTGCCCCAGCTAGTCGACTAATTTCTATTTGATCGCGACATTTACAACTTTTGTAGAGATTGTAGAGCCAAAAGTCGCATCAGATGGTGATATTCTATCGCTGCGGCTTTTTTGCCAAAATTCGGGCACCCCTCGTAGGATTTTCAGCCGGTTGAAAAAGAGTTGCGGGCATTGATGCTGCTTAGTCCAGACGACAGTTTGCTTAGTGGTGGAAATCCGATTGAGTTTTTGAACTGAGTGGCATCCATCAAGACGCAAAGTGGAGTGCTAAAGTTCACAAGCGTTCTTCATATCATTCAGTTTTTTGGACTTTCCTGCTCAAATGTCGTTGTGGAGAGACTTTTCAGCGTTCTGATAACAATAAAAAATGAAAAGAGGAATGGTCTCAAGAACTTAACTTTGACTGCGACGATTTCTTTCAAGTATGGGAAGAAGCGTAAAGGCCTCCCTACGTTCACCGAGAGTTTAAAGAAAAAAAAAATGAAGTTCATGAAATTCGATACAACTGTGTCCGAATGCGTCGCTTTTTTAGACATTGGGAAAGACGATGAGGATGGTGGACGACAACGATGACTCGGGGTGTCAATCTTAGTAGTTGGTGTTTTCTCTTAAATCTTATTATTTGGTAATTCTCATTAAATTTTTCTGAATACAGTTTAAAGCGCATTTTCTGCACTTTAAGCTGTATACATTCGGCATTTTCTGGAAAATTGGGAGGCAGGTAGCAGTCTACACTAGTTAAAATCGAATAATTCAAAAGATCAAATGCAGGCGCTGTCCTTAAATCAAGCTTTAAGTGATTTATTTTTGCTACTACACTCTGCTTCAAATTAACAACTCAATATAAAAAAAAGTCAAAACAAAAATAATGCGCGAAAAAGCGACCGGTCGGATATAATTCATTCCAATTGTTCGTACCAATCCAGATAAACGAGGGGTGTTGCAAAAAATAGTGGCAAAGAAAAACAAATAAATAAAATATATTCAAATATTCCAGAATATGAGATCTGGACCCGGAATGTATAAATCAAATCCGAACTTAACTAGTCGATAAATACAAAGCATTGTTCTGGACGTCAAAAGCAGATGTTTTGGTACAAGTGAAAGGTCTTGAGTTGCAAAATAGGTCGTCTTGAACAAATGCTGTTACAAGTCAGCCTAATAAGGCTTTACTTGTAACTTGGAAAGAAGTCAGAACATGGAGAATATTATAGAGGTATTGATATTGAAAATAGGGATTTCTAGGGATTTTTCCACCAGCCCTTTAGGGATTGAAAAAGTTTAAGTGGAAGCACTGGTAATATAGCGTAAGAATCAATTTTCTTAACATTCCTGTTCAAATAGTAAGCACGATAACATACTTACTTCCGGATTATGTCCTCCTATAACTCTACTTTTTTTTCGCACTAAAATACTTTATTCCCACATTAGTGGAATGGAAGCACTAGTTGTAAGTTATGAAAATCACCCATTGCTTATATACAGAGTTTATCATGGGAATGGCGGAATATTGGATCCTGTTTGTGTGTCCAAAATGCTAAGGCATTAAGGTGAATAGTTCAGGGAATTTTGAACTAAATCAAAATCCACTATGTACATCCAGGTTAAAAAAGGGTGTATCTGTAATATCTAAGGAACGGATCAGTGAATTAACTTGATACTTTCAGAGCAACTACAACCGTTACTGAAACTGACTAATTGCGAAGTGATTGCTTGCGATTGCGACTACGACTGCATGTATCTGTGACTACTTGCGACTTTGACTGGGACTACTTTTATCTGCAACTACTTAAGACGGCCACTGCAACCGCTTGCGACTACCACTACAATTGCAACTATTTGTAACCAGGGTTATTTGTGACTTTGGCTGTGTCTCCTTGCATCTGTAATTTCGACGACTTGTGACAGTGACTACTTGCGACTTCTACTACTTGTGGCTGTGAATACTTGTAACCGTAACTACCAGAGACTGCTACTACTTATGACTGTGACTGCGAATAATTACGACTGCGACTCAGGCTACTTTTTAAAGGCTTCTTGGAAGAGTCAAGAAGAGACATTTTACATTACATTCCGTAATGTAACTGTAATTATAATTACAAATATAAGTACACTTACGTGATTATTATAGTGATGTTGTTTTTCATTTTTCGCCAATGGTTTGAAAAATTCAAGCGCACTGTTAGAAATATAAATAGTTTACAGTAAAACGCAATGTAAAATATACTTTAGAAGGTTGACAGTTAGGACGGGGGAGGCAGTAGCCAAACTCCTATGTGCAGGCAGAAATTTCTGTTCCTTTTAAGTTTGACATAATCATTTATTTTAATTTTCACTCGTCTTAGGGTCTAATTATATATATATATATATTATATATATATATATATATATATATATATATATATATATATATATATATATATATATATATATATATATATATATATATATATATATATATATATATATATATATATATAATGTAACTGTAATTATAATTACAAATATAAGTACACTTACGTCATTATTATAGTGATGTTGTTTTTCATTTTTCGCCAATGGTTTGAAAAATTCAAGCACACTGTTAGAAATATAAATAGTTTACAAAAACGCAAATGTACAATATACTTTAGAAGGTTGACGGTTAGGACGGGGGAGGCAGTAGCCAAACTCCTATGTGCAGAAATTTCTGTTCCTTTTAAGTTTGACATAATCATTTATTTTAATTTTCACTCGTCTTAGGGTCTAATTATTTATATATATATATATATATATATATATATATATATATATATATATATATATATATTATATATATATATATATATATATATATATATATATATATATATATATATATATATATATATATCACTACCTGTTACCTTTATGTCTGATATTACCCGCTTCGAGTCATGACTGTGAACTCTGGAGTGGTTTTGGAGTTAGCAGGTGGCCTTAGTTTCTAAGTGGAAATTTTTTACAAACAAGTCTTGGATAGTAGAGCATGAGCTTGAGGAATCCGTAGTAACATTTTCAACTTTGGTAATAACAATGCGCGCCTCTGAATCCAGTTTATGCTCGACCAAAGGGTTTCTAACGGTTGTATTGGTGTCTTTTCAAATTGGAGCTCCATCATCCGTGGTCGTAATATACTTTATAAGTGACCCTGCGCATATTCTCTGATGCCCTTATTCTCTTCTCTCTGCGCTGCCTCTTGGAAAGAACTGTTGGTGTGGGCCGCACCCCTCTCTTGATACACCACTGCTTATTAACTATCATTAAAAAAAATATTAGAAATAAATGAGGAATAAATTACAAAAAGCTCAACTTTTCATGGTGAACATTTCTGTCAAGATAGTAGAATGTATCTATTGAATTTGCTTAAAGCTCTACACCTTTTCAAAGAGAGTCAGTACTCCCTCACATGGTATACACTACAACTTCACGTGCACATTGCAAAAAAGCGACCAATCCTTTACCTACGAAGTGGCCAAGCATGTTTTTGAAACTATAGTCAAGGGTGTATAAGATAATCAGACTGGTTTTTTGCTATTGATATCAATTGCACATGGAATTAGATAAGAACCCTACAAGAAAACCCACGTCTGAGGCACTACAGTATCACATGGACATTGCAAAAAGCTGGCAAGGCATAATGTAGTCTAACATGTTTTGAGAGTATGGTCGAAATTATATAACTCAAGCAGACTGGTTTTTGTTATTGTTGTCAATTGCATAAGGAATTGGACTTCAACTTCACATGGACATTTTTTTTTAAACACGTGGACATATATATATATATATATATATATATATATTATATATATATATATATATATTATATATATATATATATATATATATATATATATATATATATATATATATATATATATATATATATATATATATATATATATATATATATATATATATATATATGTATATATATGTATTATATATATATATATATATATATATATATATATATATAAATATGTATATATATATATTATATATATATATATATATATATATATATATATATATATATATATATATATATATATATATATATATATATATATCCCCCTGAAAATTGAATTTATTAGTGGGATATAGTGGGATACTAAATTTCTTAATTTATTTCCAAATAAAATCATTTTACTATCCCACTAATAAATTCAAATTTCAGAGGGGTATATATATATATATATATATATATATATATATATATATATATAGATATATATATATATATATATATATATATATATATATATATAATATATATATATATATATATATATATATATATATATATATATATATATATTATATATATATATATATATATATATATATATATATATATATATATATATATATATATATATATATATTATATATATATATATATATATATATATATATATATATATATATATATATATATATTATGTATTATATATATATATATATATATATATATATATAGTGGGATATATATATATATATATATATATATAAATATATATATATATATATATATATATATATATATATATATATATATATATATATATATATATATATATATATATATATATATATATATATAATATATATATATATATATATATATATATGTATATATATATATATATCCCTGAAATTTGAATTTATTAGTGGAAGGTAAATGATTTTATTTGGAAATAAATTAAGAAATTTAGTAAGCTGTACTCACATTGAAAATTGACGTATCCATTGCTTTAAAGTTAATAATATTCAATGTACTATCTATGATATATCAAATCATTATGAAAATTAAATCGTAAGGTAAGAGCATTTTATACAAAATCTCAAGGACGAATAAAAATCAGCCCTTTTATTTGTAACCAATCACCAATCAACTTACCGTATATTGAACAACCTCCGATGTCTCTGATTGGCCCCTAAAAAACGGATGTTGACTCAAAAAACAGTCCTGTTTAGTTATATAATTTTGACTATACCCCCAAAACATGTTGAACCACTTCACATGTTGCCAGTTTTTTTTTAAATGTCCACGTGAAGTTGAAGTGCAATTCCTTATGCAATTGACGACAATAACAAAAACCAGTCTGCTTGAGTTATATAATTTCGACCATACTCTCAAAACATGTTAGACTACATTTACCTTGCCAGCTTTTTGCAATGTCCATGTGATACTGTAGTGCCTCAGACGTGGGTTTTCTTGTAGGGTTCTTATCTAATTCCATGTGCAATTGATATCAATAGCAAAAAACCAGTCTGATTATCTTATACACCCTTGACTATAGTTTCAAAATATGCTTGGCCACTTTTTAGGTAAAGGATTGGTCGCTTTTTTGCAATGTGCACGTGAAGTTGTAGTGTATACCATGTGAGGGAGCACTGACTCTCTTTGAAAAGGTGTAGAGCTTAAAGCAAATTCAATAGATACATTCTACTATCTTGACAGAAATGTTCACCATGAAAAGTTGAGCTTTTTGTAATTTATTCCTCATTTATTTGTATACGATAAACTATGTAGAGTACCACAGGTAGAGCCGCATAAATAAAAATAAAAAATAAAAAATTGAATAATTTCCAAGTCCAAAAAATTCTAAGTAAAAAAGAAAAGTGTTACTACAAACATAAAAAAATCCCGATAGCGAAAATCACGAATAACATATCTATATCATTCTCATTTTGTATTTCGAAAATATTAAATGCGAGTTTTTGTTGTTTTAAGTATATTCAATGTCATTTTAAGACATGTAAAAAAAGTTTAAAAATTCTATGTTAAAAATGTAAAAAATAAAAGTTAAAACAAAATAAATTTCAAAAAAGTATATAAAAAAATGGGGGGGGGGGGACAAAAATCTGCGGGAGGGGTGGTGGGGCTTTGTGTCCTTGGGAGGTTGGGTCATCGATGACTAAGGGCTGTCATATCATTGCCTAAAATGTATGTGACTTTTTGTAGAAGCTCCAATAGCATACCCACTATTGGCTTCATCAAATCCATAGCCTTCTTTCTGCTAGATTTCTTTTCATCGAACTTTTTGTGTAAAACAGAGCACAAAGAGTTATTTGCATTTTGTAATAAGAATATTTAGTAACCCCAATAGTATAGCTTACCCCCTTTATGGGCGTCTTCAAATCCATAACCTTACAACTTAATTGCTATGGATCGTTCCGTATTTCTAAGATTTGTTCTAGATTTCTATTTTATTTTTTTATTTTTTAAGTTGAAAAAATTACTATGTCAAAAATTAAACCAAAAAAGTTAAAAAATAAGTACAAAAAAGGGGGAGGGGCAAAAAGTTGGGGGAGGGGTATTGGGGCCCTTTGGGGTTGGGGCATGGCTGACTAAGAACTTGTCGTATCATTACCTAAAATGTATACGACTTTATTAGTTGATCAAATCCATAACTCCATCACTACTTGATTTCTCAGGATCGTTCTGGATTTCTAAGGTTTGTTCTGGATTTCAACATAATTATTCTATAATTATGTAGTAAGAATTGTTTTGTCTGCATGCATAATGTGTTAGGTACAATTATTCAGCACTCAGATTGGGATTTCAGAGGGCTGAGGTTTAAATGGTTGTGAAGTCAGTATTTTCATCTTCGTAAAAAAAGTTGAAAAAACTTCTATGTCAAAAAATAAACTTAAAAAGTTAAAAAAATAAGTACAAAAAAGAGGGGAGGTAAAAAGTTCGGGGAGGTGCATTGGGGCCCTTTGGGGTTGGGTCACGGCTGACTAAGAACATGTCGTATCATTGCCTAAAATGTATACGACTTTATTAGTTCATCAAATCCTTAAATCCATCACTACTTGATTTCTCAGGATTGTTCTGGAGTTCTAAGGTTTGTTCTGGATTTCTATATAATTATTTTACATACTATGTAGTAAGAATTTTTTCGACTGCATGCCTAATGTGTTACGTACAGTTATTCAGCACCCAGATTGGGATTTCTGGGGGCTGAGGTCTAAGTGGTTGTGCAGTCAGTATTTCCATCTTCGTAAAAAAAAAAAAAGTTGAAAAATGAATATATCAAAAAATTAAACGAAAAAAAGCTACAAAGCATAAGTTCAAAAAAATAAGTACAACAAGGTTGGGGGGGGGAGTTGGGGGGGGGGGAGGGGCATTGGGAATCTTTGGGGTTGGAGCATGGCTGAACCAGAGCCTGTCGCATCATTGCCTAAAATGTATACGATTCTATTAGTTCGTGCAATCCATAACTCCATCACTACTTGATTTCTCAGTATCGTTTCTGGATTTCTAAGGTTTGTTCTGGATTTCTATATAATTATTCTGCATGTTATGTAGTAATAACTGTTTCGTCTGCATGCCTAATGTGTTAGGCACAATTATTCAGCACTCAGATTGGAATTTCAGAGAACTGATGTTTAAGTGGTTGTGCAGTTCGTATTTTCATCTTCGTATCTTACTAACCTTATTCTTCTCATTTATTGAATTTAAATAATGAGCTAGTAAAGCCACAGCGCGAAGCGCCGACATTTTATTGACTTAATTTCTTTTTATTGTGCCCCCACAAATATTTCAGAAGGACATCCCCCCACCCAATACGTAACGCCTTTTGTTTTACTTAACCGTCTACATACCCTTTTAGGCGGAAACTTAGGCACTTGGAATAAGTACTAAAATCTCCATGTTTTACGAAAAGAAATAAATATTAGCGCTGACACCCAAACAGATGTTGCATGCATAAAAGTGTTTTGCATTCTCTTCGAGTGGTTTTCTCTTCTTTGGGGAAATACTATTTATGCAAATTTTAAGCATACATATTACAGTTGATGTGGCAGTGATAACAGGACACTTTACTATAGTCTGTGTTTAGCAATAAAAATACGCATTCAAAAATTACCCCACAAGCTGACTTCTTTGCACTAACGAACTCGCAATCGAAAACGCCATGCATCTTTGAAGATTCTGTAGTATCTTGATTCAACTGATAAATTTTAACCGATGTTCCAAAGTATATATGGAATTTTTAAGAGCATTGATGCTTAAAAACAAAACCATTGTGAAAAAAGCATTTTTTTTAAAAGCATTGATAGTTATAAAACAAACCAGCGCGAAGAATCACACCCGTCTAAAAAGCTACTGGGCCTACTGCAATGACGACCGTATCCACCTGAAAACAATTTTTTTTAAAGTATTAATGAGAACCACACCCGTCTAAAAGCTTATGAATAAAAGAACCACACACGTCTAAAAGCCGTCAAAAGTGCCAAAAGGACATTGCTTTAACAGGCAAGGGGATCATTAGAATTAATTCTGTATGGGACAGTTAGAATTAATTCTGTATGGGACCATGGTTATCCAGATGACACAATCTACTGACTCGGTTATTTATTGTATGATTTAAATAAACAAAATACGTTTGAAATGTTTTTAAATTTTTTTAACTTTAATATTAGAACTCTAAGGAATATATATCAGTATATGTATAACTAGACTGACAATCCACAGCCATTTTTTTTTTCAGTAGAGTGCAAATTATGTTCTGGTCTTCAGAAGGTATGGGGGTTTTCAAAGACATAATTTCCAGATATTTCAAAAACTACACTGAACAAAATGGCTATCTCAAAATTTTGATTAAATGTGTTATTCCAAGCAAATTAATGGTCCTGTGTCAATTCTAAATTCTTGGTAAACCTTCCTAAGACCATAGGTGGGCGTGCCTGGTTTGCCTCTCATTCCAGGCAATTTAACGATCCTGTTTCAATTAGACCCCCGGTGCTGTGCCGATGAGGAAAGACTGGCAGCGGCGGGGCCAAAAACAGCGCGCCACGCCACGCCACCCGTAAGATGTCGGTGGCGTGCCGCCGGCGCGATCAATATTGACCGCAAAAATTAATGTTTTCATCAGTCTTTCTCAAATCACAGCTTAAGTTTACATCACGAGTTCAAAAATTCACTAGTCGCTAGCTGGAAACTGGTCTTCCTCGTTATTCATCAAAAGAAGTAGAAATCTGGTAGAAACGAAATGGCTGTGGCGTTTTCAGAACCCTTGCATATACGAGTAGTTGAAGTATCTATAGCTATGTATTCTTAACATAAATAATTAGCATAAAATTATGCTACATAAAACATAACATAAAATTAGTAGTTTTTTTTCATCGAGCAATACTGCATACAAAACTTCAAATACCGTATCACAAAATTCGTCAGTTATCTGGGTAAAAACTTTGAATATAAGTTTGAACTTAGAAGCTTAATTTTTTCATAATGCCCTTTGCCTATATCTGTTTTTGTCACATTTAAAACAGTTGAAATGAGCGACTTTGAATTGATGTTTTTTTTTTTGCTCTTTTGGATTCCTAAGAAGCCTTCTTGTATTAAAAACTGGTTTTTAATAACAATTTAAAAAAATGCATTTTAAAGTTTTTTGGCTTCTTTATAGATGCCATGTAGGCTAAGGCTGAACTGCTGTTTTTTTTGCTTTTGGCTGCTCTTTTGGATATTATTCATTTTTCTTTTGGGGATTCATTTATCTGTTTTGTCACATTTAAACAGTTGAAATGAGCGACTTTGATATTGATGTTTTTTTTTTGCTCTTTGGATTCCTAAGAAGCCTTCTTGTATTAAAAACTGGTTTTTAATAACAATTTTAAAAAAAAAATGCATTTTAAAGTTTTTTTGGCTTCTTTATAGAATATATGCCATGTAGGCTAAGGCTGAACTGCTGTTTTTTATTGCTTTTGGCTGCTCTTTTGGATATTATTCATTTTTCTTTTGGGGATTCATTTCAAATTATAAACTGATAAGTACCTAATATCAGTCAAATTATAAACTGCATCTAAAACGAGTGAATTTATCAAATTGAAATATACATGATGAACATTTCACATGAGAACACTTCAATTACAATGAAACAAAAAACACTTAATGGTTTATTCGGTATGAAGAAAAATGAAGTGCCAGATATTTTCTTAGCTAAAAAATGAAAAGCTCATCCGTTTTAAATGTAATTAAATGAAAAAATATGCAGATTGAAGTAGCTCCAGGAAGATGTTGAGATTTTCATCCTAGTTCATCACTTTTAATCCAAGCAAAATGTTAGGACACTTAGTATCAGTTATTGAGTTTAAGCTTTGATTTCCAAATGCTCACAAAAAATACCAAATTTAAGAAAGTCGCAACAATAAGTCACGTGTGGTCAAAATGCTCAAAGACTCCTCTTTGATCCCCACCCAGGCTCAAAGCTTCTGCTATGGTCATTTCCATGGAAATCTCCACAGAGGTTCTTTTTAAAATAGCTTTCAAGCGTAGTTAGGGGTTTTTAGCCGTTTTTGCTTTTCTTCAAAGCTTTGAAAAAAGTGTTATAATATTCCAAATGTTACATTTGTTATATTTGTGCATATTTTTGGTAATCATTTGTGGGGTGATCGAATTTTTTAAACCACTGTAGATGCGTAAGAAACGTTGCAACATCTAGTACCCTGAGGTCATAATACTGTCAAAGACTCCTCCTTGAACCTCCTAAATTGAAAGCTTTTATTATGACCTGACCTTTTAATGTAACTTGGGCACTGGACCAAGGGCGCCATTGTCACTCGAGCGCAACGTTAGGTGGGGATGTCGATATCGCTTTCGTCACACCAATTCGTTTTAGTGTGAATCTGCCTGGTACTTCTGAATGAATGTTGTAAAAGTAAACCCGTTTCATCAATAAGAAAAAAAAAAACAGTTTGGACGCATATGTCCC
>CM051264.1:46292789-46295289 GCA_027921565.1 Artemia sinica
CACACACACACACACACACACACACACACACACACACACACACACACACACACACACACACACACACACACACACACACACACACACACACACACAACACACACACACACACACACACACACACACACACACACACACACACACACACACACACACACACACACACACACACACACACACACACACACACACACACACACACACACACACACACACACACACACACACACACACACACACACACACACACACACACACACACACACACACACACACACACACACACACACACACACCACACACACACACACACACACACACACACACACACACACACACACACACACGTACACGCTCACACACACATCGCAACGTTTGACTAATAGCAATAAAATACAGTAAAAAAATCAACTCAATAATTGTCTTAATACCTCATTAAAAAAAAACTGACTCTTTCCTACAAAATCTTGCCATCCATAAAAAATAGCGATCAGACTAGAAGCAGATTCCTTTTCCTACAAATCTACCCGTTTACAAGTCTACTATTTCTAATAGCAATAAAGTAAAGTACATTATAAAAATATTTGCCATTGGTTCAATAAGAAGCATTTCATGTCTAGTCAGATGTTTACCACCTACTAAAGTCATTTATCATATAAAGGCACTATCTGATTAAGGTTTTTTTGGCCCCCCTCTCCTCATTTTTTTCTTCAATAATTACCCCCTTTAGTAAATACACACGCGTACGTACATGTAGCTGATTATAAATTACTAGCCGAGTAAACAATGATCGTTTAAATTTGCTTATATGCCCCCAGGGCATAACTTACAACTCTTGCCCTGAAGGTTGGGGGGGGAGGGGTTGCCATCCTCAAAGACAAAATTTCCAGACCTTTCAATTACGTTAACAAAATATATATCTCAAAATTTTCATTGGTTGTGTTTGGGGAAATGGTGGGCGTGGGTGGTTCTTTTTTAAATAGACCATAATATTAAAAATATACAAAATCTTTATCTAATTCATATTTCAAATTCTTCTGTTTTTTCTTTCTTTTATCCAGCATTCTTTGGTCTATATTGAAATATCCTGGACGCAACTCCTTTTCTGGTTTCCTCTCTTTTTCGTTTTCTTGATGATGGGTTTGTGATTCTTCATGTAATGGCTAGAATCCTACCGGGTTTTTTTTTTTCGTACTCCTGCAAATAAAATAAAAAATCGTACTCATTTCTTTCTTTTTTTTACTCTGGGACTCCCTGATTAACTGTAATCTAATTAATCACTATTTCACTATCATTTCCTCTATTCTACAACCTATCTACCTTACCTCTTTCTCGGTATTCCATAGCTTTTCTACCTTTCTAGTTCATCACATACCTAATTTTTGTCTCCTAATACGTTTTATCTACCTTTTTCCTAAAAACAGTTTTTCCTTTCAATTTTTCCATTCATACGATTCTCCATCCATTAATTTACGATACAACAAGTGGGAGGGGGTTAGTTGGCCTCCAATCACTTTCGGCTATTAAAACGGGCACTGCGATTTTCAATTTCCAATCGAATGAGCGGTTTTCGGAGGTTCTTTGACAACAAATGGCCATCTCAAAATTTCTATCAGATACATTTCGGGAAAATAAGAGGTGCGGAGGTGTATCCACCCTCTGATACTTTGAATCTTAAAAAGGGCACTAGAAATTCTGATTATCTATCCAATGAGCCCCCTCCGAAGTTTATACGATCACCCTTTCTTATACGATATACCTTATTTGCCCTCAGGTCACAACTTACAACCCTTGCCCTGAGAGCCCTGGGGAGGTTGTCATCTTCAAAGACATAATTTCCGGACCTTTCAATTACGTTGAACAAAAAAAAAAACTATCTAAAAATTTAGATTGAATGGGTTTGGGAAATGGTGGGTGTGGGAGGGGGTTAGTTGCCCTCCAATCACTTTCGACTAATAGAAAGGCCACTGGCCCTTTCAATTTCCAATAGAATGAGCGCTTTTGGGAGTTTCTAAGACAACAAATGCCCATTTCAAAATCTCTATCAGATGCATTTTGGGAGAATGTGAGGTGTGGGGGGAGGTATCCACCCTTCGATCATTCTGAATCTTAAAAAGTGGACTAGAACTTCTGATTACTAGTCCAATGATCCCCCTCCGCAATTTATACGATCACCCTTTCTCTATATACCTTATATGCCCCCAGGAGTAGAGTAGTACATTATACTTTGCTTAGACATATAGGAATTACCATGCTATTTTCTTGAGGCCCTAGGGACCATACTATTTGCTTGATACTCTACACCTTTTCAAAGAGAGTGAGTATCCTCTCACACCTATGTTCCCTTGGTACCTTTCAAACAAAGTGATAAAAAAAACATGTCTTTAGCAACTTCGTTCATCATAACGTGTTTTTTTTACCAAAAACTAGAAATTGTCCAAATTGCGTAATCAAAGAATGGTCTCATTCTAGAAATACCGGTTTACAGCTACTTATAATC
>CM051264.1:46302789-46362789 GCA_027921565.1 Artemia sinica
GCAACAGACGTTTTGGTCGAAGTGGACGGATTGCATTGGTCACCTTCAAAACAAAAAACTTATTGCCGACCTTCTGCCGAAGAAAAATATTTTTGTACATCATGTGGCTTTAAATGGATGCGCAACAACGGTTTCAACGTCACAAAGGTTCATAGAGCCCTCCAGTTTAGTCAAAAACCCTATCTGAAAACGTTTGCTGACACTTTTGTCAAGAAACGTTCTGAAGCGCAGACAAAAGCCGAAAAAGAAATCTATAAGCTCATTTAAATTCGGCTTTTGATAAAATGTGCGAAAGTGTTCGCAATAGGAATCGTTGTGACATCGTGACCGATCCCGAACAATGTGCTCGAATTATTGCCGATCCAAATTACACTTCCTTTACAATCATTGGCCCGGACATGGTACTATTGAATAGAAAAAAAGAAGCATTGTCCTGAATAAAAATATTGCTGCAGGCAGTGCCATCTTGGAGATCTCTAAAAAGCTCATGTTTGAATTCTACTACAATGTGGCTAGGGTACAGTGGCCGGAGAAGGGACAAGTAGAGGTCTGCTACGGGGAAACAGATTCTCTACTGCTAAAAGTAAAAACTCCAAACCTTCTTGATGATTTGGTGCACGGTGAAATCATCAGCTTGCGGATGGACTACACCAATTGGAGTGGGCTTTACCCAGAGCTAGTGAAACGTCTGGCGCCAAATCAGCTTTTATTTTTTAAATCAGAAACGGGAAGCGACATGATTTCCCGTGGTATGTTTGTAAGTCCGAAGGCGTACTTTATACTGACACACGACGAGGAAATCAGAAAACGTTGCAAAGGAGTACCCACGCGCTATGTGGATAAGAATTTCAACATTGACGTCTATAGGAATTGTATTGTTGAAAATACAATTCCACGAGCAAAATTGTTGGCAATTCGTTCGCTGAACTACAGGAACTTCACTGTAAATATAGAAAAAATTGCCATGAGTACCACTTCCAACAAGGTCTATGTTTGTCAAGACGGTGTGACTACCCTCCCCCTGGAGCACTACTTAACTTCCGACTGAGCCGAATGTGTTAGCCATAGGGAAAGTCTCGGTTTGAGTAAAGTCCAATAAATTTCCCAAAACCTTGGGGAGGGGGGGGGGGGGGCTCGTGGCCCGGGGGCCGCCCGGCCGGCCACCAGTGGGGGGGGGGGTGCCACTACCAAAGGTATATTTTTTTTACTTAAAGCCGATTTTTTTTTGTAAATATACATGTTTGTTGTTGTTGCATTCAAATTAAAAAAAATGATGTAAAAAAAGTGATATTATTCTAAGTGTATTTTTTCATTAAATGTTTTCATTAAATTTTTTTATAAATAAATAAAGTATATTTATTAAAGTGCTTTTTCTAGTGCATTTTAAAAAAAAATGTTTTTTATTATAAATAAATTTAAAAAAAATCTTAAGTGTATTTTTCTTGTTTTTTTTTCTGTAATGTATTATTTGTAAAGTGCTGTTTTTTTATGTTAATAATCCAAGAAATAGGATTCTTTATTGATTTTGTTCTTCTTCTCATTATTCTTGAACGGACTAGTAGGGAAATTATTTAGTCATTAGACAACTACAGTCTACAGTTAGTTGTAGGTGAACTGTTGAAGGGAACATGTATTTAAAACACCATTCAGATCGTTTCTGTGCAGTCCATCAATGTCAGGCAAAATGACACTCTTAACTAAAATAGTTAAAAATTGCGATAAAATGTTTGTGGAAAAGCCGAAAAAAATCTACTATTGTTACAGTATTTGGCAGGAGTCATGCGATAAAATAAAAGCAACTGGCATAGCAGGATTGGTGCAGATACAATTCATACAGGGACTTGATGTGTTCAGCATTATTGAACCAAACTCTTGGCTGATTATTGACGATCTGGCTGAATCTATTGAACAATGGTCCCAGGAAATGCTGCAATTGTTCACAGTTTCGCTCTCATCATGAACAGATTTCCATTAGTCTGGTTCTACACAACCTCTTTCATCAGAGCAAATGTATGCGAACACTTGCATTGAACTTCACCTACTATATCATCTACAGAGTTGTTCGTGATTATAGCTCGCTAATACCCTCAATAAACAAATATACCCCGGGGCACCTAAATTTCTGCTCTTACAATCAGGCAACTAATAAACCCTACGGCTACATCCTATTGGATCTTAATCAAAATACACCCGAGGATTTGCGTGTAGTCACAGATATTTTTGACAATGAAATTACAGTATATCTCCCCGAGAACAGTAAAAAGACCTATTAGTTGCTATCATGACACTGAAGAAACTACATGAAAATAGACATTTATTTTCAGTTCTAAGCACTTCAAAACCCCCACTTAGGAAAGCCATACTCAAACATCGTGTTGACAATGATTTCAATAATCTAATATCCGAACTTCATTTGAATTTGACCGAGGGCAATGTTCAACTGCCAGAAGTAGTTAAGCAACAGGCAAAGCAACATCGTTTCCATTGTACTTACATTGGCCTCTAAAAACAAGGAAAGAATTTTAAAAGGAAACGTCTTCTTCAGGCGGGCGGTAGCTTTTTCACACTTTTACTACCGATAATTGCAGGACTTGTTAACAGATTTCTCTAGAGAGAGAGAATGGCCAAACCCTATAAATTGACTCCAATAGAACTCGCTCTCTCACCCATGGAACACTTTGAGGAAAATCTGAGTAAATTCATTGACAACGAGAATATTGAGGATGATAAAAACTGCTTTTACTTCAGATGCACTTCGCCGAGTGGTCACACATAAGCCCTATCGTGCGAAGGCCAGTGTTATTGATCACAAAAAGAACCATCTCAGGATTCTGCTGCTGCTACTGCTGCTGGAACACAATTAAAGAAGGAGGAATTGGATTCAATTGTGTCGAGCATTCGAAATCTAATGCCCCACTCATATCGTGAACAAAGTAAACGACTCATAACATATCTCATGGAAAGTGGTCAAGATCATATTCAAGTTGATAGCAATGGGAAAGGGATTATAATTCAGGGCAAGAGCTATAATCTACTTGATTTAATCTATGATATGGTTACAAATCGTAAAGGACTATTATCATTTGACGCTCATCTATACAACTTTCTCAATACATTAAACTTCCTCAAAAGCCTTATTAGGAATAGGCAAATTCTAAAAAAACTAAATGAACATGCACCCTCAACACCATTAAAATATGAACATGAAGAAGAAGAAGAAGATTTTAAATCAATTTTGGAATATACTAGCACACCTAGTGGAAACTTGACAATGGTGGAGGAGGAGCAGCACACCACTGATAGCTAGACAAAAGCGAAGACGTATCAAGTCAACGTCACCACAACCACTGCCAACCGCTAGTATACAAAAGGGTAGCGGACGTTACATTACACGTTTACCTTCAAATGGTTGAAGTTCTGAAACGTGTTTTATGAAAATATAGGTGAAGTGGGAAGTTTAAGTTCCCCCACCACTCTTTCCAGAGTCACTGGTGTTCACGCTAAAAGTGTACAAGACTATCTACAAAATGAATGAAGTTACACTCTGCATAGAAATCATAGACTTCGTGCTAATCATTATCGAAAAACTAAAGCCTTTTTCCCATTGCATATAATGCAAGCAGATCTCTTAACTCTAGATGAGATTCAAAGACGTCACAATACACCGTACAAGTACATTCTACTTGAAATCAGTGTTTTTAGTCGCTATGCATATGCCATTCCATTACGCTCGAAGAGAAGTGTTGAAGTTGCTCAGGCCGTTGAAAGTATTCTCGAACAGGATTCGTATAAAAAAATTCAAATGGGATCGTGGTAGTGAAATTTGTTAATCCCATGTTGCGAAAAAGTACTAGCGAAATATAGAATCACTGCTCTATCATATAGTCATAGTCCTATAAAGGCTTCATTGGCCGAACGATTGATAAAAACTATTTGACTTTTTTTAATTTCAAGATATTGTACATTTAAAATACATCTGCTTTTATCATGATTTAGATAAAATCATGTTGATTTATAATCAACGATCTCATCGATCATTGTCCAATTCAATCCCAACGGAAGTCCATCATTCTGATCATGAAACAATTGACACCTTTCTTAAACAATATTCCAATGAAACGATTGTCAAGAAGAAAAAAATTTAATGTTGGTGATACTGTTCGAATTAATAGAACAGCTAATGTTTTTGAAAAGGGAAATTACTTGTAGTCCACAGAACTTTTTAAAGTGGCAAAAATCCTAGACACTGAACCCATAACTTATCGTTTGCGGCGATACCAAAGATGAAGAAATTATCGGTCGTTTTTTATGACTATGAAACTACAAAAAGTTAAAAATAATAGTGAAATCTATCAAATTGAAAAGATATTAAACACTCGTACTCGAAGGGGTAAGAAACAGTTACTTGTTCGGTGGCTAGGATACAACTCTGATTTTGATTCTTGGATCAGTGTTGAAGATATTGACAATGCCCAATGATTTCTATGTAACATTTATGTCCAACGTTTCCGATCCTCTCTAAAATGACTTGAATAAAACAAGTAATTTTTGGACGAAACTCTCCCCCGCCATCAAATTCGATGACGGAAAGTATGAAGTGGCTCTTGTCGACTGTATTCTCAAAAATACCTATGACAACCTGAGAAAGGATCGTGTGTATGATATAAAAGTTATACCACTCGATTGGTCACTCTTTGTCGAGTATGAATGGGTTTAAGCACTTAAATCTAGTGAATATCCACATGTCAAATTGAAATATATTGAATATGATAGTATGACAGATTTGTGTCGTACAATCAATAGAAAAATCTCATATCGTAGGAATGGTACATTCCATTTTAATTATTCAATGGAACATGATAGAATTTACATTACCTCACCTGTTGACACTGAAATGATTATTCACAATGATAATCTGAGAGACGTTCTTGGCTTTAAACAGAATATGATCAATGGGAAAAACGCTGGCACTGTTAACGGGATGGATCAAGTTTTTTTGCTGATTATCCACCTGGTTTCGCCTCGGACTCTTGCATATTTCTCTATGCATCCTTTGTGGAAATATCGAGAGTTGGTAATTCAAATGTCCCTCTCCTACGTGTTCTTTAACGAAAAAAACCCATGAACTTGTTCATCACTATAATATAAAGCATCTTCAGTATGTTCCTGTAAACACTTTGTATTTGGAACTCTGTCAGTTAACACTAAGAAGTGAATTGGGTGATCCTTTAGCAATAACAAAAGGCTTAGCAGTGATTACATGTCATTTTCGACACCCATTGTTGGCGACACCACCTCCTAAAATGAACAATAGAAGAATTCCTTTGTCTGTCCCGATATCAATTGCTATGTTGGTGTTCTGAGTTCACGTCAAATAGGCAATGGATTGGACTACTACAAGGGTACTACAATGTCTGGCTATGGTCTTGGTAGCTGGTTTGCTAGGTTACTTCGTTCTGCACTACCCCTTGCCAGAAAGTATCTTGTGCCTGCTGTATCAAATTTTGCCGCCTCAACACTACAGACTGGGGGACGGGTAAGAATTTCAAAAGAGAGTGTTAAGGAAAATATTAAATCTTCAGCAAGAGCCTTGGTGAGAGGCAATTAAAATCTCAGCAAAATGGGAAGGGATTGACAAGGATGCGTGCGCGTCATTCAATCATCAGTCTCTACCCAGGCGGGAAGCGAAGGACATCAACAAGGACTTTGAGGAATAAACGACGAAGACCAATAAGAAGAACAAAAAGAAAAAGATTGTTAGATCAAAGAAGGATTTCTTCTTTTAAGATGACTTATCTCCCTCACAGGAATTACATCCATCAATCAGTTCCTCATTGAATCTGTTCAATGCTGAAAATGTTGATGTCAGTGTCAAGTATGGCTACTATGAACAATTTCATCCCCAGCAACCCTATCGGAAAATATACACTTTCAAATATTTTCCAATGAAGACTATTTCATTGATTTGTCATCAACATTTATTGATTTAAAATGTTGCGGTGACGAAAATTTCAGATAAAACAACTCCATCTGCTGCCGATGGTCTCTCCTACGAAAACTGTATTCTACACAACCTGTTTCAAACAAATTAATGTGTTTATTAATGGAACATTGGTGAGCACTAGCAATAACTTTTTTCAACTATGCAAGCTACATACAATTTAATGATGATGACACCAAAGGCATATAAGGAGTTGAGAGGACAGTCACCGGGCTATGAATATCGATCAGGTGTTGATACTGACGGTGAGGTGACTACTGTAGTGACCCTGGAGTATCATCTAGTTGGAAAATTAAATCATGAGATATTCAATATATCCCAATGGTTACCCCCCCAATGTCAAGATTGACATAAAGTTGCAACTAGCCCCGTCGAATTTCATATTGAGAAAACATTTCCTGCAGCACCCGATGCAAATTTCATTATCACATCGGCAATTCTCCACGTCCGAAAACAACAGGTTTATGAGCTCTGTTGCATTTGCAGTGGAAAAGCTAAGAGCCAATGGTAACAACATTAAACTTCTTGTCCCCCATACGATCGCCAATCAACGTCACATTGCCACCGCCTCTCGTAGCTATACCGATTCATCACTTATCAATGGAGAAATCCCATCAAAACTCGCTTTGGCCTTTGTGAACAGTGGCAGTGCCGTTGGGTCTTGGAATGCATCCCCCATGATTCTAATTTTTTTTGGTCTATCTAGCCTTGTGTGTAAAGTGAATGGTATTCCACTGTACACTCTATCATTTGACAAAAATCCTATAGAACTCTGTATGAGTTGACCATGCAATCCCCTGATCATGACTCCCAACTATTTGAGAATGGAATAACCGATTCAATGTTTTCAAAAATCATGGTGTAATTGTTTTGGACTTGTCGGGACCCAGATATGAGCATAGTACGAACAGGGAATGTACGTTTAGAGTGCACATTTGCCGATGCTTTGACTGAGAGTATCACGCTAATATCATTGAGTTAATTTGAAACCTATTGGGAAATCACACCCGACGGCAGTGTTCTACTACACCTAGCACCATGAACACAAACCAATAATCAACGTATTTAGTATGGATCCATACATTTCCAAGTACAGGTCCTATTGCATACCATCGGCTTCATTGAAAAAATTCCAAGTGTTAACAATTCCCTAATCATTGTTAATTGCAGTCCATCGACTTTGAAGACAGGCCATTGGCTATGCATCTTTCAAACAGCGAAGAATATTGAATTTTTTGATCCTCTTGGCCTGTCGTATAAATTCTACACTCCATACATCAGCAACTTTATTGAAAGCATTGGAAAAACTATTATTCAAAATCAAAGGAGAGTACAGGATTTAACGACTAAGACATGTGGCTTTCATGCACTACTCTTTTTCATGTTCAGATGTCGTGTCTATACCTACGAGCAGTTTCTCGAAATTTACGTTGACTTACTTCGGTTGAACGACTTTCTAGTGGAAAATATACTTACAAGCGTGTTTAATAATGATTTTAGTGCCCTACGAATAAAATGTTCTAAAAATATATGTGAAATTGTTTTATTAATAATGAAAAATGTATATACATGATAAAAACGACTTTTTCTACTCTTTAGATTTCATCTTCTACCAGGTATAGGTATTTGTCGATAACAACTAATGTAGGTAGATTATCTGAATTCACAATATACTGATCCTGATGTGCTGCAATGTCAGGGTCGCATTTTCTACAATAGAGTGTAACTTCACTCTTATCATATCTCTTTGTATAGTCAATGATACTATTCTCATTCATTTTGTAAAATTCACATGTTTCAATTTGCTTATTTGAAGCAATGTCACAAACAGTGTCCTCAAGTGGCGAATCACATTCCGTCACAGCCAAATAAAATCAGTGGGTTTATAATCATAGTAGCCATTGTCTTCAAACGATGACGTAGAAACCAAATTCTTTTGTTGTTCCAACAGTTGAATCGCTGACCCGGTTTCTCCTCCCAGAACAATCTAAAGCCACGATGATACCAATCTCTTAGCAATAAACTAAAATCACGCTTAGGATTCTTTCCAATCATACCACGATATGTATTCTCTCACTGATTACATTTATCATAGTGGCAATTGGAGCATAGGTGCCCTCTTGGATGAGAGTCACATACCTCTTCAAGACAGGAAACCTTTAATTTGTACAGTATGTCCTCTATGCAATTTACACGGGTTGCATAATCTGCACTTTTCATCATACTCATTAATCATTGTACAATTCTCACATGATGACTAGCTGCCCATTGTGTACATGTATAGCGGACATGTATGGAACATTTTTCATCATGTGTTTTGACACTCTCACTGCCACAATGAAACTGAGCTAGCAACAACAAATTGAGTGGGATAGAGAGAAAAGAGAGAGAGGAATAAATCATCCTTGAACACCATCTTTCTCATGTGAAAAAAAGTCCTAAATTTCTAAACTAGTGTTTAAAAGCATATCCACAATATCATTTTGCTGTGTCGTGATTAATATGTCAATAAATTGTGTAAATGCATTTGGACCACAACGTAAAAGCTTCATGCAATAGTCTAATAACGGAGAATCAGTTTTCATTATATCGACAAGCATTCCCTGAGAAAATATCTTCCTTTGAATAGACAGCTCTAGAAAATCATCATCTAGAATCAAACGTTTTTCTATAAAACACAATATTCCCCATGATTCGCTCTTTCTCAAATCTAATCATTTTTTAGAGTCCTAACACTCTCACAACCAACTTCAGACTAACCAGATTTTTTTTTTCTACTCTTAAAATACACGCTAGCCCACTATAGAAAGAAAAATATCTTTGATTTATTCACAGTTTTATTGAACATAAGTAAAACAATAATAATCACCGATTCAATTTGTTTTCATCAATATATTTCACTAGTGCATCTAATGCAGCCTGAAGTCTATTTATATGCACAATATTCAGTTTCGCAGCAAAACATAATTGCTCCTCCATTTTAAATTTGCTCAATGATATCACATATCTAGCATACATATCATCCCATTCAAGGCATAGTCTACAGCCTCCTATTATTTCCACAGCCACGTTTAGTACTCGTATATCTTTGCTGCCGGCTCCACCATCAAGCTCCAATAGTGCAAATGCTCCACTCATTTTCTCTACTAACATCGTCCTCAAATAAACTATTCTCTCTGAATTCAATTCGTTTACTAATATGAATTGCAATGAAAATCGCTCCTTTTATTCGAATCCAATTACTAATCAAGTTATCGTATATGGAGTAACCTCCGCTCTCTCTGATTGGCCCTAAAAAAAAATGGGTGTTGCCTAAAAACCAGTCTGCTTGCATTATACAATCTCAACTATAGTTTCAAAACGTGTTTGCACTTTGCTTGGAAAGTTACCAAGGAACATAGGTGTGAGAGGATACTCACTCTCTTTGAAAAGGTGTAGAGCATCAAGCAAATAGTATGGTCCTAGGGCCTCAAGCAAATAGCATGGTAATTCCTATATGTCTCTAAGCAAAGTATAATGTACTACTCTAATCCCAGGACATAACTTACCTTGCCCTGTGGGCTGTGGAGGGGGGTCATCCTCAAAGATGTAATTGCGGTAGTTTCAATTACTTTGAACAAAAGGACTACCTCGAAATTTTAATTGGATGTGTGTGGGGAAATGGTAGGCAAGGGAAGGGGGTTAGTTGGCCTCCAATCACTTTCGACTATTAAAAAGAGCACTAGTCCTTTCAATTTGAAATCGAATGAGCACTTTTCGAAGTTTCTACGACAACAAATGGCCAACCCAAAATTAAAATCATATAAACTTCGGGAAAATACGAGCTGTGGGGGGGGGGGGGGTTATCCACCCTCCGATAACTCTGGATCTTAAAAAAGAACTAGAACTTCTGATTACCAATCCAATTTGGCTACACAATCACCCATTGTATATATACATAATATGAACTAGAGGCCCTGGGGCTTATCTAAGACAATTTCCGATCAAACGTTCTGGATCTTCAAAAAAAAAAAGAACTACACAACTTCTGATTACCAATCCAATTGCCATATCCAAAGGCTACACAATCACCCATTGCTATATATACATAATATGCCCCCAGAGCATAACTTACAACCCTTGCCCTGAGGGCTGTGAGGAGGTGTAAACCAAAATACAATCAGAATATTAAAAAACACACTAGACCTTTTCTAAGACATAATTTCCAGATCTTTCAATTACGTTTGAACAAAATGGCTATCTCAAAATTTTTATTGGATGGGTTTTGGGGAAATGGTGAGTGTGGGAGGGGGATAGTGCCCCCCAATCACTTCCGATTATTAAAATGGGCCCTGCCTCTTTCAGTTTCCTATCAAATGGGCTGTTTTCGAAGTTTCTTCGACAGCAAATGGCAATGTCAAAATTTCTATCAGATGCATTTAGGGAAAATACGAGGTGTGGGGGGGTGTCGAACTTCCGATCACTCTGAGTCTTAAAAAGAGCATTAGAACTTCTGATTACCAATCGAATGAGCCACCATGCCCTGAGGGCTGTACGGGCTGTGGCTGTGTTTTTTGCCTTCCAATCACTTTTGATCATTGAAAATGGCACTGGCCCTTTCAATTTCCAATCGAATGAGCTATTTTTTAAGTTTCTATGACAACAAACTGCCATCTCAAAATTAAAATCAGATAAATTTTGGCAAAATACGAGGTGTAGGGGGGGGGGGAGAATCCACCCTCCGATCACTCCGAATATTAAAAACAGCACTAGAACTTCTGATTAACAATCCAATTTGCCCCATCCAAAGGTTATACGATCACCTTTTCTATATATACCTTCTTCGCCCCCAGGGCATAACTTACAACCCTTGTCCCGAGAGCTGTAGGGGGTTGTCATCCTCAAAGACATAATTTCCAGACCTTTCAATTACGTTGAACAAATGGCTATCTCAAAACTTTTATTGGATATGTTTGGGGAAATAGTGGGCATGGGAAGAGGGTTAGTACCTTCAAATTACTTTCGACTATTAAAACAAGCACTGCCTCTTTCAATTTCCAATCGAATGAGCTGTTTTCAAAGTTTTTCGATAACAAATGGCCATCTCAAAATTTCTATCAGATGCATTTCGGGGAAACAGGAGGTGTGGAGGGGGGGTTCAACATCCGATTACTCTGAGTCTTAAAAAGGGCACTATAACTTCTGATTACGGATCAAATGAGCCCCCTCCCATGTATATACGATCACCCTTTCTGTATATACCTTATATGCCCCCAGGGCATAACTTACAACTCTTGCCCTGAAGGCTGTGAGGGGGGGGGGGGGGGGTTGCTATCCTCAAAGACATAATTTATGGACCTTTCAATTACGTTAAACAAAATGCCTCAAAATTTTTATTGGTTATGTTTGGGAAAAAGGTGGGCGGGGGAAGGGGCTAGTTGCCCTCCAATTACTTTCGACCGTTCTAAAGGGCACTGGCTCTTTCAATTTCCAATCGAATGAGCTGTTTTCAAAGTTTTTACGACAACAAACTGCCATCTTAAAATTAAAATCAGATGCATTTTTGGAAAATACGAGGTGTGGGGGGCATCCACCCTCTGATCACTTTGAATCTTAAAATGGGCACTAGAACTTCCTGTTACTAATCCAATGAGCTCCCTCCGAAGTTTGTACGATCACCTTTCTATATATATATCATGTTTCTATATATATATATATATATATATATATATATATAATATATATATATATATATATATATAGATATATATATATATATATATATATATATATATATATATATATATATATATATATATATATATATATATATATATATATATATATATATATATATATATATATATATATATATATATATATATACCTTATACGCCCCAGGGCATAACTTACAACCCTTCCCCTGGGGGCTCTGGGGAGGTTTTCATCCTCAGACATAATTTCTGGACCTTTCAATTACGTTGAAAAAAATGGCTATATAAAAATTTGGATCGGATGGGTTTGGGGAAACGGTGGGCTTGGTGGGGGGTTAGTTGCCCTCCAATTACTTGTTACTATTAAAAAGGGCACTAGCCCTTTTAATTTCTAATAGAATGAGCTCTTTTCGAAGTTTCTAAGACAACAAATGGCCATCTCAAAATTTCTATATCAGATGCATTTTGGGAAAATTAGAGGTATGGAGGGGGGGTGAGGTATCCACACTCCGATTACTCTGTGAATCTTAAAAGGGGGATTAGAACTTCTGATTACCAATCCAATGATCTCCCTCGGAAGTTTATAGATCCTCCTTTGTATATATACCGCCAGGGCATAACTTAAAACCCTTACCCTGATGCCTGTAAGGGATTGCAATCCTCAAAGACATAATTTCCGGACCTTTCAACTACGTTGAACAAAATGGTCATATCAAAATTTTGATTGGGTGTGTTTGAGGAAATGGTGGGCGTGGGAGGAAGGTTAGTTGCACTCCAATCACTTTCGAATATCAAAAAGAGCACTAGCCCTTTCAATTTCCAATTGAATGAGCTCTTTTCGCAGTTCTACGACAGTAAATGGCCATCTCAAAATTTATATCAGATTCATTTCGGGAAAATGAGAGGTTTTTTTTTTGTGGGGGGGGGGGGGGGGGGGGAGGGGGTATCCACCCTCTGATCACTCTGAGTCTTAAAAAAAAAGGGCACTATATCATCTGATTTTCAATTCGATGAGTCCATTTCAGAGTTTTTTTTTACGATCATCCTTTCTACATATACCTTGTATGTCCCCCAGGGCATAACTTATAACCCCTGCCTGAGGGCTGTCGGGAGGGCTGTCATCCTCAAGACATAATTTCCAGACCTTCCAATTACGTTGAAAAGGGCCTATCTCAAAATTTTGATTGGATGTTTTTGTGGAAATGGAGGGCGTAGGAGGGGGGTTAGTTGCCCTCTAATCACTTTTGACTATTAAAAAGGGCACTAGCTCTTTAAATTTCCCATCGAATGAGCCCTTTTAGAAGTTTCTGCGACAAGTATTTCGATACGAAGTGCCCTGGCCTAAGACCAAAGAAAAAAAAAATAATAATACATTGTGGCCACATCGCTCTTTACTTAGGCAGCGCTATTACGCTACCTATGATATCTGTTTTTTATTAACTATAATTAAGGTACAGGGGGGGGGACAACTTCCCAGTTCATGTATCTAGTAATTTCTGTTCGTTTTTGAGGATTAATTTTATTTTTGTTCCAGTATAAGTTTGTTATGGGTTTCATTTTTTATTAAGTCTAATATCTGTTTCTTCGAATTTTTAGTTCATTGTTCATTATAATTTCTGTTAGCTATTTTTTCTTTGCTAAAGACGTCTTCGCTATGTCTTGAGCTTTTATTATTTATTTTTTTTTACTATTTAATATACATTAGCATCGATGCACTCTTATCAAAAAGAGATGAAGACTTGCAAAAAGAGAATCAGAAGAATTTATAATGTTTTCTTTATAGGTTTGTCAACTTAATTACGAGCCAGTGAGATCTTTAGAAGAAGCAGTGAAATTTTTGAAAAATGTTCAATGAATTCAGAAGAAAACGAGTTTGTAGAAGGGATTATGTTCAGTCTAAATAAAGGAGTCATAATGACAGGAAAGATGGTTCATTCTGCAGAGCCAGGAAAGGTATTTCTCACCCACTTATAAGCCTTTTTGACGCACAAGTTAAAGGATAAGGAGTAAGAAAAAGACCTGTAGGGGTTCAAAGTCGACGGGAAAAAATATAAGAAAAAATATTGCAAATACATGAATAGAAGATTTTTTTTGGGTTTAAATGCGTTTAGGAGACAAGATTTTTTTTTTTTTTTTTTTCAATTCACTAGGCCTATCACAAGCCCAGATAACCACACCCAATTCACATTTCAGAGTGAAAAAGAAGCTACAATAGAAAAAAAAAAAAAAAACATACCAATATGTGGAGAAAAAGGGAAAGACAATTTGATGTCATAAACGTTAAATGATTTAAAACAAAAATTTAATTTTAGACAATGAATTAAAGCATAATAACACAGAGCAAATAATCATTCACTGAAAATTAGATAAAGCAGTCATTTTGATAAAATTGTTATAGAAAAATATATACAAATCACATATACAAAATATATTATTCATAAATTGTCAAGTCAAATAGTGCGTGCAGAATTTATAAGTAAATTAAAATTGAAATTGTGGGAATTGTTTATTGATTTTTTCTGTAATGGTTGGGGCTAACAATTGTTGAATTTCTTGATATGTGAAAGTGAACGAGGGTAATATATGTGTGGGCTGAAAAACAATACAGGAAGGGTGGAATCTGGATTGGGTTGTCTTTCGGGGAATTTTTTTCTGTGAGTTTTCTTCGGGGAAAATACTTTTCTTGAGGCCTCTGACCCACATAGAAACACATACTAACCCTTTTGCTTACTTTTTAAGCCAAATTATGTACACAGATTGTATTTCATAAGATGGTAAAGGGTAATTGATAAAAGAAAAAGAATAATAATTGTACTTGTTTGGCTACCATCTAGAGGCTACTTCTAGTACTAAATTGTTCTGATAAGAGGCAACTCTCTTGCGTTACCTAAGTAAAGAACCATGTGCCTCATATGTATTATTAATTCATTTCTTTGTTTATTTTTTCAGGCCACTTGGTATAAGCTCTAGTGTCCTTTTATGAGTTCAAAATGATCGATGGGAGATCAGCCCTGTTCCAAAAAGTGTTTTGCTGCTCAGCCCCATCGTAACCCGCCATGATATCGGGTCAAACTTTTAAATAACAATTATCTTCTAAACGGTCTAAAAGCCGAATAAACGTCCCTCCAGGGTTACATGACCCCCATATCACCTTGAGCAAGTTCCGTATCTTCAAATTAGTTGCATCAAAAGGTGGTCAAACTTTAGCAGATCGAAAGTATCGTTTCTAACTTAAGCTTCTAAGTCTGGCTAGATTTTGGCCAAGTAATTGGTTTCGCATTTGGTCCTAATCGCAAGAGTATGAGGAGACAAGTGGGTTTTTACCACCCTGGATATTTACCTAGTTTTCTGGTCGGGAATGTCTGCCTTGTGTTTAATAACTAATTATAATATGAAAAACGGAACCTATAATGATAATCCACAAACCTTAGGTGAGGGATCACTATAGAAAAGAAAACTTGAGCTTGGATAGTTGGAGCAACAAATATGGGTAAGATGTGGCCCCAGTGAAATGATAATCCTTTTAAGTTTACTGTGCCACATGTTTGCCGCTTTAGCAACGGTCTAACCATTCACAGTTTAAGCATCCGTGTACGTGTGTAGCTGTACTCATATTGGTGAAACTGGACTGTCCTTTTGAATGGTTAGGTTTTAAAATGGAGACAGAGATAGTATTTTGCTAGCATGCCAGTGGAGATCCAATGAAAGAGAGCATTCGTGCCTTTCGTTTCCTATAGGGTTCGTCTGGTATGTTTTGTCCGTTCGTTATCACGCAAGGCTTGATAGTTGTACCTAGATTTGGTGAAACTTTGGCAGATAGAAACTGTCACTTTTTACTTATGCTTAGAAGTTTGGCAAGAATTTAGCCGAGTAATTAGTCTGAAATTTGGTCCTAATCACAAGAAGATGGAAAGCAAGTCGGTTTTACACTCTGCCTGTTATAGTGAGTGTCCTGGTAGGAAATGTTTCATTGCGCTTCATAAGTAATTTTAAGTTGAAAACGGAACCTATAATGATAATCCACAGCCATTATATTAGGAGATCACTGCAGAAAAGAAAATTTGAGCTTCGATACCTTAAGTGGCAAATATTGATGAGGTGGGACCCCAGTGAAAATACTTTATTAGTGTAGCCACATGGTCACCGCTTTTAGCGAAGGTCTAACCATTCACGGTTTAAGCACCTGTGCACGTGTGTAGCTGTACTCAGGTTGAGAAACTGAAATTTGTTTTGAATATGTTAGGCTTGTAAATAGAGAGAGATGGAGGTATTTGGCTAGAATGCCAGTGGACCATGGAAGAGAGCGTGCGCGTCTTTCATTCCGTTTTGGGTGGCTAGTCTTTTATGTTTAGCTCCTTTGTTGTCACGACAATGCTCAATCAGTTGCATCAAAATTTGTCTTGAATCACCAACCCATTGAAGAAATATTATGTAGCGTTAGTTTGTCAAGGAAACAAATGTTTGCAATTGGGGAATGTTTGTCGGACCATCCAACTGCTTCCAGCGAGAGGTCTTGTGAAGATTCTCAGTGTAAGCGTGTGATTTTGACAGCGCTAGGATTGTAATAGTACTCTTTCCAATGGGCTAGCGTTTTCCAAACCACTGTAGACTGACGGTGGGTTACAGTGTTTGGGTTGGATCACAGTGAATCACTACGACCAGATATGTTGAGGCAGACGAGTCTCGGATGATGTGGAGTTCTCGACTCGGGAACAATTTTGGAACTTTTAGAGTACTTTACCAAGGCATGTTGAGTCTAGAAAGGACATGTCACGGTGGCCTCTCCTTAAGAAACCCCGTCAGTTCATTACGTTACTAATGTACCGCATGGTGACGTGATTTTGCTATCTGGGTAACCCCGCGAGTAGCATCTGCTTGTCTCAAAGACTCAGTAATTCGTGTCTAAGGACAAATCCCAAGTAGATAAAACCATGAATGTCTCAATAAATCAGTTATGATTGCTTAAATCATACTATATCCTACTTTGATGACTGTGGTAATTCTAGAACTAATACATGCACTGTAATCCCAACTTCACGGAAGGGGTGCCTTTACTAAATCAAGACCGATCTGGCTTTTGCTCGTCTCTTGGTGACTCTGAATAACTATCGCCGATCGCACGGTATCGAGCCGGCCACATGTCTTTCCAATGTCTACCTTATCAATTTTTGATTGTAGGCTATGCGCCTACCATGGTTGCAACGGGTAACGTGAAATTGGGGTTCGATTCCAGATAGGGAGCCTGAGAAGCGGCTACCACACCCAAGGAAGGCAGCAGGCACGCAAAATACCCACTCTCAACGCGGGGAGGTAGTGAAGAAAGATAACGATGCAGGACTCGTCCAAGGCCCTGTGATTGGAAATGAGAACACGCTAATCCTTTAACGAGAGTACGTTGGAGGGCAAGTCTGATGCCAGCAGCCACGGTAACTCCAGGTCCAAAAGTGTATGTTAAAATTTGCTGCGGGAGTAACTATGAATCTGTTAAGGTGGCCATATTTTTCGTCATCTTATTGGTGAAGCGCAAAAATGCATTAATAAGATTCCCACTATCGCCACTACTGTCTAGTGAACCCAGGGGCACCAATTAGGGGGGACCAGGGGGGCCTTGCCCCCCCCCTAGACTTTGAAATTACCTTCTTATTTATATTTCACAGCTATTTTCTATTTTCGCTATGTGCTATATTAAACCAGCAACTGGTCCAATAAATACGACCAACAAACTGGTGCCCTAATTCTATCATTAGGAGACAATCTTGTTTTGAAATGTCAAGTGTCTATGAGCACGTCTACATTCACGCGTCTACACTATTTTATACCTGAGTAGGGTTCATTCAAAACTAAGCTTCATGTGGTCAGTATTTCTTTATTGTTCTCGTGAAGAATTCGTTGTAAAATATGAGTGTTGTATATTGTCTTTTTTAGTAGCTGGGAAAGGAAATGTGTTCTAGGGTTTCAAGGGGGTTTTGGTCAGCAGATTCTTGACGATGTTGAATAGTTTATGGGATGACTAGTCCCAGTGGAGTGTATGGGACTCTCGCGAACAGGAAATGTATGTGATTGGTTTATGGGGTTTCTAAGCGGGGTAGTTTCACCAGGGAGTCTGGGAGTGATTTTCTAAGAGAGTTTCTACGTGTTTCTTCAGTTCTTCTCTTGCCGTGTCTGAGTGAAGTCCTTGTCTACTACTCGTTTAACTACATCTATCTTAAACTACTGTACATAAACTTAGTACAATAAAACACATAGTTTATAGTGAAAGAGACTCTTCTGCCTCCTCCACGAGAACCCATAACTCTGAATTATTCGGCTACGCTTACCAAAACACTTATCAAAGTAAACCCTATATCAGCAGAAAGCAAGATTTACATCGTAATCAAACTATGAGTAAAAAGCGACAACAAACTTTGGATTTTTTTTTTCGGTGAAAATGCGGAAGAAAAATGAAGAAACTTTAGTGCAAGAAACTGGCAATAGTGTCAGCGCCCAAAGTCTCGGGTTAGTAGAGATAAATTCCCCCACCTGTGACAGAATTTCAGAAAAAAGTGGACTAATAAATGGCTCAGGTCAACATGAAAGTTCGGTCTGCATCGCTGAACCATTTGCGGGTTCCAGTAGCAGTCAAGAAACTCTCAGATATCTCTAGGACGCGTCACGACAAACCAGCTCAACCTATTCTTGAGAGATATCCGGCTTCCACTTCTAGCGGAAGGAAATTCAGTTCACATTACTATAAGACTTATGAATGGACTGAATTCTCAAAAAGCTTGAATTCCGTGTTTTGTTTTGCTTGCCGCCATTTTTCTATGGGGACTCTAAGGGCTGGAGAAACTGCTCGAAAAAGGGCTTTCATTGAGTCAGGATTTTGCAAGTGGAAAGACAGTTCGGCTCTATTAAAGCAACATGATGTTTCTGAAGACATAGGCATTGTATGTCAGCATGGACGGAATTTAAGATAATGAGCACTGATACTTTGAAATCTATAGCGAATGCCTTAATTCAATCCTGATCTCAAGAGGTTCAGGAAAATAGAGATCATGTGAAGTGCATTTTCCGCGCTATTCGCTTTCTTGGCCGCCAGGGTCTTGCTTTGAGGGGTCATGACGAATCAGAAACATCTGCGAACCGGGTAATTTTGTTGAATTGATGGAGGAAATGCCTAAAGGTGACGAAAAGCTGAAGGCCAAGTTACAGCGCCGATATGGTCACTATTGCAGTCATCAGTACCAAAATGACGCAGTTACACTGATAGGAAATGCCTTGCGCCAAGATATTATTTCAGAAGTAAAATCAGCTAATTACTTTGCTATTCTTGTCGACGAGACAAAAGACGTCTCTAGAAAAGAACAATTAGCGATCCTACTCAGGTACATATCAAATAGAAAAGTAGCGGAGCGACCAATCGGCTGTTATCACATGCACAAATTAGACGCCGAGAGCTTATCCACCTTGATTTGTGAAACTATAGAAAAGCTTCGTGTAGATTCGATACTGTGTATTGCCCAATGTTATGACGGCGCATCCGTTATGAGTGGGGAATTTAACGGAGTTCAAGCAAAGTTTTAGGGAGAAGGTGCCTCATGCAGTTTATATACACTGTCACGCCCACAGATTAAACTTGGTTTTGACTGACTGCCTAAAAAATATGAGCGAACTCTCTGAATTTTTCTCTGTGGTCCAAAGACTTTACGCATTTATATCATGCAGCATACTCGTCACGAGCTATTTGTGGAATCCCAGCGTATTAGCAGGCGAAAAGTCTTGAGCTTGAGAGGACCGTCCAGACTCGCTGGTTTAACGCAGTCCGCTCTATTTCGAAGGTGAAGGCCAGATTTGATTGTATTGTTGCTGTGCTTGCCGCAGTCTCTAATAGTTCCAACGGCGAGGCAGCGTGTGAAGCAGAAGGACTACTGGACAAAATCAACTCTGCCTCTTTTGTTTCAACTTTGCTCATAATGAAAAAATTATTAGTTATTGTAAATTGTTTATCAGAGCAACTTCAATCAGGAAGTTTGTTGATTTGAATCACTTGCATGTTTCTGGGACATATGAGACACTCCAAAGCTGAGAAATGATAACAAATGGAACAACTTAAGCAAAAATATATCTGAATTCTTGGCTTTAGACGATATCCAGGAATCGAAATCTCCACAATCTAAAACCAATGCTCGAAAATAGAGAAGTCAAGCCATTTCCATTCGTCTCAAAGACTTTCTTTCAAACTCAACAACCGGTAAACGCAACACCAGTCGGCCAGTTGAATCAGACTGCGGTAAACTTCTGTACTTTGAGGTAATAGACCGTTTCACGAGTGAGATGGACCTACGTTTCATGCAAAATATGCCTCTGCTCTACGCTTTATCTGCCTTCAACCCCTCAAGTTTGGATTTTTCTCGAATTTTCGAAAGTGGAAAGAGTTATGTGTCATTATCAAGAGATTCTCGGTGTCGATAACACCATGCCATAGAATCCCAGCTTTCTCTTTGCAAAGCTGGATCTGTCAAAAAGTGATATTCAAAAAGCTATCGAAATCTTATCCGACCTCCAGTTGCCTATTCTGCAGTGCTAAAACTGATGAAGCTAGTTGCTACTTTGCCTGTGACCACTGCCAGTAATGAACGATTCTTCTCGGCATTAGGGCGTGTGAAAGACTATCTGCGATCGACTATGGGAAACGACAGACTCAGTGATCTCATGATAATGGCCGTTGAAAAAGGGGAGGTAAAGAAACTGGATTTGGGTAGATTAGTCGACGCTTTTGCCAAGCAGCGACCTCGCCGCTACCCCCCTGTTTTAGGTATGTTTTGCTCAATGTTGTTCTTTTTTTTTGCATCTTAATAAAAAAAAAATTGCCCCACCCCCCAACATTTTCTTGAATTGGCGCCACTGAGTGAACCCATCGTAAGTGGAAAGGGCCTTGTTACGTCTGCAAGGAAAGAAATCCTATTGACTCTAGTTCGGAATTTTAAAATGTCATGACAGGTATAGCGTAAGTGGAAGATGGTAGCATCGACAATGACATACCACTACTTTCATGGTTGCTTCACTTATTCAGTGAAGCGGAGGTAAGACCATTTGGGGACCTGTTTTTGGTGTCAAGGGGTCCATCTGTGGGTGGCGCTCTCGAACCGTGCTGAGGACAGTGAAAGATGAGGATTTTGACTGGAGTGGTATATCTGTCAAACGATAACACAGGTTTTCTAATTCCAGCTCAGAGAGAACAGAAACCTCTCGTAGAGCAAAAGAGAAATTCTGGCTTGATCCTGACTTTCACTATGAGTACGGACTGTGAAAGCATGGCCGATCGATCATTTTGGCTTCAAAATTTCTTATGCAAGTAGTGTCAGAAAAATGCCACTGGAATAACTGGGCGGCTAAGCGTTCAAAACGACGTCACTTTTTGATCCTTCAATGTCGGCTCTTCCTATCATTGTGAAGCAGTATTTGCCAAGTGTATGATTATTCATTCACCTACAAGGAACGTGAGCTGGATTTAGACCGTCAAGGGACTGGTTAGTTTTTACCCTACAGACGTTCAAAGCCGTTGCTATAGTAATCCGGCAAATTACGAGAGGAACCGCAAGTTTGGGCTTTTGGTTTTGCACTTGGTCGAACGGCTAAGGGTGTGAGGCTACGGCCGTTGATTATATGTGAAAGCTTCTGAAGGTAGAATCTTTTCTGGAGTTCACAACAGTTCCGTACATTCGGACTCACGGCGGTTAGACGAATCCTGATCCTTTAGCTTTTAGCAATAGGTACAAGTGCTTTAGAAATAAGTTTCGGTGGCTGCTTGCCCTAGGGAGACGGTGACAGGCAGCCTCACTGTCAGGTAAATCAGATATTACATAAAGTCGAATGCCAAAATCACTTTGTAAATGACTTGGGTACTAGCCAGGGTGTAGTAAGCAGTAGAGCAGTAATTTACACTGCGATGGATGGGCTGAGACTAAGCCTATGACCGGCAGGTTTGTCTTGCCAGTGGGCAAGTTCTCTAACTCACTTGAATGAATTCAGTGTCGGTCGTGAGAGCTTAACTGTGCGAGAAAAGAGCCAAATATTGTTGTTTGGAGAGATAAAGGATGGAGAAATCAAGGGGGTCAACCAGGCTAAATAGTTTGATGATCGTGACTCTCTTTTGGAATGCAAACGCGGTGTACAAGAGTGGGTGTTGTAATTACCCTACCATCATGTGCTTAGGTTGCCTTGGGAAAAGTGTCAAGACTCGGCCAGGTCTTGACATGGGCAGTGCGCATGAATAAGGGATTTTATTTTCTCATTGTCTCTGTGTTTAAACAAAACCCAGACAGTAATTTGGGCCGTTTTGGGCTTCTCCGAGTGTCCTTTGGGTGCTTGTGTGGTGCTTTTCCGGCACCCGCACCAATTTTTTTAAATGGGGCAACCGTAAATAATGTAGTCTTCGTTAATAGGTCTACACGTTTCCCCCTGTGTGTGCTTCGCGCTCACAGAGAAGTGAGGGCGAGATTTGGCTGAAGGTCAAACTGAGGTAATTAGAGGATCATTTAGGAGGGTCAAAGAGGATCAAAATACTGTTCAAAAATTCATGACCGACAATGGTCACTAGACTTGGAGATTTTTCGTATTGTAATGGACTTGAACTACTGTGAAAGCTCACTGAAATTTCATTAGGCGACCAAAATTTTCGGTCAAAAACTTTTGGCCAAAAATTCCCCTTAACTTGCAGGTCATGGGCCTGGAATTGGGTCAAAGCAACTTTTTATTCTTTTGTCAGTTTATACTTGGTAGTAGTTGCGCAGATTTAAAAAACTGCAGACGACAGGGCTGAGAGCATCATAATAAATACGAACCATTTTGGAAAATTTAAGAGGTATCGATTTATGACGTCAAAAAGTGCAGTGTTTTTCTTTGTCTTTCCTATAGTCTATCACCCGCCACAGTATGTCGCGTGTATGGTCAAATCTGGCTTGCTTTTCAAATTCAATTTAGATTAGCTTTGCTGAAATGAAAGCAATCAAATTTTCTATTGCTGCAAATTGACATAAGTTCTAGGTGCGTTAATTTGGATTTCTAACGATTGAATAAAATCCTGACTCAGTCTAACCTAAGTGTTAATGACTAAACTAGCAACACAATAAATATTTGAGACTGATTTGCATTTAAGGAAAATCAACGTGGTCTTTAAATGAAAAAGTATGGAACTAATTTTGGCTATATGGATTTGTGATAGCCAAAAATAGGCCTTAAATTTTGTTTTTCGTTATTGAGACATTTTGAAGTTTGGTTGTATTGGTTTATGGCACCTGAAACTGGGCCACCAAACTTATTTTTCTGACTGGCTTATTCTTACAGGACATGTAGATGAAGAGGGCAATATAGGGGATATAGTAACAAGGAGCCCAAATTACACCAAATTTGTTTTGCCTCTAATCAGCCAATGACTTACTGGGCATGTATACTGGAAAAAAATCAACTCAAAAAGAGAAAATTTAGAAAAAAATTGGATCATAATGACTAAAATGGGCAAAATATGGGTTTTTTTTCCAACTAACTTAAAATTTTCAGGGTAAGTATACTGGAGCGAGGGGACCTTACTGAGAACAACAATTTTTTTATTATAAAAATTTGGTTATATCGATTCGCCTGGCTAAAAATAGATTTTTTTTGCTTCTCCGGTTGAAAATTTAAGGGTATATCGACAAGACCAAGGACCCATTTTAACAAAAGATGTAATGAAACAGCTGTGGTTGTATTGCATCGAGACGTCCGATCTTTATTAAGGGAACAAAACAGAATTCGCTTTTATAAATAACCTTGACATGCATTTATTTAAATAAACGGTTTCAATGAAATAGAAAACGAAAAACGCGCTTAGAATAAATAATAGGATGCGGATATATTCCAGGGTATCTAAATAATTGGGGCCAGTGTTGCCTATATAGAAAACCAAAAATTGTGCAGATTTCAGTTACTATAATTAAAAGTTCTCTCCATATCCACCATAAAGTCTATAGTAAATTACTACTAAAAAAATTACTGAACAAAACTACAGCTGATCGAACATTTTGACTTAATATTCAAATTCCAGTGCTCAAGAGGAAAAACTGACCACAGAAACTTTACTAGCCTAGTATTTCTACAATTAAAATACAGAAATCTGTTAATTCAAATCAAACAGAAACTAATTTCAAAAAAAATTCAAATAAAGTATTCAAAGAAAATTAAACAGCCATATTAAATCCTAAACCAAGAAATTAAGTCATGTAAAAATTCCACTTAAAACGAACAGTACTTACCAAGAACAATCAATTAAACTGAAAACGAACAGAAATAAAACTGAATAGTCAGATCAAAAAAAGAAGACATTGCTATGGAAGAATAGATTAACCTTAAAAAAGCCGAAATTACCGCTGATAAGAGCTGGGTTACCACCCCCTAAACCCTTTAAGTTCAGACTGCCATTTGCACTTGACATGGGCAGTGCAAATCGGTTTGTAGTTGTAAAACGAATAAGTCTTTCGCATTTAGTCTGGAAGTATGCAAAAAAAAACTTGTTACATAAAAACTTCTAATGTGAAAAAATAAAAATAGCATCAATGACATGTAAAAAAAAAGAAAGAGACATGGTGAGTTTTTATCTACAAAACATTAAACAGAAGTTTTACATTTCAGTTGAATCCAATCGGAAAGTGGTATAAACCTTGGTTCTTCAAGCATGTTGAAAGTTTCCTTTCCACTGGAAAGACCACTGAATATTTACCATTGCGAGATTATTATCATAGGCACACTCGTTCAATATTTTGGGAGCTACAAGTAAGTTATAGTGTATAAAGTTATGCACTACTTTGTTTTAAAACTTTTTTCTTTTTCTACACATTATCTTCCTTTTCCAAAGGATTTTTCTCACTTTGGATTGTTGGTTCGTCAGTGAAAAAAAAAAAAAAATTGTTTAAGTTGTACTTCCACAACTTGGTAATTTTAGCCATGAAATTTTAAATACATGTCAAAAGATATTAGAGCAGGAAACATGAACTAAAATTCACGGAACCTAAGAATGTATGTTTCGAACTAAAAATCACTGGTGTCTTGTGGATATTTGGTATTGGCACTTGCCGGTAAAAGCCATTTGTTGGCTGATTTCATTCATTTGCAGTCTAATGAGGCTTTGACACTTATGGTTTTGCGTTACGCTACGTAATCTTACGGAGCAAATTTTCCACTTAACACAGGTAGTGCCAAGTACACTCGAGCTCTACATATAATTTTTCATTACTTATTACTGTTAGGTTATGGAAAATTCGACATCGTAACAAAAAAAAATTGAATGAGCATTCATAAATCGCTCATACTCGATCAGAGCTTGAATCTTTATCTCTATTCCACATTTTTATTTTTTAACACTACTTACGAGAATTGGGATGATTTTAGATGATGATTATGATGACTTTATGGAAATTTACATTAGCCTGTTGTGAAAGCATATATCTAAGAGTGAAAGGTGATAAGAGTGAAAAGTAGTTACTTTACGTTATATTACGTAAAGTAACTACTTGGTATTGAAAATGACGTACTTAGTGTGAAAGCCACTTAATCCTTTTTCACACAGATGCCTTTTCAAGTACAAAATAGGTGGTTTTGTTTCGTAATCTTTCCATGTTACTGTTTTCTTTGTATTTTTTTTGTATGTTTTTTTGCTGAAAGTTTGTACATAATGACGTTTTACAAGGGTTTTTTTTCTTTAAGTTATTGAAAATTAGATTGACAAAGCTAAAATTTATTTAAATATTTGTTAAATTTATTTAAATAATTGTAAATTCAAGAAAAGTTGATCCTACTTGTTAGTAAGTTCTTACGTCATCTGTGATAAAACATGAAAGCCGCTTCAAGGAACGACATTATTGTTTTTACTTATTCCTGTTTCCGTTTGTGCTGATTGCGATTAAACTGATGTAAATAACTGATCAATTATTTTTGCATCAGAAAATACATAGAAGTGTAAATACATGGTAAAAATATATTGCTTACCACTAAACTCCCGTTTAATGGTAAGCAATCGGGGAAATTAATGTTATTTACTGCAAAACGTCCAGCACAAAATGTTTAGATAAGTGAGAAAAAGGAACAATGCTCCGTTTGATTCAAATTCTGTTTACCGGGGAATTCTTAAACAAAAAGGCTAGCAAATCTTTCAGAAACACTTTTTTACTAATAAATATAGGAGCAAAAGTCAAAAGAATAAACTAATATTTTGCTTCGACAGTAAAAATAAATTAAAATTACATATTTTGGAACTAATTTCGAGATGTTTTGATGGAAATTCTGCTCTTGCTGAACAATCATGTAAGGGTATGGTCACATTCAAGTACATGCTTACCATATTTCTAATGAAAGTTTTTACCGGTTCAATAAGACGATAGGTTGACTTTTTGGGGAGTACCGAAAAGGTAATCTTTTCGTTTCCATAATTTATTATTCTTTTTTTTTTATGGAACATGATATCAGGGGGTGATTTTTTGTCTTTTTTGTTAGTATTTTTGGAGATTTATTATTGTCTTTGGTTTTGTTGTCACTCAAGCCGGCCGCTAGAGATGGCCGCTCAAGCCGTATGGTTTATTAGCAACTTCCATTTTGTATTTCAAATTTCCTGTCAATAAATATTTTCTCTCTCTGGAAAAACAAAGCATTTATATTTCGCAGTAGTGAAAAACTTCCACAAAAAAATTACTCAACACAGGAGGAATATATCCCCAATCCCTAGCCAATGAAATTAATGGTGTCGGAAAAGGCTAGGCAGTAGTTAGGACCTCTATAGGTGTTTTTATAGTATGAAGAATAATGTGCTATAACACCGTGATATGTAGGTAAAGTATCTGACTAACAACAATTCTACTAACAACTCATGGAAGGACCAATCCGCCTGACACCAAAACAGCCGCACATGCTTTTTTCTCCATCGCAATCTATTCAAAGATTCACTCTTTAACTCTCCCATGAAGGTCCAGGCTCCTTTTAATCCTTCCTTATGACCTCTTTCTACCATATTGGCGGACAGCCTTCTTTTCATCTGGCTCCTGATGGATTGTCAAAAAGCACAATCTTTTGTAATCTTTCATCCATAAACCTTTGCTTAGCCATCTTAACCTCTCTTTCATCATAGCCCTATTTTTCTGTGTAGCTTATTGTTTGGCATACGATGAGTTAAATGGATTCCTAAGACTATCCTTAGACAATCTCTATGGAAGATATTTAGCAAATCTTCCTCAGCCTTTCAAAACAGCCATATTTAAGAGCCAAACGCGGTCACTGGCATTACCGTAGCATCCAATATTCTAATCTTGATTTGCAGACCTATCTTCCTATTTTTCCAGGCATTTTTCAGCTTAAGAAAAAAACTAACAGAAGGATCTAATAGAAGAGCTAATAAACTACTAAAAGTAATGCTAACAAAACCTTTTATAACACTCACCAGTGACAAAAAATTAATGCCTGAAGAACTTGACAATATTTTATTGTATGTAATAATTGTGACAGTATATTTACTATTTAATTGTCTTTCGTTAAATTTGGGTTAACTTTTTCAAGTCAGTGAATTCCAAAGTTTAAAAAATAATGCTTTCTGTCTTTGGTGGTAGCTTCTATTAACGTAAACCTTGTCTTATTTCAAAAACTTAAATGAAGCCAAGAAAGAAGTCGTGGCATTATCAGTAGTATCTGGGACTATTTATTGCATTTTACTAGAGGGTGCACTACAGAAGAAGGGAAAAGTCCGTAACCCGCTAAGTGATTTTTTTTTCCCTATAGTTAAGCTTCGGTTCTGTTTCCGTGCTGTTCAAACCCTGAAAAACCTATGCATCTTATCGTTTATTTTAATTATGCTATCTTTATTTTACTATACATGCTCAGTTCAGTTGACTTTTTCTTTTTCCATTGTAGGATATTATTCTTTTGGCAACAATGTCGTTTTCCGTTACTTATTTGGTTGGATGGTACCGCCGAAAGTCTCTCTTCTGAAGCTGACTCAGACTGAAGCCGTAAAAAAACTCTAACGAAAACAACCATTTTATTCAGGATATGCTTGTTCCCATTGGAAAACTAAAAGAGTCATTAGAATTTTTGAACGTGAAGTACAAGTAAGATTTTGAGTTGCTTTGGCTGTAAGGTCTCTTTTCATTTTACATAGTGTGATGTTCTTACATCTCGCTTCCATAGTGCTTAGGCGTTATCTTTGATCTAGATCGTTGTAGTCTAAAATGAACGTTTTATCAGATTGAAAGACCGTGAAATGCTGAAAAGCTGAGAGAGAGAGAGAGAGAGAGAGAGAGAGAGAGAGAGAGAGAGAGAGAGAGAGAAAAGAGAAAAAGAAGAGAGAGAGAAAGATATTGAAATAGAAAAATTGAAATTAAAATTTTATTAGTTATTTTTGGTATTTTTTGGTGTACTATAATAGCTTGCGGTCTATTCTCTTCAGAACTCTGGCGATTATGTGCAAAGTATCCTTACAAATTGAAAGCCCCATTTCTAAAATTTGCAAAATAGAAAATATGCTTTGTTATTTATATTTTGTTCTTTTTACAGATTTACCCTGTATGGCTGTGTCCATTCAATTTACCACTTAATCCTGGCATGCTGGTTCCAGCAGAAGGAACTAAACAAATGTATGTTGACATTGGAACATACGGGGTACCAAAAGTGTCAACATTTGAGCCAGTTAAGACGACGAGAAATATTGAAGCCTTCGTTCGGGATGTGAAAGGGTAATCTTACGTGTTAGTGATTGAGAATCCAAAATAAGACAAAAGCGTAAAATAATATAAAGCAGATTGACTGAAAAATACCAACATAAGCTCACGAGAAAAGTCTAGACTCTAGACTTGAAGTTTGAGAAACGATGCTCCAGACCAGTGGTAGTCTGGTGACTACCAGACTACCAGAAAGTGATTTTATTATCAAACGTCTTACACTGTCATGCCAATCAGTGTCAGTTCTTGTCATAATAAAAGATAAGGCACTAAACATATAAAAATAACAGCCATAGACATCGTCATACAATTTATATGTTGATTCGAAATATCACAGAGTCAAACTAAAACATAAGACATTAAAATATCCAACTACCTGTAAAAAAAAGCAAAAAAACTCCAAATTCAAACTAAAGGAAAAAACCTTAAAAATCAAAACGAATAAAGAGAATAACGAACTAAAGCAAATAAGATGTACGATTATTGACGAGTGAGTTTAGTATTAAATACTTGACGAACAAGGGAACAAAACTATTTGCGTAACGCATATACTGTGCTGTTACCGGCTGAATTTTTGGTACTGGTTGAGCTACGGGTCGCAGGAGCTGTTGGCGTGAAGATAGATGCTCAGGAGAAGGAATTCACGAAAGCCGCGGATTTGCCAAAATACCAACACCAAATTTGAAACACATTTCATCGCGGCGTGTCGAAAGAGTTGTAAAGGAAAATGGTTTGAAAAGGGAGCAATAAGGGGCTTGGAGAGATTTAGATACTACCAGAAGAGCTTGGTATTGGATCCTTTTGAAGCGGTCCCTCTGGTCCGAAGTCAGGCCATAATGCCAAATAGGACAAGCATATTCTACAGCGGTCTGATAAACATAGGACAAATACGCCATTGGTGGGGGTTGGGGACACCATGATGAGCAAGAAGTTTTAAAGAAAGGATACCCAGTTTGACCGTTTGATCATCTCCTGTGTCAGTTTTTTTCCCGCTTCAGGTCTTTGAGCTTTGAGGCCGCTACCATTGAGGCCCCAATTACTTGAGCTAAATTCTCCAGCTCAATATTTTATCTTATTCGTATCATCTCAAATCTTATCCATATTTAAAATTTCCGCATTACTATTCAAAAAAACTAGTTAGAGCAAAATGTCAGAAGAGTATTTTTTTACATTGGTTTTTGCCTTAATCCCTGAGCAGACAGTTTCCTGGTGTTCCAGCAATTCTGCAAGATCAGTTTCTTCTAATGGCGAAAACCTGTTACAAATTGGGATGGCGTGGCTTATAGTCGAAACGCGAGAGGCTGATATTTTATGAAGAATAGATATAGGGATTGGAGGAGAGCCGGTGGGGAGGCGCGAAGGGGGAGAGCTCCAAGGGGAACCGGAGATATATGCTTAGCCCGTCTGACAGCAAAGAAGGGATCCAGTACGCGGTGTCGATGAAAAAGATTGTCGTGGGTGCCATTTGGGGGAGGGGAACCGAAAAGGCGGGTTTCTTTGGCTCAGTTGTTGGCCCCATCGTCTGGTAATTTTTTTTGGAACCGGTTCGGGTCTAAGATTATTGCTTGAAGCATTGCTCCCATAAACAGTCTGGCTATGACTTGGCATACTATAATCGAAAACTGGATCGCGGTTAAAACGAATGAAACGGTAAAAATACTTAAAAGGCACCGAACAGTTAATGCGACATTTTGAAGTACTAAAAATATGAGCGAAACTGCGACTTCTTTGCAAGCCATCATAGGGCAAAGATCAACATGATCGAAATTGAAGTTGTTGCTTTGCACTTGTTCAGTTTTTATTTTCGGTATATGTGTAGAATTCTACAGTTCTCTTTTTTGTTGCAGGAACCTCCTTCGAAATACTTGCATACTTTATTTACGCGGGAATTTTCTCGGTGATTTGGTTGTTTCTTCTTATCAGTAACATTTTTGCTTTCGTGAATGAACAGACATTGTTCACCATGTCTGCATACGCCAGTTGACATTAAAAGAAAACTTTTTCTTAGTTTCTCGTCTTTCGGTAATTCTTAGTCCTTCAGCAATTTTTGCGAATACGTCACAACTTTTTTCGAATAGCTGTAAATTCAGAGCGTCGATTTCGGCCTGTTTCATCGACGTGGATTGGTCTTGAGATTCAAGTTTTACTTACATGCTTTGGATCTTTTTTTTCGAGTTGCATGATTAAGTTGTCTTTTGAAAGGCAACTCTCACAGCTATTGGGACAATTGTAAGGGGGTGGGCTCGTCAAAGGTGGGGAAAACATATTGTAAGGTTAACGACATAGTATGTACGAGTATCAGCCTCAGGGTGCTCAGTTACAACACCCATAACACATGAGCTGCATTCACAGTTGGGGTTTTCTTGTCGTAATACTGGTGTGGTTTCAGCACACGGGGGATGGAACCAGAAAATGTATTTTGAGCACTGAATCGCCACACCTTTTCCACACGGCCTTTCACATCCAGGGCAGATATATCTAGCCAGGGGCGGATCCAGGAGTTTTTAGGGGGGTCGCAAAATAGGTTGATCTGATAAACTTGCGTTAGGGTCAAGTTTTATTTAACGCAAACTAGCGTTAATTGAGTAAATTACCCTACTTCAGACTACGTTAGGGGGGGACATTCCCCCTCACCCCTCCCCTGGATCCGCCACTGTATGTAGCTCTGGTTCGTTTCATATTCAATATACAATCTCACTGGTAATACAACTCATAAGTAAATCAAAATCAGTCTTCTTCCAAATGAGGGTGTTAATTCATAAATCCCAAGGAAAATTATACTTCAATAATTAACTGTTAAATAACTTAATAATTTTAGTTCGATTCTGAAACTATTTTCAATATAAGTCCGTAGGGAAATCAAATAGCTAAATACTCCAAGTTCAACTACAGCAGAGCTTTTCGTGCCCAGGGCCCGAACCCACTTGAGGGTCACAGTCGCAGGAATAGTTGTACCCTAGTACAGAGAAAGCCCATAATAGCCAAAATCTTAAAGATACATTAAAAAACACTATCTAATAAGAACAACTTGCCGTTAATGCTGATTCAAGAATTATAGCTATTATTCAAATTAATAGTAAAAGTTTTGTCGAGGAAAAATTTCTGGGAACTTGTAAAAAGAGCCAGAAACACTGATAAGTCCCCTTTTTTCTGTTTTATTTCTTCAGCACTGACAGGGCACTACACGCTTACGCGCTTTTTGAAATATTCACATTTACACGTTTTTTTTTGCTATTTCCTCATGATAACACTATTATAAATGCCTTATGGCACCAAAATCCAATTTTAGCGTCATTCCTGGTCTACCGCTGAAATCTCCATGATCGAAGTTCCTCATACTGGTATTTAAAATCCCCTTCTTGATTATTCCCCTTCCCAGTCATATTTGCAAGCGGAAAGCACAAAACAAGTTTTGAAAAACAACAACTACCAAGTAAAAAAATTCATGCGAATGCATAGCTGACTCGTTAATGATAGAAGCTATTTTTTTCATTTCAGTACTAAAATTAATTACGAAACAAGTTATAGGAAACTACGAAAAAATGCTTGATACCCGAACGTGTCTTCTTTTTCTTTCTCCCCCTTCCCCAGCACTAGCCGGTCACTGGAACATCGTATGGGCACTGAAATAGATAACCTCCTCAGGTTCTCGGAATTATTTCCCCCACCCCATAAAGGTGTGCATTAACTGGCGACTGGTTTGATGGTACATTGCATACCTCACCCAAAATGTCCAAATAAAAAGACGATTGGTTCACTATTGAAACCTGTTACAAGTATAATAATCGCTACCGTCACAACATTCTTTTAGAATATTTTTTTCAGCAGAAATTTTTGAGCCTGGAAAGCTTTGGTTTCTTCCCAATACCTTTCAATTTTTCTTCAAATTCTTTCTGACTTTTTTGTATTCCTAGACTAGACACTACATCCTACTAAATTTATCTCTGACCAGATTAAAAGTTATTTCTAATCTTAGAGCTGATGCCCAAAATTCAACGACACTCCCTCCTTTCCATACACACATTAAAAAATCATAATATTTGACCAACTACGGGAAAAGAAATCAAGATATGGTCATTTAAATCGAAACAGGGTAAAGTCCTAATTGAATGGAATAATTATTAACTTTGCTATGCACGAAAAGATACTCGAAAGCAACATCCTGAAAGAGAAGTCAAAAGAGGGTTGATTCAAAGGGAAGTCCAGTAGAACGAGGGTCTAGTTAAATGGGATCGTGTTGTACGGGTTCTCGGTCAAACGAGAGCTCAGATAAATGGGGCTGGGTTGCAACTGTGCTTGTTGCACGGGCCCCGCTTAAACGGGGTTCAGTTGTACGAGGGTTCAGTAAAATATAAATTGAGCGGCAGAGGGGTTTAGTTGCACAAGGGTGCAGTTAAATAGGGCTGAGTTGCACGTAGGTCCAGGTAAACGGGGATTCAGTTACACGAGGATTTAGTTAAATGGGGTTGGGTTCTACGGAAGCTGAGTTGCATTGGTTCAGTTACACCCACACCCCTTTTATACAATGTAAAACACCATTGCAACAATATCGTGCTTTTTTTTCTCTTTAAATGCATTTGAACGTGAAGCCATTCACACAAAAGTATTTGTTTTCTTAAAATAAGGCTCTAAAGTCAGCCGGAAGGTACACGTCCTGTCCATGAACCACCAAAATACTGTCATGCCCCACCGGTGGGGCATGTTCCCCATGTTGGAAATCACGGCTCTAGACTCTAGAGCATCGTTTTCTTAAACTTCAACCCCCCCCCCCCCTAAGCTGGTAAAGAATAGACAGTCTGTTCAAGAATTCTTTGTAATAAATAATAACTTAAGTTATCCATTTTGTCAAAAGCATAATTAGCTTTTGCTTATAGATTGACATATGTTTTTTTTATTTTTGTAATTTTCCCTCTTTCCAATTTTTAGGTATACACAATTTAAATAAAATTCTGCAGAAAATCTTGACCAACCGTAAACTGATGTCTGTGACATCATGACTTGTGCCTAACCTTGTGTGTAAACTCTTGTGTCTAAGAACTTTGATTTACTTGCTTAAAATTTTACACAAGAGAGCTGATCAAGTGGAATTTATTTATTTTTTTTTTTTTTTTTTGTATTGATTTTATATTTATTATTTTAAACTTTTGATTGACACACAGGAAAACTGTATTATAAAGACCATTTCGACCTTAACTTCCCTTAATGGGAGAAAATCCATGTGCAGTTGTGCTCTTCACGTTGTGCTCTAAAGGAGGTTGTGGGAACAACCTCCTCAAATGGCACCTTAAAGTAGTAGGCACAAATAGGGGCCTACTATTGCGAATTTCAGTTACTTTTCAGTCACTGTCCGTCCTGGCCAGTGTCTGACCATAAGTGTTTTTTTTTTTGTGGAAAACTCTGCTGAGATTGGATGGACGTAAGGAAGCAATGGCTGTAAAAAACATTCCAGGAGGTCTATCCCCTTGGACCTATGAGTGCAGACCGCAGGTCAAGAAAAGATCTCTTGTGGTGTGATTTGAGGTGCGAGCAAAAGTTTTCATGGTAGTAAAGTTTCTGAGGATCAAGTGCCACTTGCTGCTGATCACTGATGATTAGTGGGTAATCCCCCTCTCTATTTTGAGAGAAGAGGGCTCATGGGTAAGGTAGAACCAATGGATTACACCATTGATAATGAAGGCTTTTCTAAAAAGTGAAAAAAATAGATAGGCAAGCCCTTTCCCAAAATACCACGCCTGAAGGGGCACCAATAGCCCAATGGCTTCTGGTAGGCTTCTATATTATTTTCTCGTTTTGGTGTGGAGGTACTAGGCCTTTTTTTCCATGAGCTTCGGCTCATTTATGCGAGTATTTCCGTATTTGTAATAGTAACCATTATCAGAGTGAGAAGTAGAGGAAAATCAGCGTCTCAAGGAAATTCCATCCCAAATCGGCGAGAAAGACTAAGAAATTAAACATTTTTGAGATCTAAAGTGGCCATCGTATGCGATATATGACAAGCCGACTCCGCAAAAAACTTTGGAACTAGCAAAATCCACAGGCATGAAGCTAATACGCATTTGAATACACTATACAATATAATAGCTCCTTTACAAACAGGAATGGGGCTTGACATCTTGTCTTTCCATTTTTTACCCAAATTTTAGGAACAGACTACCGACACGACAAAACTGACTGGTGTGATTTAATGACTGAAGAAGAAGTATTGCAGTGTAGGGGATTATAATGAACCACATTATTAAACTACTACTACTAAAAACTCGCCGCAGCACCAAGCCGCCTGAGGCCAACACAGCTACGCACGCTCCTCCTCCATCCCATCTATTCAAAGCCTCTCTTTTTACACCCTCCCACGAAGTTCCCATTTCCTTTCAATCTTTCTTTATGACGTCCTCCCATCCCAGACGAGGACGACCTGCTTTCCGTTTAGCCCTAGACGGTTGGTTGAAAAGAACAATCTTCGGCAACCTATCATCCTTCATCCGCACAACGTGCCCTAGCCATCTAAACCTTTCTTTCATTATAGCCCTAGAGAGCGGTGTTGGACCACATTTTGCGTACAGCCTGTTGTTTGGAATACGGTCAGTCATTTGGGTACCCAGAACAATCCTTAAGCAATTTCTCTGGAATACATCTAGCAAACCTTCATCCTATTTTCGAAGCGCCCATGCTTCAGAGCCATATTTAACTACCGTAATCACTGTAGCTTCTAATATTCTAATCTTGGTTTGCAGACTTATCTTCCTATTCTTCCAACCTGTTTTTAATTGTGAAAAAAACACCCTGAGCCTTGGCTATTCTACTTTTAACATCTTCACTGCTCCCACCATCTTTACTAGTAATACTACCAAGGTAAGTGAAGCTGCCCACCTGATCAATCTTTTCCTTACCCAACGTCACCTTTTTATCTTCACTTATTCCTAGCCTTAGTGACTTAGTCTTCTTAGCATTAATTTTCAAACCTATTCTAGCACCCTGAAGTCGCAAAACCTCTAAAAGTTTATTCACCTTGCTCAGACTTTCCTCTAAGATGCTTAAATCATCAGCATAATCTAAGTCCAGGAGACTTTTTCCTCCCCATTTGATTCCGTGGTCTCCCATTGCCTTTCCTGTGCTCCTTAATACAAAATCCATCAAAATAATCCATATAAAGGGAGATAGAACACAGCCCTGCTTAAATCCTGATTTCATAAAAAAAACCAGCCGCTAACCTCATTTCCTCCCTTAACTGCAGCCGTGTTATTCTCGTAGATAGCACTAATCAGTTTTAATGCATTTGTCTGGTATACCATGCAAGGATGGAACCTTTGCTATAGCTCTTCTATCAACAGAATCGAACGCTTGCTCATAGTCTATAAAACTAAGGACCAAAGGTGTTTGACAACTCAGGCACTTCTCAATTATTAACCTAAGAGTGAAATTTGGTCGACGCATCCTCTGCCTTTTCTAAAACCGCACTGTTCTTCCCTTAAAACTTTGTTTACGGCATCTCTCAGTCTAAAAAGTGTCATATTACTAAGTAATTTGCTACCTACTGAGACCAGACTAACGCCTCGATAATTACCAAACTCACTTTTATCACCTGTCTTATAAAGTGGCTTAATTAAGGTTTTCCTAAAATCATTTGGTGCTTCCCCTTTTTCAAAAATCATATTCATAATCTTCAGTAACTTGTCTCGAACCTCAGAGCCACCATATTTAAGAAACTCATTTACTACCCTATCAGCACCTGGAGCCTTATTATTTTTTAATCCTTTTAGTACTGTCGTTAATTCTTCCTCGCAAAACAAATCTTCCCTCACATCCAAGGTATCACAAACTTTTTTCATTTTCCTCTATATCTTTACCTACAACTCTATCTCGGTTTAGCAAATTCTCAAAATGTTCTGCCCATCTCTTTTTAATTTTTTCCTTATCTCTAAGTGTGACCCCATTCCTATCTTTAACTGGGCCAAGTCCGGATTGAGTACTCCCCTCTCAACTTATTGACATGCCAGTACAATATTTTACTAGTATGCCGTTTAGCTGAATCTTCGAGATCCTCGGCAATTTTATCCATGGCCTCCACTCACATCTCCTTAGTTCATATTTTAATGCTTTCTCCACTTTCTTTACATTCCTTTTGTTTTCATATGATCTATCACTCAGATAATTCTTGTACAAGTCCTTTCTCTTTTCTATTAAACATAAAGCTTTTTCACTAATATTCTGAGCTACAGTCCTAGATTTCTTCCCAACGACACCTTCAGCAACTTCACAAATTATTTTTCTAAAATTATTCCAACAATCTTACACATTATCAAATTGTAAACTCTGAAGTTTAGTATTCAACCGTTCCTGGAAATTTTCTCTCAAATTCTCATCCTGGATTCTACCAATATCATAACCTTCCGGGAGGTAGTTACCCTTCCGAAATTTGAGCTTTAAATTAACCCCTGACACAACCAGATGGTGATCTTTACTTTTAACATCAATAACAGCACTCCTATATACCCTAGTATCCTGTATTGATCCTGCCAGTGTTCGGTCTATTACAACTTAATCAATAAGGTTTGCTGTCTTACCATCACGTGAATACCATTTTAACTTATGAGCCTTTTTATGACCAAACACCGTGTTGATTTTACCTAGATTGTTATACCTACAAAATTGCAAAAGTCTGTATCCATTACTTTTTTCTTTTCCTACACCAAATTTACCTAGGCTAGGATACCAATCTATCCCTATTTCTACCCGCCTGGGCGTAAAAATCTCCTAGTAAAAATCATATTTCTGCCTGGGACCCCGTCTATTTGCTCCTGTACTGTAAGTAAAATTCATCTGAGTCACTAGTATATCCGTCAGTCGTAAAATGAGCAATTAGTATTCTATTATTAATACCTTCCCAGTCTAAACAAGACTTTGGCAGCTTCCTTATTCATCATGAGCCCTACTCCCTGTCTATGTACCCCATCCTTCCTGCCTCAGTAAACAAATTCTATATCAGCTAATTTCAGGCTTCCTACCCCTGGGATATTAGTTTCTGAAACTCCTAATAAGTCCAGTTCGAATCGTCTGAATTCGTCAGTCAAAATGTTGATACGATGGTCATTTTTTAACGTCGTAATATTCCAAGTTCCAATGTTCATGTTCTTTAAATCATTGAAATTATTTTCGACTCAGGAAAAGCAATGATCCCGAATACAAGTGCAGGACGGGGATCACATATCTTCTCAAGTCCACACCAAAGAGCTTAAGCCGGCTTAGAACCGGACAGCAAGAAGTCCCTGGGACCTCCATGAATGGAGGCTTTGTGCAATCCTGGGCCCATCTTGGTCACAACATGGTTTTCAGCACTTGGCGATGCTCTTCTATCAACAAGAGTCGAAACCCTGCACAGACAATATCAAGCCTATTACCTCCGACTCATTATATTTTCATGCCTACACATATTATGCTACTACGGGGATGTAGCCCATAGTAGATAAATTAGCTAGGAAGAGGTTTTTCAGCCCGAAGACGCCCTTCAAAATATACAAAGCCCAGATGAATTATCCATTGATCAGAATCCCGTGCGAATGCTGTGTCGTTTTACTAGGCTATAATTTCCTCAAAGGGCGTCACTCCTCAAGTGGGACTAGAATTGACCGCAAGGTCCCCAGTCTTGTAGGTACCCCGAAAGGGTCGAGGCAGCCCTTCTCAGAGGCCGTTGTACAAATATCTGTATCTTACGCCCTGCCGCAGTTGTCCTCCTATAGAGGATCCTCCTGCGATGGTGTTCTGCATCACCATGCAATTTAACCCATTACTGGGGGAAGGTTTGTAACTCATGGGACTTGTGGACGCATCAGTGGGCCCTATTGAGTGTACATTCGAGGGGCCTTCTTCCTCCTCCACCTGCACTTATGACCCCAGGTAAGGGTGCCCCAGTTCCTTTTACGGACCCCCAGAGACAAGGTCCCCCCTTGGTCAGTGCCTTTTATGGAGGTACCCTATATATTTGCAGGGCGTTCCCCTATCGCCACCTGGGGACACGCTGAGTGGTTTGGGAGAGGCCAGCTAAGTAGGCCTACCTGAAAATCATCTAACATTGCTAAGGATAACAGATGCAAGTTGAGCTTATGCATCCTTGCTTCTTAAAACTAAAAGCTAAGTAGGCCTACCTTGCTAAGGATAACAGATGCAAGTTGAGCTTATGCACCCTTGCTTCTTAAAACTAAAAGCTAAGTAGACCTACCTGAAAATCTTCTAATCTGCTAAGGTTAACAGATGCAAGTTGACCTTATGCATCCTTGCTTCTTAAAACTAAAAGCTAAGTAGACCTACTTAGACCTACATGCTTCAGAGCCATATTTGACCACTGTCATCACTGTAGCTACTAATATTCTAATCTTGGTTTGCTAACTAATCTTCCCATTCTTCCAAACTTTTTTTTAACTGTGAAAGAACACCCTGAGCCTTGGCTATACTATTTTTAACATCTTCACGGCTCCCACTATCTTTACTAATAATACTACCAAGAAAAGATACAATAGGGAAATATTGATAAATTTAGTTCAAGTTAGGTTAGGTTTGGTTAGATTGGATTAGCTAGATGGCTCTTGGGTGTTTGTTTTATAAACAATATTCAAGACTTGGAGAATGGACATAAAAATGAAAAATGTATTGAAAAATTGGAAAAACAGGGAAAATAGTGGGAATGAATGTGCTCCTCCGGAAAATATGTTAACCAGGATAATTGTGTATATTATGAAGTAAGAATTTTTTCCCTAACATGTCTTCTTTTGACCTGGCCATACATTTATACCTTTTTATTTAGAAAAAGATTCCTTATATGGGGAAAATTTGGTAAAATTCTGCTTCAGCTACTTTTGGCCATATTGGAAAGGGGTTAGGTCATGAAAATGAAACCCTCAGGGATGGGTTCACAGGCCAAAGTATGTCCCGGGAAGGTAACCCGAAGTACCCACCTCCACTCCTCCTCCCTATAGAGGGTCCTGAAATTTCCCTATATGACAGGTCTATACCTATTGAAATTTTGACAAAACAACATTTTACCTTAATTTTCTGTTATCAGTTTCTTTTTCTCTGGCTTTAGTTCTGAAAATGCAATTCCTGTTATTTGAGTCGAACCCTGAGCCATGTCAGTTTTTTTTTTTTAATTTAGGAAATATATTTGCATATCTTTAAAACCTTATAAATTGGGATTCAGCAAAGTTGTGAAGCAGAATACAATTTTGTTGTACTTTATTTAAGCAGAAGATCTATTTTGCAAGGTTTCACTTTTAAAACACACAGATTTTTAAAGGTCATCAAAGGTCTGGACCCTCTAGAGGGTGAAGGAGCTTAGGTAGGCACCCCAAAACACCCTCCAGGACACACCCTAGCCTGCAGACCCATCCCCAAAAGTCTCAACCTCTCAACCCAACCCCTCTCCAAGATAGCCAAAAGTAGAACTTCACCAAAAATTCTACCAAAATGAGTATTAGCTGATTTATGCATTGAATTTTCGGTACTGTTGCATTATATGGGCCTTTCTAAAAAGTCAAAACGATCCATAAGAAAACCACTGTCAAGCAATGATTTGAGTCTTGTGTTTAACAGTAAAAGTTATAAGGTGACTTTAAAGTCATAAAGTCATAAGACAAAGGAATATGGTGAGTTTGAGAGGAGCTAAAATCTCGACAAAAAACAACTTGCATGGACGTAAGATCGTACTGTAAATCAACTTCTAGTTGAATTAAACATTAAAACCTTTGCTCAAAAAACGCGATGCAGCTATTGGTTAGTAGCTACTGCAGTTTTCAGGAACTTTTTCTTTCTTAAGAATCAATTTAATATGACCAATTAAAAAACTATCTGGTATCATAGGTTGAGCAGGGCACGCTTGAAACAGTAGCTGTAAATGACAAGTAAGACGTAGAAAATCGAACAAAAACTGATTTAGACCGATGTAACCATTGTTTTGACTACTGGATCATTTCACCTTCCTGAATTAGATAGTCGTATATATTAGATAGTCGTATATATTTAGATAGTCGTATATATTAGAGTGTCGTATATACTTTGATAAAATTGATCCTAGTTTTTCAAGAAATATCCCTTGGAGGGTCAAGTTAAGAGTTCGAAAAATTAATCTATAATGATTCGAAGAGTCAAGGAATTTCACACTGGAATAAATGAGCTGTGAACAGTTTTCTTGTTATAATTAATTACCTACCCCTAAGAAGCTTTTTCCCCCAAGAAGCTTTGATTATAAAATGCTTTTATAATCATGCTTAGATTTTTGTTTAATCTGAGAAACAGCAGCGGAGAGAAGAAGACAAGAAGTGACTCAAAGCCGCAGCCAAAACTTCAATTTAGATTTAGTACACTTTACCTTAGAGTCGCTGTTTCACGAAGGCTTTGTCCTATTAGTTTTTGGCCAATATTTGATTTTGCAGAGAAACTAAGGGCAATAGTGAGTAAAATTTGATGTAAGTCTTATTCTGATGTAATATCGTCTGTGCGTAAGCTAATGTTCGTAATTACGAAATATAGAAGCAGAATAATATGCTCTACAAATTGATATTTTTTTTTTTCATTTTCAGCTTCCAAATGATGTATGCTGACAGCTATATGACTCGAGAAGAATACAGAAAGATGTTTGATCATTCTTTGTACGATAAATTGAGAGAACAACTGGATGCGAAGAACGCGTTCCCAGAAATTTACGATAAGGTCAACAGAAAAGTTCGAGATTGATTCAATGTTTCAATAAAATCTCATTTACTAATTTTTCCGTTATTACTGATAGTTAAAAGTTTTTAAGGAATAATATTTACCTGTCTTCCTCTGCCTTGGGTTGTATAGCTGCTTAGGATTTGAACAAAACATATTGATTGTTTAATTTGTATTGCCTAGTAATATTTGGAAGAAAAGAAACTGGTTGGGATGGGCAGGGGCGTCGTTTGGGGGTGGCAAGGGGGGCAATTGCCCCTTTGACTATTATTATACATCATGCCCTTTGACTATCCAGATATGGACCCTTCTTGCCCCCGCCCCCCCCCCAATAAAAATGCTGGAGATTCGCTCCTGGGGATGGACATAACAGCAGAAAAATCACGTTTTTGCTTGGGCAGTACTGATGTTGCCTATCTCCTTTATATATTCATATATATATATATATATATATATATTATATATATATATATATATATATATATATATATATATATATATATATATATATATATATATATATATATATATATATATATATATATATATATATATATATATATATATATATATATATATATATATATATATATATATATATATATATATATATATATATATATATATATATATATATATATATATATATATATATATATATATATATATATATATATATATATATATATATATATATATATATATATATATATATATATATATATATATATATATATATATATATATATATATATATATAATATATATATATATATATATATATATATATATATATATATATATATATATATATATATATATATATATATATATATATATATATATATATATATATATATATATATATATATATATATATATATATTAATTTAAAGAATTTTTTCCAAAAAACGCGTTTTTCAGAGAACAGTTGTCACAAAACACCATCAATAAGCAAATGAAACTCGAAACAAACAGGAATTACAATAAATAACCGAGTCAGACTCAAAACAAGCAAAAATTAACACATGAGTAGGACTGACAAGCCAAGATCAAGATTCTGATTTCAAGATCAGAACATAATTTGCATCTTTACTAAAAAAAAAAAAAAAAAAAAAAAAAAAAAAAAAAAAAAAAAAAAAAAAAAAAAAAAAAAAAAAAAAAAAAAGACCAAGGATTGTCAGTTTAGGAAAGCCCCTCCCCCAAGGTTTATATATCACAACTTCCAATAATTTCACTCCTACATCCCAAGAATGGAAAGAAACTGCCTTAAAAGTAGGGGCATCACTTCATGGAAATGTAGGGGGATGGAGATTTTTTATTATTTACTAAAGAAGGTGCATAAAAAACGTGTTTCTTGAAACTTAGAAGGATGGGGTATTTTATGATTTCAATTTTAGATGGAAATACCTGAAAAAGTTTTTTCTAAGAAGACTTTTTCTAAGAAAATTTCTGGAAAATTTAAACTTTAAGTTTTGTGTTATAATTTCTGCCGGCTTTAGGGGGAGGAATCCCTGTTTGGTTATGTTTTTCCAAGTGTACCGCCCACACACTCTTGGATAATATAACTTGGAAAAGGATCAAAGTAAGGGAATGCATAGAAAATGCAAGAAATGTAGAATACCATCTTTTAGGAAAAGATATCAGATGTGGCTATACAGATCACTATTTATTTCAAAAGAGCTCTATAGAATTTATTTGTGGGTTTAAATTTAATTCATTAAAACTTTTTTTCCCACTTCCAATACCGTCCGAAATTGTCTCAGAAACTTTTGCTTAGATACAAACAACTGAAAAGTAACTGAGAAAAGAGGATAAAAGACAACATTGTTTAAAGAGAGGTACAATATGAAAATGTAATTATGCAGATAAAATTAGCTTCGATTGTATCTGTTAGATGTTCTGCTACAAGACTACATTTTAAACTAATTAGTCCTGTTACATCGGCAAAGGTTCACAGATGTTTTTCTAACATGGCACATATTTAAAGTTAATTAAAATTAGTCTGAATAAAAGGACAGTATGCACTTTTCTTTTTTTTGGTAAGAATTTTCTAGTTTTTGTGTCATTAGCTTATACAAATAAAAACGAAGATTATTGGAAGTAATCTTTGTTTTTAAAATTATGGAACTGAGTATATTAGAGAGATAGAAAGGAACCTTTCATAGAACAATAGGTTTTCCTTGTGCATAGACAGCAGAAGGTGTATTTAAGTAGAGTGCAGTTCTTCTCAGTTATTGATAATAACACTTGAGAGAAAAAGTCAAAACAGAGAAAAAATCAAAACCTCTCCTATTCACCGTTTTCAATCCACAGTTGAAATAATTTAAGTAGCCTATGTATTCGATTAAAATATTAAAGCCACAACTGTCTGTAAAACAAAACTAGAAGTAGAATTAGGACTATCTTCGATAACTATTGAATAAATTAGATGATAAATGCAAAATATTTCTAATTTGTGCAGGTAACCGTGACGAATCTTTGCGTATCAATTACAATGTGAACCAGTGAAGCGCTCTACTTTTTTTCTGTTGTTTGCAGCGATGCCAATAGGCGGAGGGGTCTGGGGACTATTGCCTCATCCCCCCTCCCTTAGGTTAATATAATACTCTTTTTGGAATTCTTATTAACAAAAGCCTTTTTGGTATTTTCATTAAAAAAAAAATCGAAATAAAATTACTGTTTCCCCAAATTATATTCTGTCCCTATCCCTACATCTTCGTGAATTGGCCCTCCTGTTTTTTTTTTCTTCTTACTGCCACTCTTTATGACCTAATCTTTGGAACCCTAATTTACTTCTTGCATCACGTTTTTTAAGGTGCATTTGAGCCCACGGGAAGGTGTAAAAAGTAATTAAATTTGTATCCATAAATCTTGAATTATCGTCAAAATCAAATTAGCGTCACAACCCTACTCTACATTCTATGGCTCTACATTTCATACTCTACATTCTATGACTACTTTATGGCTCTACAGTCTATACTCAACATTCCATGGCTCTACTTTGACCCTCTCTTTTTCAGGAATATTTGGGTGATTACCATCACAATGACATCATTAGAATTAAAAGACCTTGTAGCGGACACAAACAACGTCGTTGTCTCTTCTCAATCGTCTTTTCGAAAGTACTTTATTTCCAAAAGGATGAAAAATAATAGTTGTGGTGGTACCTACGAGATACCAGATGGTCAAATTCATATTTTTAAGTCTCCAAACTTTCCAAACTCTTCTCTTTCTTCCACAAGCTGTGTAGTGAATTTAAGTAGCACTTCTAATAATGCAATCCATGTAATATGTTTCCAATTTTACCTCCAATGCAGTGAAAGTAATGGACTTGGGTTCTTAGAGAGTGGGAGTGATGGTATTAATAATATAGAGTACTTTTGCGGCTCAACGGATATTCTTTACAAGTCCAAAAGTGAAAACCTGACTGTAATTTTTGAGGCTGTAACGGCAGGGTATGTGCGTTGCATAGCAAGAGCAGTTCAAAAGAAAGAAGCTGAAGTAACAATTAAACATCTTGTTGTGAATCCAAGTGAAAGAAAGTCACCTTTACCTGGCGTAAATGAAACAGCCTCAAATAACTTGTCTTGTGATTGTGGAATTGGGAGCAAGGTTTGAATACGTTTTTTGATTTATTAGGCTAGCTTGGACGTCACGAAGCTAAATTTTGAGCATATAAAAATTGAGTTAGTTCCATTTTGGGTTTTCCCATCATATTTTGAGGAGTTTTCAAAAAATAAAGTGGGCACAGTATTTCTTCACATCTCTAGCAAATTAACTACCGCATGGAAGATATTTCAGCTCTGTAAATATATTTTTACATTATTAAAATTTGTTTTCTAGATACTTGTATGAAATACCCCCTACCACTCAAGTTGTTCATTCATTTACGCATTGCAGAACCGGTTTATTGTTAGTTTCTTTCAGCTTAGCGTGAGACAAGACAAAGAGAAGTGACAGAATAAATGGAAAATATATAATTTGGGCTATGTATTTGCACATTAGGGGGGTGGGGGTAAAGTATTTGGACAGTGTGAAGTTAGAAAACAATTCCTACTACATAATACGCAGAATTATTGTACCTAACAGATTAAGCATGCAGACCCGCTGTACTTTACCAACAAACCCCCCCACACCCTAATGTGCGAATATATAGCCAAAATTTGCTCCTAAAGTATTATATTTTTTATCATACTTAGGTATATTTCATTAGGATTGAGCGTCAGAAAAACATATTAGTAGAACATTGGGTAGGAGGTGTTACATATAAGTACAATTTTCTATCTAGAAATCGTTGAAAACTACCAAAAATGGTTTTAAGTTAAGAAATTGAGATAAGCAAAACCTCTGTACCTCAATAGGCTGCTTGGCGATTAAGAAGTCTCCTTTAAATTGATTCGAGATCTTTCCTTGTATTGCCTGCAGATAAATACTCTGTGAAACCCCTTAGGAAGTCATGACTACGTCTATGCATGGGCTAAGACACACAATCACACATGTGGGTAAGAACAAAATTATGTTAGTCCTAGGGGCGACATTTGGACCCTGTTCAAGTTTCGGGAGAAGTTTCTCACATTGATCCATAATCATGACATTGATGTGACGGTTGCATAAATTTGCTACTTCTCTAAAGCCATTGGCGCATGGTGCTTAAAACATTGTTTTCAATGTGGGAAAAAAATTTTGTTGGCGGGTAAAGCCTAGCGTCTATTGGATTACTAATTACGAGTTAAGTTTGAGTCTACTTAGAAATTTGACCTTTTTTAATAGAATGTATTTTGGGTAGGGACGTACGTAGGGGGTTACGGGACCTAAGCCCCCACCCCGAAACCAAAATTTTCCCAATGTCTGGACAATAGTAGAGAGGGGGGTTCTACTCCCACGAGAACACCCTGCTGCCACCTACAACTTTTTTACATAATTTATGCATGTTTTTATGTCTGTTCGTTGTCAGTGAGAATGGAAAAACAGTATTTTTCTCACTTAAAAAAACATGAATTTTCTCACTTTGATGGTTGTTTTCTTGGATGGTAATGGGTGTTGGTCAAATTATTTGATGTTTTTCATGGATGTCAAAAGCAATTCATGTCTGTTTTATGTATGTTCGTTGTCAGTGAGAATGAAAAAACAGGAATTTTGTCACATTTATGTCTGTTTTCATGGATGGTTATGTGTGTTGGTCGATTTATTTGATGTTTTTCATGGATGGTTATGGATGATTTATGGTTTTTGTCAGTGAGAATTTGAATAACAGGAACTTTCTCACATGTCTATTTATGTCTGTTTTTATGGTTTTTGTCAGTGAGAATGGAAAAACAGGAACTTTCTCACTTTAATGGATTATTGAGTCTAATGGGGGCAGGTCAATGACACTTCCTTCATGTTGTTGCTCGATGCAAATGTTATGATCCAGAAATAGTATTTCTTGTTGTTGCTCGAGGCAAATGTTATGAGTTTCCAGGAAACAGTTAGATCACGTGTTTCCTTCTTAGCCAATCAGCGAGTCGCTTACATATCCTTTCTCAGCCAATCAGAGGGCTGGTTACATATTAGCGGCGGAGGGAATATGAGGAAAGGATTTTTGCTATAGTTTTATTAGTCTGTGAATAGAATTCAAAGGAGTGAGAAGAAGAACAGTTTGACTTTACTCATTTGGATATATATTTGTGTTGATGACGATAAGTGGAATGTTTACCCTATTAGAAGTTGATAGTGGAGTTGATGATAATAATACAAGAGCACCAAACATTGCAGTGGAAATCACGAAAGGATCACGGCTTTGTCTGGAATGGGATGCAGTATTTGCAAGATATGTGATATCCTTGAGCAAATTTAAAATGAAGGATCAATTATGTTTCGCCGCTAAAGTTGATATAGCACATGTGAATAGACTTCAATGTGCTTTAAGTGCATTGGCGAAACATATTGAAGACAATAAACAGTATCGCTAATTGTACATGCTCTGTATTATTGATGTTGTTTATAATTATTCAATAAAATTGTTTTCAAAATCGAAAATGTTCCCTTTCTTTTCTGGTCAGGTTAGGCTAACGAATCAGGGTCAGTCTAGAGTGAATCCAAATGATTTACCAGCACTAGTGGTTCACGTCAGTTGCCTATACACCGAAGAAGAAGAAATCTAAAGTGAAGATTTAAAGACATTATTGTATATATATGCATTTTATCAATAAATAAATTACAAAAAAAATATTCAGATATTTATTCTATTATGATATTTTACCACTGTTTTTATGTATTCTATCTCAGGAGGTTCAATTATTTGAACATCCTCCTCCATAGGTATGATATTTATGAGCGAGGGTGTCTCCTCAGATTGAGACACCTCCGCATATAAATCAGCTCGCACTCGAAGTCTAGGGTTCGGTAGTCGATTCGAAGACCCATGTCGCAATAGATCCTCTGATCTACATAGTACTTCCTCCTCCTCAGGTGTAATCTCGATGTCATCATTCCCATTACAAGCAGCTAGAAGCTCTTCCTCTCCTCCATCGTAAGCCCCCACACATGCCACACATCCTAAAAAAGATTGAGAATACTATGATGCAAATATAAATAAAAATTTAAACAATGTTGTGGGAGAATGGTTCTTGGAAATTTTCGGTTTGATTTTGAAATAAGAAATTTTTAAAAACTTGAAATTTTTTGCAATTAAAAACGAACAAAAATTAATTAAAAAAAACTTTCCGAAAAATATGTTTTCAAAGAAAAGTAAAGGCCATTTTAAACTTAAGCTCGGCAGATACAAATACCTTTTTAAAATTTAAACTCAAAACGACCAGAAATTACTATTAAAGAATAAATGAAACCAAAAACGAACAGAAATTAAATAAGCAATCATAGCAAAAACAAACAACAAATAATAATATAAATGAATAAATAGATCTCAAAGCGAGTAATGCTTAGATTGAATATGAATATCAAGCTTAAAATAAAAAAATATTTTCCTATTGAACTATAGATGAAACTTAAAACGAACAGAAATAAAATAAAAAATAAATGCAAAACAAACATACTATAGATATTAATGTAAATTAATAAATAAATCTTAAAACGAGTGAAACTTAAATTGAATACGCAAATCAAGCTTGAAATGAACAAAAATCACCACAAACAAGAGTTTGGGTATGACCCCCTTCTCTCACTGTAAAAGTCTAAAACCTACTGCGTCATTGGCGCTTTACCGAAAACTATATGCGTCTTGAACAGTATTGGAAAGTATAAACAAAATCAAATTGAATATTTTATGAATAATGATATTAATTGATGAAAGATCCATCAGTTCAAGAATTTATTTCACTGTAATTGTATTTTTATTTCAATACTGTAAGAACTGGAAAAGAAATATTTGTAATAGAATTCGTTTTCCGTTAAGCGCGAATGACGCAGTAGGCTTTTGGTTTTTATTTACAGTTAGGTAAGGAGGCAGTATCCAAAAACTAGTCTGTAGGCAAACTATATTCGTCTTTAACAACTTTCAAAAAGAGCTCTGAATATTTTAAGTATAATGCTATTAATTGCTGAAAGCTCATCAGTTCATAATTTTACTATAATTTTAATGTTTATTTTCAATATTAGGTACGAAAGAAAACATTTATCATAAATTGGTTTTCAGTAAAACGCCAATGACGCAGTAGGTTTTAGACTTTTACAGTGAGAGAAGGAGGTCATACAAGTATCGGAATTGTTCATGGAGAGAGAACCGGATTACACGGTATTATTTAAAGCAATAAGAAATTAAATTTTTAAAAATTCAACTGAAAGTAAGAAGCAACATCAAAGTTTATAAACGAACAGAAATTATTACGTATAAGAAAAGCTCACCCCCCCCCCAACAATACATCGCTCTTTCACAACTTAAGATTTTCTAAAAGTTAAGCTTATTATTATTAAAAATATTGAAAAAACTTTTTTTTTTGATTATCTGAAGCTTAGTTTAATGTTTTCTTTGAACAAACTACTTTGTAATGCATTACTTTTTTATAAACAGCAAGTCTAAAGGCATTTAATTATTTAAAAAAAATTTCAAAACTAACGTTATTTTTTTTTTTTAATTAGCAATTATTATAAGTAGTAACTAATTACTTAATTTTTTAATGAACTTGTAATTAATTGAACCAACAATCCAAATTTTTTGATACCCCAAAATAAATGGCAAACGAAAAAAGAATATAAAAAAAAAAAAACTACAAATTTTAAGAAGTACAGAGTTTGGCTCATGAAATTGAATAGAACAACGGTCTATGACAAATAGCTTCAGAATCAAAATCTGACCCAGTCGAATAAAGTCCATCCGGCATTTTTGGTCATTCATCCCCCCACCAAACAAGCAGTGCAGTTAAAACCTACTTAGAATCTATACTTAGTGAAACTAGAAGAACTAAATTTTCTGTAAAGTTTGTCCGATACTTATTAGAGTGACAGAACTTTTTTTTATTTTTCAACTAAAAGTAAAGAGCTACTAGACTAAATCAAAGATGTGCAGAAATAATAACGAATAATAGTTCAAACTTAAATTTTCTGTAAACTTTTGTCTAGTGATGAACTTGTTAGAGTGACAAAAACTTTTTTCAAAAGAGGACATTTTTCAACTAAAAGTAAAGAGCTACTGGACTAAATCAAGAGGACATTCTTCAACTAAAAGTAATGAGCTGCTAGAGTAAATAAAAAATCACGAATTTTACACAGTTTTAACTAGCTAGGGCTAAATTGTTAACGATGGATCATTGAGGACATTTTTCAACTAAAGTAAAGAGCTACTAGACTAAATCAAAGATGTGCAGAAATAATAACGAATAATTATTCAAACTTAAATTTTCTGTAAACTATTGTCTAGTGATGAACTTGTTAGAGTGACAAAAACTTTTTTTTTCCACAAGAGAACATTTTCAAGTAAAAGTAAAGAGCTGCTAGACTAAATAAAAAAATCATGAATTTACGCATAGTTTTAACTAGCTAGGGCTAAATTTGTTAACGATGGATCATTGAGGACATTTTTCAACTAAAAGTAAAGAGCTACTAGACTATATCAAAGATGTGCAGAAATAATAACGAATAATTGTTCAAACTTAAATTTTCTGTAAACTTTGTCTAGTGATGAACTTGTTAGAGTGACAAGAACTGGTTTTTCGACAAGAGGACATTTTTCAACTAAAAGTAAAGAGCTACTAGACTAAATCAAAGATGTGCAGAAATATAACGAATAATAGTTCAACTTAAACTAACTTAAATTTTCTGTAAACTTTTGTCTAGTGATGAACTTGTTAGAGTGACAAGAACTGGTTTTTTCGACAAGAGGACATTTTTCAACTAAAAGTAAAGAGCTACTAGACTAAATCAAAGATGTGCAGAAATAATAACGAATAATAGTTCAAACTTAAATTTTCTGTAAACTTTTGTCTAGTGATGAACTTGTTAGAGTGACAAAAACTTTTTTCACACAAGAGGACATTTTTCAACTAAAAGTAAAGAGCTACTAGACTAAATCAAGAGGACATTTTTCAACTAAAAGTAATGAGCTGCTAGACTAAATAAAAAAAAAATCATGAATTTACACTGTTTTAACTAGCTAGGGCTAAATTTGTTAACGATGGATCATTGAGGACATTTTTCAACTAAAAGTAAAGAGCTACTAGACTAAATCAAAGATGTGCAGAAATAATAACGAATAATTGTTTAAACTTAAATTTTCTGTAAACTATTGTCTAGTGATGAAGTTGTTAGAGTGACAAAAACTTTTTTCCACAAGAGAACATTTTCAAGTAAAAGTAAAGAGCTGCTAGACTAAATAAAAAAATCATGAATTTACGCATAGTTTTAACTAGCTAGGGCTAAATTTGTTAACGATGGATCATTGAGGACATTTTTCAACTAAAAGTAAAGAGCTACTAGACTAAATCAAAGATATGCAGAAATAATAACGAATAATTGTTCAAACTTAAATTTTCTGTAAACTTTTGTATAGTGATGAACTTGTTAGAGTGACAAAAACTTTTTTCCCACAAGAGGACATTTTCAACTAAAAGTAAAGAGCTGCTAGACTAAATAAAAAAAAAATCATGAATTTATGTACAGTTTTAACTAGCTAGGGACTAAATTTGTTAACGATGGATCATTGAGGACATTTTCAACTAAAAGTAAAGAGCTACTAGACTAAATCAAAGATGTGCAGCGATAATAACGAGTAATTGTTCAAACTTAAATTTTCTGTAAACTTTTGTCTAGTGATGAACTTGTTAGAGTGACAAGAACTTTTTTTTCCACAAGAGGTCATTTTTCAACTAAAAGTAAAGAGCTACTAGACTAAATCAAAGATGTGCAGAAATAATAATGAATAATAGTTCAAACTTATATGGCTTGTAAAAACAAGGGAAAAAATTTTAAAAGAAAACGACTCCTTCAAGCTAACCTGATAGTTTCAACTAACTACGGCTAAGTATGTTAAAGGCGAGCCATTTTCTCTTGCGAGAACACAAAAATCAGAACACACACACACACAAAACTTACACACACACAAAACTTACACACACATAAAAACTTACACACACACACACAAAAAATTACACACACACAAAAATTTACACACACACACACACAATTAGACAAAAATTACGATTTTTATGCACAGTTTCAACTAACTACGGCTAAGTATCTTAAAAGGCGAGGTATTTTTCTTGCGAGAACACAAAAAAATCATTAAGTGGTATTAATGAAAATGATGATAATCAACCGAAAACCGTCAACGAGATTCAGGGGGGGGGGCATATTTTCATTGTATCTTGTATATTTTCTTTAGAAAACGCATCGAAAAGCCATATCAAGAGCTAAATTTGTGAGTGGGGGGGGGGGGGGGGGGGCCATATTTTTTTTTTTTCACTGACAATTCCTTTTTTTTTTTGCCAAGCCTTAACCTCCCTAATTGAAAGATATGAATTATAATCAAGGAACATAGTTCATCATATTTTACATATTTTTGGATGGAAAACACACTGAAAAGACATATTATTTGAACTTACATCAAACGTTGGAGGGCATACATTTGAAGAACCTTCCATTATTTTCTATCTTGTTCTATATTTCAGCTTATACTGACTTTTAAACCTTTCAAAACACTGAAATATACTAACCTAACGGTTATTTATTTACGAAATCGTGCAAACTGATGATTTTAGAACAATAATTACCTTTCTATATATCACTTAACACTCACTGGAATTGCCACTTATCACTCACGGAGAAAGGATTCAACACAATACTTCTTACATCACATAGTCTAATTGCGTCAAACGAGACATCTTCATTGCAGATTAATTAATTATTACGCCCGATTTTGTTTTGGACATAGGAAAGCGTCGATGGGAGTGAGAATTTCTGTAAAACTATCAAAGATTGATCAACTCTGTGATTTCACAGTTCTTGTGTAATCAGAAAGAAAAAAGAAGAATAATTGATAAAAGATATTTTGAAATATGCCCCAAAATCAGAGCTATTACAACTTAAATGACGCGAGGGGAGGGGGGGGGGGAATCAGGTTTAAGAATATCCTGGATGTATCATTTTTATATTATCTAAGTACTCACAGAAGGAGTCATCACAGGAACTTTGAAAAGGGCTCATTTGATTGGTAATTAAAGTGGATAGCACCCAATTCACAGGAGGGGGCGTGAAAACTATTGTTTTTTAACTTTGATATGCAAGACTAGAAACAAAAGTTCTTAGGTGTGGGGCTGCCCCCCGCCTCAACCCTCGCTCTTGAAATTCCCCCCCCCCCTCCAACTCAACATTTCTAGAAAGAAAAGTTCTTAGGTGTGGTGCTGCCCCCCGCCTCAACCCTCGCTCTTGAAATCCCCCCCCCAACTCAACTTTTCCAGAGGATTTCAAAATCCCCCCCCTCCAAACTCAAAAATTTCTAGGAACGTATTTTCATCATATTTAAATATTTACCCACGAATGCATCACTTAGGTTAGATTAGATTAGGTGAGAGACAGGCAAAAAGTTAGATGTATGGTTAGGTTAGGTTAGATTATGTTAGGTTAATTTAGGTTAGACTAGGTTAGCCTACGTACGCGCGTACGTAGGCTAACCTAGTCTAACCTAAATTAACCATATCTTTCAATTAGGGAGGTTAAGGCTTGGCAAAAAAAAAGGAATTGTCAGTTGAAAAGAAACTCACAAATTTAGCTCTTGATATGGCTTTTCGATGCGTTTTCTAAAGAAAAATATAAACTACAATGAAAATATGCCCCCCCCCCTGAATCTCGTTGACGGTTTTCGGTTGATTATCATCATTTTCATTAATACCACTTAATGATTTTTTTGTGTTCTCGCAAGAAAAATACCTCGCCTTTTAAGATACTTAGCCGTAGTTAGTTGAAACTGTGCATAAATATCGTAATTTTTGTCTAATTGTGCGTGTGTGTGTGTGTAAAATTTTTGTGTTTGTGTAATTTTTTTGTGTGTGTGTGTGTAAGTTTTTATGTGTGTGTAAGTTTTTGTGTGTGTGTGTAAGTTTTTGTGTGTGTGTGTGTTCTGGTTTTTGTGTTCTCGCAAGAAAATGGCTCGCCTTTAACATACTTAGCCGTAGTTAGTTGAAACTATCAAGTTAGCTTTAAGGAGCCGTTTTCTTTTAAAATTTTTTCCCTTGTTTTTTACAAGCCATATAAGTTTTTGAACTATTAGCCATTATTATTTCTGCACATCTTTGATTTAGTCTAGTAGCTCTTTACTTTTAGTTGAAAAATGACCTCTTGTGGAAAAAAAAGTTCTTGTCACTCTAACAAGTTCATCACTAGACAAAAGTTTACAGAAAATTTAAGTTTGAACAATTACTCGTTATTATCGCTGCACATCTTTGATTTAGTCTAGTAGCTCTTTACTTTTAGTTGAAAAATGTCCTCAATGATCCATCGTTAACAAATTTAGTCCCTAGCTAGTTAAAACTGTACATAAATTCATGATTTTTTTTTATTTAGTCTAGCAGCTCTTTACTTTTAGTTGAAAATGTCCCCTTGTGGAAAAAAAGTTTTTGTCACTCTAACAAGTTCATCACTATACAAAAGTTTACAGAAAATTTAAGTTTGAACAATTATTCGTTATTATTTCTGCATATCTTTGATTTAGTCTAGTAGCTCTTTACTTTTAGTTGAAAAATGTCCTCAATGATCCATCGTTAACAAATTTAGCCCTAGCTAGTTAAAACTATGCGTAAATTCATGATTTTTTTATTTAGTCTAGCAGCTCTTTACTTTTACTTGAAAATGTTCTCTTGTGGAAAAAAGTTTTTGTCACTCTAACAACTTCATCACTAGACAATAGTTTACAGAAAATTTAAGTTTAAACAATTATTCGTTATTATTTCTGCACATCTTTGATTTAGTCTAGTAGCTCTTTACTTTTAGTTGAAAAATGTCCTCAATGATCCATCGTTAACGAATTTAGCCCTAGCTAGTTAAAACAGTGTATAAATTCATGATTTTTTTTTATTTAGTCTAGCAGCTCATTACTATTAGTTGAAAAATGTCCTCTTGATTTAGTCTAGTAGTTCTTTACTTTTAGTTGAAAAATTTCCTCTTGTGAAAAAGTTTTTGTCACTCTAACAAGTTCATCACTAGACAAAAGTTTACAGAAAATTTAAGTTTGAACTATTATTCGTTATTATTTCTGCACATCTTTGATTTAGTCTAGTAGCTCTTTACTTTTAGTTGAAAAATGTCCTCTTGTCGAAAAACCAGTTCTTGTCACTCTAACAAGTTCATCACTAGACAAAAGTTTACAGAAAATTTAAGTTTGAACTATTATTCGTTATTATTTCTGCACATCTTTGATTTAGTCTAGTAGCTCTTTACTTTTAGTTGAAAAATGTCTTCTTGTCGAAAAACCAGTTCTTGTCACTCTAACAAGTTCATCACTAGACAAAAGTTTACAGAAAATTTAAGTTTGAACAATTATTCGTTATTATTTCTGCACATCTTTGATATAGTCTAGTAGCTCTTTACTTTTAGTTGAAAAATGTCCTCAATGATCCATCGTTAAAAAATTTAGCCCTAGCTAGTTAAAACTATGCGTAAATTCATGATTTTTTTTTATTTAGTCTAGCAGCTCTTTACTTTTACTTGAAAATGTTCTCTTGTGGAAAAAAAAAAAGTTTTTGTCACTAACAAGTTCATCACTAGACAATAGTTTACAGAAAATTTAAGTTTGAATAATTATTCGTTATTATTTCTGCACATCTTTGATTTAGTCTAGTAGCTCTTTACTTTAGTTGAAAAATGTCCTCAATGATCCTCGTTAACAGATTTAGCCCTAGCTAGTTAAAACTGTGTATAAATTCGTGATTTTTTATTTACTCTAGCAGCTCATTACTTTTAGTTGAAGAATGTTCTCTTGATTTAGTCTAGTTGCTCTTTACTTTTAGTTGAAAAATGTCCTCTTGTGAAAAAAGTTTTTGTCACTCTAACAAGTTCATCACTAGACAAAAGTTTACAGAAAATTTAAGTTTGAACTATTATTCGTTATTATTTCTGCACATCTTTGATTTAGTCTAGTAGCTCTTTACTTTTAGTTGAAAAATAAAAAAGTTTCTGTCACTCTAATAAGCCTATCGCTAGAATAAACAGAAAATTTAGTTTCTTCTAGTTTCAAGGTCTAAGTATAGATTTAAGTAGGTTTTAACTGCACTTCTTGTTTGGTGGGGGGATGAATGACAAAAATGCCGGATGGACCTTTATTCGACTGGGTCAGATTTTGATTTAAAGCTATTCATAGACCGTTGTTCTATTATTTCATGAGCCAAACTGTACTTCTTAAAATTTGAGTTTTTTTTATATTCTTTTTTCGTTTCATTTATTGTTGGGGTATCAAAAAATTTGGATGTTGGTTCAATGATTATCGTTCAAAAATTAATTTAGTTACTACTTAGTTAAAACTAGTTGGCATAATTCAGTAATTTTTTTTGAACTTGGTCTAGCAACCTAAATTTACTGCCTTTAGACTTGCTGTTTATAAAAAAATGTTAACAAAGTAGTTTGTTGTAAAAAAAAAGTTTTCAGATCACTCAAATAAAAAAGTTTATCAATATTTTTAGATAATAAGCTTTGTTTTTAAATTCTATAAAAAGTTGTGAACAAGCGATTCTTGAGTAGGGGGGGGTTGAGCTTTTCTTATACGTAATAATTTCTGTTCGTTTATAAACTTTGATGTTGCTTCTTACTTTCAGTTGAATTTTTAAAAATTTAATTTCTTATCGTTTTAAATAATACCGTGTAATCCGGTTCTCTCTCCATGAACAATTCCGATACTTGTATGACCTCCTTCTCTCACTGTAAAAGTCTAAAACCTACTGCGTCATTGGCGTTTTACTGAAAACCAATTTATGATAAATGTTTTCTTTCGTACCTAATATTGAAAATAAACATTAAAATTATAGTAAAATTATGAACTGATGAGCTTTCAGCAATTAATAGCATTATACTTAAAATATTCAGAGCTCTTTTTGAAGTTGTTAAAGACGAATATAGTTTGCCTACAGACTAGTGTTTGGATACTGCCTCCTTACCTAACTGTAAATAAAAACCAAAAGCCTACTGCGTCATTCGCGCTTAACGGAAAACGAATTCTATTACAAGTATTTCTTTTCCAGTTCTTACAGTATTGAAAAAAAATACAATTACAGTGAAATAAATTCTTGAACTGATGGATCTTTCAACAATTAATATCATTATTCATCAAATATTCAATTTGATTTGTTTATACTCTCCAATACTGTTCAAGACGCATATAGTTTTCAGTAAAGCGCCAATGACGCAGTAGGTTTTAGACTTTTACAGTGAGAGAAGGGGATCATACCCAAACTCTTGTTTGTGGTGATTTTTGTTCATTTCAAGCTTGATTTGCGTATTCAATTTAAGTTTCACTCGTTTTAAGATTTATTTATTAATTTACATTAATATCTATAGTATGTTTGTTTGCATTTATTTTTTATTTTATTTCTGTTCGTTTTAAGTTTCATCCTTACTTCAATAGGAAAATATTTTTTTCATTTTAAGCTTGATATTCATATTCAATCTAAGCATTACTCGCTTTGAGATCTATTTATTCATTATATTATTATTTCTTGTTTGTTTTTGCTATGATTGCCTATTTAATTTCTGTTCGTTTTAGGTTTCATTTATTCTTTAATAGTAATTTCTGGTCGTTTTGAGTTTAAATTTAAAAAGGTATTTGTATCTGCCGAGCTTAAGTTTAAAATGGCCTTTACTTTTCTTTGAAAACATATTTTTCGGAAAGTTTTTTTTTAATTAATTTTTGTTCGTTTTTAATTGCAAAAAATTTCAAGTTTTTAAAAATTTCTTATTTCAAAATCAAACCGAAAATTTCCAAGAACCATTCTCCCACAACATTGTTTAAATTTTTATTTATATTTGCACCATAGTGTTCTCAATCTTTTTTTAGGATGTGTGGCATGTGTGGGGGCTTACGATGGAGGAAGAGGAAGAGCTTCTAGCTGCTTGTAATGGGAATGATGACATCGAGATTACACCTGAGGAGGAGGAAGAGCTCCTCCTATGTACATGTAGATCAGAGGATCTATTGCGACATGGGTCTTCGAATCGACTACCGAACCCTAGACTTCGAGTGCGAGCTGATTTATATGCGGAGGTGTCTCAATCTGAGGAGACACCCTCTCTCATAAATATCATACCTGTGGAGGAGGATGTTCAAATAATTGAACCTCCTGAGATAGAATACATAAAAACAGTGGTAAATATCACAATAGAATAAATATCTGAATATTGTTTTTTGTTAATTTGTTTATTGATAAAATGCATATATATATACAATAATGTCTTTAAATCTTCACTTTAGATTTCTTCTTCTTCGGTGTATAGGCAACTGACGTGAACCACTAGTGCTGGTAAATCATTTGGATTCACTCTAGACTGACCCTGATTCGTTAGCCTAACCTAACCAGAAAAGAAAGGGAACATTTTCGATTTGAAACAATTTTATTGAATAATTACAACAACATCAATAATACAGAGCATGTACAATTAGCGATAGAGTTTATTGTCTTCAATATGTTTCACCAATGCACTTAAAGCACATTGAAGTCTATTCACATGTGCTATATCAACTTTTGCGGCGAAACATAATTGATCCTCCATTTTAAATTTGCTCAAGGATATCACATATCTGCATATACTGCATCCCATTCCAGACAAAGCCGTGATCCTTTCGTGATTTCCACTGCAATGTTTGGTGCTCTTGTATTATTATCATCAACTCCACTATCAACTTCTAATAGGGTAAACATTCCACTTATCGTCATCAATACAAATATATATCCAAATGAGTAAAGTCAAACTGTTCTTCTTCTCACTCCTTTGAATTCTATTCACAGACTAATAAAACTATAGCAAAAATCCTTTCCTCATATTCCCTCCACCGCTAATATGTAACCAAGCCCTCTGATTGGCTGAGAAAGGATGTATCCGACTCGCTGATTGGCTGAGAAGGAAACACGTGATCTAACTGTTTCCTGGAAACTCATAACATTTGCCTCGAGCAACAACAAGAAATACTATTTCTGGATCATAACATTTGCATCGAGCAACAACATGAAGGAAGGGTCATTGACCTGCCCCCATTAGACTCAATAATCCATTAAAGTGAGAAAGTTCCTGTTTTTTCCATTCTCACTGACAAAAACCATAAAAACAGACATAAATTTGAGCAAGTTCCTGTTATTCAAATTCTCACTGACAAAACCATAAATCATCCATAACCATCCATGAAAAAACATCAAATAAATCGACCAACACACAACCATCCATGAAAACAGACATAAATGTGACAAAATTCCTGTTTTTTCATTCTCACTGACAACGAACATACATAAAACAGACATGAATTGCTTTTGACATCCATGAAAAACATCAAATAATTTGACCAACACCCATTACCATCCAAGAAAACAACCATCAAAGTGAGAAAATTCATGTTTTTTTAAGTGAGAAAAATACTGTTTTTTCATTCTCACTGACAACGAACAGACATAAAAACATGCATAAATTATGTAAAAAAGTTGTAGGTGGCAGCAGGGTGTTCTCGTGGGAGTAGAACCCCCCTCTCTACTGACAATTCATATTCAAAATATCGAGTGAGGTGTGTTTTACCTACTTTTGTCCCCTCCCCATCCCAAATTTTAAATATTTAACATTTAGTGCCCTCATGAAATGAGTGTTAGGTGTAGCCAGGTGTTTATTATGTTGAATTTGGAGACGCTAGAGTGTATGTGTATGGAATTAAAATGGTTCAAGTTCCAAATCGAAGCGGCTTAGTTTCATTTTTTATAGATAATATAAAAGTAGAGTCTCGTACATTATGATTTTTGAGGCTGCATGAAAAGTGGATCAGCCAGAATATCAGATCATTAATATTAACATGATTTTTATTACGTGGTATCAAGCTAATGATCAATGATTTATCTACTTTTGGCATCTAATTTAGGGTGTAAAGGAAATAGAAAAAGAAATTAAGATTGTTTTCCATATCTTTTACTTTTCTTGCTTCCAGATTTATTCGACGTTCTTTTGTTTTTCAGTCACGAATTGTTAATGGGGCTTCAACTTCTCCTGGTGATTGGCCATGGCAGGTTATGTTACGATATGGCATAAAAAAGGATTTCGGTTGTGGCGGTGCCCTGATTGACCACAACTGGGTGCTGACCGCTGCTCATTGTATTTACAACGAAGATTTGACTGGACCCATTACAGTTGAGCTTGGAGCCTACTATAGAAACCCGAAAATGAGCCAAAATACATTCGTTAGTAGAATATTCTCCATTTTAATTTTATGCTTGTTTATGGATCTTCCGGA